>CM067372.1:74624882-74977382 GCA_034401795.1 Chaetoderma sp. LZ-2023a | reverse complement strand
TCTATTACAATTAAGACACGCACATCGTTGCCATTAAAAGAACAGAGACAAGGTGGGCGTGTCCTAACAGTCTAGTAGTAGTATAGGAGTAGTAAACGTCTCCTCAAGCACATAGATAACGTGGGCGTGTCCTACTAGTCTAGTAGCAGTAGCAAGCTACATGTACAATGCCAACTTAACAGCTAGGTGGTTTAGGCCTACCGGTCATATATAAGTCCTGGAGATATATATATATATATATATATATATATATATATATATATATATATATATATATATATATATATATATATATATATATATATATATATATATATATATATATATAAACAGGTTTAAAAAAAATACAAAAACACCAAAGCAACCTAGAACTGCAACCACTATTCGCACACCGCGCAACCAACGATGTAGTGCAACAATGTTGAGATCGACAATAGACCCTGTACGGGCCTGCAAAGTCGCAACAGATGATGATGATGATGATGAATCCAAACAAGGTAGACGTTTGCAAGCTACAGTGATTTATCTGCAGGCCTTATTACAAAGACTATTAAATCAATAGACCTTTCCAGTTTTAGCTATGCCCCACCCATCACTAGCTCAGCTCCACCCACACCTCGCTCGTGTTGGGATCGATCGATCTCTGAACTCCCTGACTATCAATTTTCAGAAAACTATACAGGTAAGCTATTGAATATTTTGAAACTAATTTGACTGGACGCTGATGCTGCCAATGGAAACAACAGCATCCAGTCAAATTAGTTTCAAAATATTCAACAGGATATTTATTAAATAGTAGAGACATACAATTCGTACAACTTGTCGAAGTATTAAGAGTTAAAAGAAGGGCCAAATAGAATCATTTATAACGTCATGATTATGACGTCATCCTACACACCGCTTTACTAATTATGACTTCAGATGATAAATGGATAAACTGGAAATGTGAATATAGTAAGCCACTGCCAAATCTAAGCGATGGTTCGTTAGGATGGATAATAGTTGGCAGTGACCAGTAATCAGATTAGTTATAACAAGATAACAATAACTGCCCAAACTTTCTGTTCAATCAGCCATTACCTTGAAATTAGATTCTCGAAATTCAGGTTTCAAAGTTTCAAATCGATTCCAAGATATTACAAAATATTCACCCCTGTTTAAGACTATATGCTCGGCCTCAACGTGGCACACGGGTGTAACCCACTCGGTGTCAATCCAGACATTTGGAGGGGCTAACCAGAGTATTATGCACAACGCTAATGAAATGACACTTGGAGATTGAATCAACCGAAATGGTGCTCGCCCTGTGAGAATTCCCCCAGGCAGGTGCAGCGCCGGGCTCCACGCCTCGAAGGAGCCCACCCTCGGCTACTGGAGGTCCCATCAACTCGTCTTGTGGAGCCAGGGGACGAGGATGGAGAGCTACTGGCCAACCGAAAGAAAACACCAACCCCAAAGAGAACCCTAGTATCAACACCATGCACTGGAACGCAGAATGGGTTACCAACAAGAAATCAGAGCTCGAACAGTTCCTGTACGAAAACAACATTGATATCTGCTGCATCCAAGAGACACACCTGCAAGAAGGTAAACCATTTAAGATCAGAGGCTACCAGATTTTCCGGTGTGATCGAAGAGGAAGAAAGAAAGGTGGGGTGATCACCTTGGTCCGAAACAGCGTGAACGCCAGCCAGATCAAAACCTTTATGGAAGAGGCAGAATATATCAAGATCAAGGTGACAACCAGCAACTCTGTGATTGACATTGTCAATTATTACTGTCCTAATGACAAGAATCTCTCACTTGACACAATCCAGGTCCCGGACTGCCACTTCCTCATTGCGGGAGACTTTAATAGCCAGTCCCAGAGCTGGGGATACAAAACACTTGATAAACGAGGCGAAGATATTGAAGCATGGCAAGATGAAAAGCACCTTTTACTGGTCAACGATCCCACCGACCAGCCTACCTTCAACTCGTGCATGGCAAGGTGAAAAGCACCTTTTACTTGTCAACGATCCCACAGATCAGCCTACCTTCAACTCGTGCTGGTGGCACTCGACAACAATGCCGGACGTGGCATTTTGTACAGCAGACATTCACAGAAACCTCAGTAGAGTGGTCGAATCGCAGTTAGGAGTTAGGAGGAAGCGACCACCGCCCAGTCCTCCTCTCTCTTTCTGGAAGTATTTCGACAAGTACACCTCAACATCCAAGGTGGAACTACAAAAAGGCAAATTGGAGTCTGTTCGGCATTCGTTCCAGTGAGCTTACCCAAAATATAGCAGTAGAAGGGAGAAACATCAACAATGTGGTCAAGGAATTTAATTCAAGTATCCTCAAGGCTGCCAACGAAGCGACTCCTCGAGGGTTCAGGAAAAACTACCGCCCTACTGGACGACAGAACTGCAAGCAGCACATGATAAACTAGACAAGGCCAGAGAAGATGCAGAGGGTAATCCCTGTCATGAAAACCACTTCACGCTACAACAAGCTAAAGCCAGGTATCTAAAGACCAAGCTGGAGGCCAAAAGAAGAAGCTGGAGGGAAAAGACGGCATGGTTTAATTCAGAGGGAGACACCACAAAGCTATGGAGATTGACTAAAGCACTGAATGATGAGGGTGTCGGGGGAGAGAAGATTACTCTTGAAGAAGATGTACAAACACTGGCAGGAAAGATGGCTGCAGATGCCTTTGCGAAGGCATATGCAAAAGAAAGCAACACGGATGCGTCAAAAAGAGGTTAGAAAAGAGCAAAAGGAAAGAACAGACACCAACACTCACGATGCAATGAAAGTTGACATTAGTTTAGCAGAACTGAAGAAGGCTATCCGCCAATTGAAGAAGATGAAATCTCCCGGGCCAGATGGCATTACGAATGAAATGATCCAACACCTTGGTAATGTATCTCTCCGCAAGTTGCTAGACATCTTTAATCTCAGTTGGACCAATGGAGAGGTTCCTCAGTGCTGGAAGGAAGCCAGAATGACTCCTATTCTGAAAAAAGGGAAGAACAAGACGAAAGTGCTGCGCTACCGTCCTATCAGTCTTACAAGCTGCATATGCAAGACCATGGAGCGCATCATCAACCAGCGGTTGCAGTGGTACCTGGAGTCTGAGAACATTATAGTTTTAGAGCAGGCCGGCTTCAGAAGATACAGGAGCACAGAAGATCAAACAACACATCTTGCACAGGTCATAGAGGACACTTTTCAAGCCAAGAAGGTGATGCTAGATGCCTTTATCGATCTGCAGAAGGCATTTAACAAGGTGTGGAAGGATGGCCTCCTCGTGAAGCTCCGGCGCACAGGCATCGGTGGCAACATGTTCCAATAGACCAAGTCGTACCTACACAATCGCAGAGCTAGGGTGCTGGTGGAGGGACAATCTGGACAGAATGTATTGCTGAGACAAGGGGTGCCACAAGGCGGAGTATTATTACCAACTGTGTTCATACTCTTCATTAATGACATTGTAGCAGAGCTGCCCAATGGGATCCAAGCAGCCCTCTATGCAGATGACCTCGTACTCAGGTGCACCGAGGAGTACACAACGACTGCCACATACAGAATGCAGCTCGCCTTGGACAGAATTACAGCTTGGGCCAATCGCTGGTGTATTACCATCAACAAAGGAAAATCATCAGCCATGCTATTCTCACTGTCCACCAAAACCAAGGTTGGCAATCTGACACTGGGCGGTACTCCACTCGAGTACGAGGACCAGCAGACATATCTGGGAGTCACCTACGACATAAGATTAACATGGAAGGAGCACATACAGAATGCAGAGGCAAAGGCCAGAAGAAAACTAAACATCATGAGGAAGCTGGCAGGTACAAAGTGGGGTGCCAATGAAAGGATCCTCAAGACCATCTACCTTGAGTATGGATCCAGCTCATGGATGACAGCAGCTAAATCTCATCAACAGCACCTCGACAGAGTACAAAACCAGGCACTGCGCATCATCACTGGTGGAATGAGATCAACACCAATAGGAAAAATGGAACAGACAGCAGGTTTCCCCCCACTTAGCAAAGGAAGGGAATGCAAAGCACTGATCCAAGCTGCAAAGTTCAAATCGTTCAGCAACCACACGATGAAGATCAGGCAAGCACAGCTGTCATCAGGAAGACTTAAAAGATCAGGTTTTGTGAAAGAGACAAAAGCACTTCAAAGGAAACTCCAAGAAATGTTGCCAGCACAAATAGAAGACCCAAACCACACCCTTGATCCTCCACCCTGGGAAAACAAACTAGAGAGCATAGCTATTCGCACCACAGTACCTCATCTCACATCCAAAGATGGACACAGTGATGTGAGCAAGAAGGCCCTGACCCTAGCCATGCTGGAAGAAATGTACCCTCAGGAGACATGGATAAGGATCTACACAGATGGATCAGCCAAAGATGCAATTAGGAGCGGAGGTGCCGGACTGCACATACAGTATCCAAACGGACAACATGAGTCAGCTGCAATACGGACAGGCAAACACTGCACAAACTACAGAGCTGAAGTCGGAGCACTGGTTCATGCAGCTAATACCATCAGCAGAACAGCAGACCCTATTGCACAGATTGTCTTTTTATCTGATGCCCGCTCCGTCCTTGAGGCTATCACCAAAGGTAAGCTGCCACAACTTGAAGAAGCACTACACACCATCAAATGCTTTCGGATAGCATTGCAGTGGATCCCCTCACACTGTGGAGTCCAAGGAAATGAGGAAGCAGACAAGATGGCAAAGGTGGGTGCAGAAGAGAATCAGACAGAAAACATGGTTACCCATACAGAGATGAAGACTATCATCAAGTCACTCTATAGAACACCTCAATCAGAAGATGCCTACCATCATCTCTCGAGGCCAGAGCAAGTGACCATTTTTCGTCTCAGACTTGGACACAACAGACTAAACCAACACATGTACAGGCGGTTCCACCTTATGACATCGCCCGCTTGTCCTTGTGGAGAAGCAGAACAGACCACAGAGCACATTCTTCAATGTTGCAGTACGTATCAGCTGCTGAGAGAAGATATCTGGCCTTTGCCAACCTCTTGTCTTGAAAAGTTGTATGGGCCTGTGGAAGAACTGCAGAAAACCACAGATTTCATCTTGAGAACGGCTCTCCAAGTGTGATACCAGCGATCGAAAAGAAGAAGAAAGAAGATAAAATATTGGGGCGACTTCTAGAAATGCGTGAGGCATAGCCAAAATGGATCCAGCTATTAGCCTATATGAAAAACAGTTAACGATCACCTTATGTTATCAAATGAACTCATATGATGGTGAAACACGTTATGCAAACGTTGACTGGTGACGTTCATGGCATCATCATTTGGTCTTGATTAACTGAATTCCGTAATTTGAATAAAAAAAACGGGATAAAGATTCCAATGATGATGAATCATGGCGAGTGTTTCTCGATTAACTGCTTTCTATAGAATCGCTTTGTTTTCGGCTACATAATTTAAGACCCATACATTCGTGCGTATTAGCTTATCATATGCACATAGGGCAAGGGGTGGGGCGATAGCCCCAGGTTTTCCCTCTCACATAGCGTATTCTCTTAGCACCCATAGCTTATCTCCACCCAATCCCCAGTCAGAGTGGGTTCCTATGCCACTGCTTATACCCTGTCACAAACCTGTACCTCTACATGTGTATTTGAATTTACATCACATCCACAGAAATACGTACATTCAGTGGCAGTAAAATCACACAACCAGACACAAAGGATACATCATTTCACATTTTAAAGATAGTCATCTTGTGTTATTATTTATTGTTGTGGTATTGAACACATTTAATGGTTGAGTACCTGTGTCCTCCTCCTCCTCCTCATTCATCTTCTTTTTCTAGATTATTCTAGAAAATAGAATTCCAACAAGTTTCAGAACCAGTTTCTTAAAAAATATTTCCTCTACCATCTCGGATGCCGATATATGCACTGAAATGTATATAGACCCACCCCACCCATCCCGTCATATGGGCATATAGAAACTGTAGCACTTCAAACGATTCTCCTGTATGTTGAAAGCACATCTTCATATGGAGTCAGTGTTTTTATCAACATCACAAGGCTGTGTGCTTCACATGCTTAGCATATTACATTTTAGTATTAAACATAACAGTTGTGTGAGGGTGTAGCATGGATCGGCCGAACGGGTATGGACGTCCCAGCTCGGCTGGGTATGGAATGACCGCTCCGGGTACGTTCCACGTACGGCCCCTTGGTAGGGTAGTACGTGTGCATAAAGCCATACGAGAGGTTTCTATGAAACGACTAAGCCCGTGAGATCGTGTAGCGCGCACGCTCGCGCGTCAGAGCTTCCCTGACAACACGTGTCAGTGTTGGGAGAGAATGCATACTAAAGTGCACCGAGTCAGTGCACATAATTTCTTTAAATTACTCCATTCTCGTCGTTCTTGGTACCTATCAGGACCAGAATGAGACGAGGAATCCAAAACTATTTACCTTTTAAAATTGGACCAGAAATGGCCGGGTTATCCTAAATTAGCTCATTGAAATTACTTTCAAAATATTACCAGGTCGTCGTAATCGCGTGTATGTACTAAATGAATGGGGGGGGGGGAGAATGTCTATCACGTGATAGCGTCCAAGCCCTTCCTAGCTCCACGCTGATTGGCTACAGATCGCCCGCTGATTGGCTGGGCGTCCTGCCTCTGACGTCACAAGTAGTATAAAAGGGGCGAAAAATCAAGAATCGAGACCACACTTCGGCGAGGGAGAGCAAGTGGTAGGTTGTGTGGCCAGAGCAGTGCTAGATGTGGGCAACTGCTTACTGACTGTGGTACCCAACATCGCAGCAGTGCCTCTCGGAATTCGGTTCTCATTCTCTGGTCAGCAATTGAACATCCGCATCTAAGTTTTTGTAAGCCCTCGGACGATCATCCGGCGGCAACTAATTGAATAGAAGACTCCCTCACTACCAACAACTAGAGGAGCCTTCCTGCGGATGGGCTTCGTGGCCCATATGTAATCTCTTCAGTATGTAGAACGAGTGGTGAATCTTGGTGGACAACTTGTCAGATCTACCGAACCATGCTGAAGAGTGGTATTCAAACTTCCACGCAGCATGTCGTGTGTTTAATTAACTTTTAGGCCACAGTCTGGTGGGACTCTGCCTGGTATACCGCAAGAGCTACGCGATGTATCACGTACAGTGTACCCAGGAATGTACATACATTGTTTAATTATAAATTACAACTGTAGCCCTTCATGTTACGGGCAACTTTCAAACTTCCGTTACCGGACGGACACTTTCTAATAATCTGCTTAATTATTGTATTAGCTATTATGCCTATCTAGTGGACATCCGACTACAGTCGTTTTTCTTCACCGTCTTTGAGAGTGAGCCGCATCAACAGTTCGCCTGCTGAGATTTCCCAGCAACTTCAGAATCGTGCCATCTGGAATTCCTCATCTGTAACGTAGCATCTACAGTGATTTATGAACTTTTTCTGTACCGATGACTAATAGGTAATCATTTAGCTATTGTACTCATTTATTTCTTTACATGTACGGATGACTAATAGGTACCGCCCGATCGTCTGAGACCGCATTTTATAATTTTTATCTTTAATGTAAATATTATCCTTATTTTTGTACTTATGGCTATTGAGCACCGCAAGGTCCTATGACCTGATTTAGTGTCAATACTGTGATAGCTAGTTATGTATATGGCAAACAGCCATCCTAGTTACTTGTTTTGTTTATTTTATATAAAACTGTAGGACCGCAGTACGCTAGGCTATACCATACTATACAGCAACATTAAATCTGCATCACTTTTCCCCCAGCATCAATTTTACACTGAGGTCACTGTTCATGTTCACATTACGCGAACCTGACATGTGATCGACTAAACCTGGCTATTTTAGCTCGATAGGATAGGTTTAAAGTAGTTAGGGACAATCGCTCCGTAGGAGACATTTGTGTAAGCCTCTTTTCCGGATGTAGCGAATATGTAACACTGCACACTGGTTAGATTGTGTAAAATTGGCCAAATACCTTAGGGCCTTTTATTATATTGAGTGGTTGTCTCTTTCTACGCTCCTCCAGCCGCATGACTTATAAATTGTCTGGAACTCCCATCGACACGTTGGCATGATCCGACTTGGGAAACTATTGGGGTGTACAAGCAGTGAAGACCAAAGTGTCGATTTCGCATTCACCCTCTCTGTATCTTCGGATACTAGTTAGCATAGATAACCCTACCCAAGTAGGAAGCACTATGAAAAGATATTATTTAAAAGTGCATTTCTGGGCATTCTGAAACTTAACCCTAACGACAGGCAAACGTTAGTCCCCGGGCTGGATCCCAAATGATCCTTCCCCTACACATGGGTGACGGATGGGATACAGATATCCATCTAACTCCGTACAGTGACTGGGTGCAGTCTTGGAACCCACCACGCCCTCACGGGAAGGTCACTAGAGATGGATATCTGCCTCATACTCCCCGCCATAAAACTTTTATGCGCTTTTCAAATTGCTTATGTAAATGGTGACTTGTCCTAGTGATGTTGTATGTGGTTGCGGTGTGATATGTAACCGGATCGTTATATGATTTTGAAGCAGTCACTTCGTAACATGTCCGAACGCTGCCTTTCTGAGGGAGATGCTCTGTAGGGTGACATTCTGGAAACTGAGCATCTTCGCCAGTTAGGCTTATGTGTCAAAAGATAGGTAGAAATCCCTGCCACTTGCGGCCAACGCTTGGAAGTAAATCTAACAACTAAATGGTAGGTTAAGATTTAGCAGAAGGACCGCATAAATAAAGCGCCAACTACCAATTCAGTATCTTGGAGCTACATAAGATGATGGCGTTTGAATTCTTAGGAAATCATCCGCCCCATCTTCACGTAATACAGCGTGCATCACTTTAATTATAATTTCACTAGGTTAACTCACACTACACTTAGCTTATGTTTGAACAAGAGAGTGGTGCCTTTTTGCCAGCACTCTTCCTCCACTTCTGCGTTGAAGGAACTTTCCTGTGATGGAGACCCGCACGAGGCACTTTCCTCTCGTAACAACAATATTTTTGTTATGGGTATAATGGTTTATATTAAACTACATATGTGGCCTTGTTAGGACGCTCCCTTGGAGGGATACCTCACGGATATATATGGATCGGTGAGGTATCTCTGACGAATCCACACAAACAAGACACCAACTTAGTTCTATGTACTGTATATTTCTCTCTCGTGCTAGCAAACGAGTACCATTGCTTCTATAGTATATATATTTAGATTAATTATCATGTCCAGGCTCCTAAATTGAGTTATGGACCGTCATACCGGTGATACGAATAGTTGGGGTGAAACAGTGAGGTTCAATCTCGGCGGCAAAGGTCGCACGGCCCCACTGGAACGTTATCGTTCACCGACTCTAGAAGTCAGTCTTTGTACTTTTCGGAGAGTCGCGATACGAGATCCGCTACCCCGAGAACCGTAGCTAACCAGCCCTCCCCCACATCATGTGCATACGATGAAACGGAGTAGAGCAGCAGAACGGACCAGCGCGTACCCCCGTAAGCTACAAGAGGTGTGTGTATGTGTGCTATCTGGGCCCATTCTTCGCTCAATCTAGGCGTCTGAATCCGATAGAGATGCATGTTTGTTTGATGACATTTCGCTGCCCAATATAAGGTGAGGTTATGTGTCAATATATGCTTGCTCGTATCTTGCTCGGGTGAGAAAACACGACGCTTAACACAGACACTTCTGTCCACAGTTAATCATGCGCAGAACATATACTTTGAGTGGAAATTTTCTGATTATTCATATGGCGTAGACCTACTTCTAAATGACAATAACACCTATATTATTGACGTATTTTGACAGGTTGATTTATTTGCTGTTAAAATAGTGGCTCCTTGTTATGACTGACGGCGATTCTAAGCAAGCATCTCTTAGAATGACTATCTTGCATAATATTTGGTCATAATATTACTATCAAAATCACGATCTATGCAAATTGTTAATGGTTCGAACTCATATCAACCTGTTTCTATGGCTACCATCTCATTTTATTTAGCTTTTCTGCATAACAAGAATCTGACTAAATCCTGCCTAATTGTTTTCGCTGCTATGCAGTAGACGATGGGATTAAACGTGCTGTTGCAACAGAGAAACCAGAGCAGTAGTAAATACAATTTATCCTGAAACATGTGGTAATCCTCTGATACTGTGCCCATGGCTACTGTATACAAATTGACCGGAAACCAGCACACAATGAACATAATTATGACGATAGAGACAGCACGAGCATCCGTATTGCGACGTTCCTGCTGTACCTGGACGCTCCTCTGAGATCGCAGAACGCTCACGTATTTGGCTAGATGAAGGACTGCAATGGAGAAACTTGGAATGCATGTATTCAATGTTAAATAACTAACATATGCGGCTTTGGTGCTGCCACGTTGCTCGCATATCATGGCAAGCTGTCCGTCAATCAGCACCTGTTTTGGCTGATAGAGGAATCCCCACACTGCTCCATAGATAATGTTAAAGAACCACACTATTGCACACCCATTCAGCGTGAGTGACGTCGTTAGTCTCGCCCGTGCGGCAAGCGGAAATGTCAATTGATAGAATCTGATAGCCGCAAAGAATATCAGATTGTAACCGCTAGAACTCAAGCCTCCAAAATTAAAGAACATGGCGACATTACACACCCATGCTAGGTGTGGATAAGTGATGAATGGCGAGATGTAAGCTGCCAGGAGCGCGGCAGATGCACACGTCATTGTGTCCGCAATGGCAACGCTGGCCACAATTGCAAAGATCGGCGAGCGCCATTTTCCTGACTCAATAATGTAGAAAATTAAAATCATGTTTAATACTGTGCCGAGCAAAAAGTACACAATTGGTACTTCTTGAAACATGATTTCTGGAAGATCCGAATTCCAAATCACGTATTCCTCAAGACGGCTAGAATTCCCTGCTAAAGGTGCAGTCTCGGTGTAATAATTACTTGATAGCATATTTGTAACTATGCCGATTACAGAGAGTATAAATGGGCCTATGTTTAATAATATAATTACACAAGCTTCTCTTTCAACACGAGTAGTTATTTAAGTGTCAGCACACTCGCCACGATTGTCTACTATTGGAAACTATATATAGGCTTAGGACTATTTGAATGGTAGTCTAAATGTTCGTGAATATGTTGGCGTATAATTAGCAATCCACTAAGTGTTTTTGTGTTAGAGCCTCCTCTGATAAACTAATTATAATTATGCATCTTATACGCTCGATTAACTATAGGCCCTACTATGGCAGTTGAATAGCAAATGTCATTTATGATCTTCGTAATGGTAAAAGAGGAGTTCTCTATTGATCATTGTTCTCATATAACGAATGCGCCATTAACGCTCCTACATGCATATGTGATTTACCAAAATAGTCTAACGATGGGCTTTGTTCGAGATTATGGACTAACGGTACCGTCTCCAACAAAGGATGTGTTCTTTAAATCCATATGGTCGAAGGCCCTAACAAGGCATTTCCTTTTAGCAACTAGGCCTACCATACACTACGTGATCGCCAGTAAATACTGCCGATTAGCTAGTTTCCAATATAGGTTTTTACTGTGAATACCGGTATTAATTATTACTCGCGTTAAGGAGCATTGATTATTCTCAGCAACATCAGATAAAATCGATTTCTGCAGTTGATACTTATTGCTCGCACGGATACGCGCAGCCAAATTCGCTGTAGGTTTCCAACCTAATTTGCCGGATTATTTATGCATGTAACGGGATCATGACTGGTCAATGGTTCATATACGTGTGCGTGCGTGCGTGAGTGGGGGGGGGGGGGGGAGAGAGAGAGAGAGAGCCGCACGACTTTTACAACATTTTGTTGACGGATGAAGGCTATGATGAAAAATTATCTGCAGACAAATTACGGGATGTATCTCCGCTACTTTCTGCTATTGATTTCGAAGGGTTTGCCACACAAACAGAGACTTATATAACGTATTATGTATGTCTCTGATACAATTTTGGAAATCTTTAGCCGTCACTGGTCCCAGGCGTTCCTGAAAATATCAAAGGTGCAACACCAGACTGCTTGAAAATAAAATGATTTAATTTGAATATTTTTATAAGCTTAGAGTATGTACTTACCTCAATGTAATTAAACAAAATAAATCTTAGCATATGATGATTTCATTCCGTACAAATTATTATAATATTTTTAGTTGCGAAATTAAATTAGGGACTCGTGCCTCTAATTCAATTTCACAACTTAAAGAATTATATTAATTTATACGTAATAAAATCATCATATGTTAAGATTTTTTTCGTTTCATTTTATCTAGGCCCACAATTTAAGCCTCTAAAAGTATACAAATTTAACAATTTTATTTTCAAGCATTCTGATGCACCTTTAAGTTGTCCATGTATGCAGATGATAGTACTTGTTTTTCCTCAAATATGCGGGATGTGAACAACTTTCTAAAATTGCTGAAAGTTATTGCAAGGCCGATTATTAAGCCGATAAATTGAATATTTAAAAAACGTCATGTCTCACGTTTGGCAAATGGAAAACATCATCAGACCATGCTGTTAGCATTTCATGGCCTGATGGTCCTTTGAAAATTCTCGGTGTTCAATTTGACCCTAATATTTCACACGATGACATGTGGTCAGAAATTTACACCAAATTCACAAGTAGTCTGAAATACAGGAAATCTCGTGATGTCTCATTATTAGCTCACCTGGCCTGAAAGGCCAAGTGAGCTTATGCCGTGGCGACCGTCCGTCGTGTGTCCGTAGTCCGTCCGTTCGTCGTTCGTCAACTTTTCCTTTAAACGACTTCTTCTCAAGAACCATTGGGACGATTTCAATTCTATTTGACAGGAAGTATCATTAGGGCATAGCGATCCAAGTTTGTTCAAACGAAGCCGATTGGCCAATTTGGCCGGTGGCCATCTTGGATTTTGGCCGATTTTAGGAAACGTCTTTAAAAATCTTTTTCTCCGAAACCGCATGGGGGATCGATGCAAATCTCATGAAATATTATCTAGAGCAAGAGCTGAACCTAGTTTGTTCAAGGAAGCTTGATTGGTCAGATGGATCGGCGGCCATCTTGGTTGACCTAGTTTTAGCGAAAACAACTTCTCCAGAACCACTGAAGGTGAAGGGATCAGGCCGAAATTTGGCAGAGATGATTAGGGACTAAGGGTCATTAAAGTTTATTCAAGCAAAGTTGATCCGTCAAAAAACATGGCCGCCTTGGCGGGCAATCAAAATATAGCATGTTTTGGCGGCCATATTGGATTTTTTTATTTGATGGGTTTTGAGGCCGAAATTGGTTTTACATGTGTTTTGGTGTATTCTGATCTGAAATTTGTAATTTGCTAACCTGTCGGATAAACGGTTTGGTGGCCATCTTGGATCCTTTTCCTGCCAAAAGCTCCCATACTAAAGCAATGGGAAAATTAAAATGTTTTCTTCTCGAGAACTGCTAGGCCGATTTCAATTGTATTTGGCAGGAAGCATCCTTATGGCATAGATATTCAAGTTTGTTCAAACGAAGCCGATCGGCCAATTGACCCGGCGGCCATCTTGGATTTTGGCCGATTTTTAGAAACGTCTTTAAAAATCTTCTCCGAGACCGCTTGGGGAATCGATTCAAAACTCGTGAAACCTCATCTAGAGAAAGATGTAAGCCAAGTTTGTTCAAGAAGACTTGATTGACCAAATAGTTCGGCGGCCATCTTGGATTACCTAGTTTTCTCGTAAACGACTCCTTCTCCAGAACCGCTGAAGGGGTCGGGCCGAAATTTGGTGGCTATGATTAGGGACTAAGGGCTATTAAAGTTTGTTCAAAGGAAGTTGATCCGGTAAAAAAAAACCTGGCCGCCGTGGGCCAATCAAAATGTTTTATTTGATGAATTTTGAGGCCGAAATTGGTTTTATATGTTTTTGTGTATTCTGATCTCAAATTTGCTATTTTCGAATCTGTCGGATAAACGGGTTGCCGGCCATCTTGGTTAATTTTCCCGCAAAAAGCTCCCATACTAAAGCAATGAGAAATTTAAAATGTCTTGTTTTTTAGAACTACTGAGCCGATTTCAATTATATTTGGCAGGAAACATCTTTAGGGGATGGAGATTTAAGTTCGTTCAAACGAAGCCGATCGGCCAATTTGGCCGGCGGCCATCACAGATTTTGGTAGAGTTTTAGAAATATCTTTAAAAATCTTCGCCGAAACTGTTTGAGCGATTGATTCAAAACTCATAAAATATCATTTAGGGCACGAGCTGAACCAAGTTTGTTCAAGGGAACTTGATTTGACAAATGGTTGGGCAGCCATCTTGGATGGCCGGGTTTTCATGAAAACAACTTCGTCTCCAGAGCCACTGAACGGATTGGGCCGAAATTTGGGAGATATCATTTTGATGACTAAGGGCCATTAAAGTTTGTTCAAGAGAAGTTGATACATAAAGAAACATGGTCTCTGTTTTCTTGTTACAAGTCTGCTCAACTTTTTAGAGTTCTACTTATTGTTACTAATGACCATTCTAGTTGAGATGCATATGATCCAGGTGAGCGATACAGGCCCTTTGGGCCTCTTGTTTGGAAAACGAATAATCATCAAAATTATGGCATGTAGCAAACTTTATTTTACAGGCTCAGCCTTTGTTTTGCCGAAACACTATGAAAAACTTTTTAATAGGGCAATGTTCCTGTATTTATGGAACACTGCCTGTACAGAATTTCTAAAACGAGAAACAGTCATGAATCCAATTCCTCACTCAATCATATTGCGTCGTATTCAACTACGCGACGTGTAAGCTGCAATGATTCGATTAAGCCCGTCTTTAATGTTTAATAGTCCGACACGTTGTACGTATCGTATCTTTTTGCTATTTAAGAAACATGCTGTTGAATATTTTGAAACTAATTTGACTGGGCTTGGTTTCGAAATATTCAACACCTCACCTGTGTAGTTTTCTGGAAATTGATAGTCAGGAAGATCAGAGATCGATCGATCCCAGCACGAGCGAGGTGTGGGCGGAGCTTAGATAGAAATGGGTGGGTCATAGCTAAAACTGGAAAGGTCCATTTGATTCAAAATGGTGGCCTCGAAGTTGTAAATATACACGTCAAATTGACTTCCTTTTTACTCACGCGTATTTATAAATTATTAAACGGGTCTACAGCTGCCTGGACGTATTTTGCTAATTATTGGCTAGGTTTCACACTACGGAGTCTTAGGCCAGATTTCGCGTCCAGTTTGGTACCTCATGGTCATATATTGCCACCATCTTATCACAAGGCAAATCAATAAATTGATGTACGCTCCCCGAAGGCATACTCTGCAGAGAAACTGAATGGATAACCCCGAAGGAATATGCTTCAGGGAAAGGTTTGGAACTGTGGCTCAGACACAGAGAAACGAACTTGAAATTGTCAACATATCACCATATTAGGCCATCCTTAAAATATTGTTGGTTTGCGGTAATGATGTTAAATCCACAATTTGGGGAGTAGGAATGATTCCATCATGGTCCATGGGCCATCATTCTTTTGGTGTGGCGGGATTTGCTCTAACGAACAATTTGTTAAGGATAGCTTAATAAAAGCAAAATCTAAGTTTCTCTAAATAAACACACTTAGACTTTGCTTGGCACCATATGAAAAATACATATAAAAACTATGTTCAAAATGAACATTGATATGTTCTGTAATAATCAATACCAAGTTTGGTGACCGTATGTGAAGTCTTGAAACTGTGGCCCGAAGAAACATTTTCTGTGATATTCAGTCGACCATGACCTACTTTTCATACTGTGCACACCTTCTCCCTAAGATGCATCCACATACCAAGTTTGGTGACCATATGTGAAGTCTTGAAACTATGGCCCGGACAAACATTTTCTGTGATATTCAGTCGACCATGAAAAATAGGTCAGCTTGACCTACGTTTCATACTGTGCACACCTTCTCCCTAAGATGCATCCATGACCTACATTTGACCTGCTTTTCATACTCCGCACAGCTCGCTAAGATGCATCCGCATACCAAGTTTGGTGACCATATGTGCACAAGTCTTGAAACTATGGCACGTACACACATTTTCTGTGATATTCAGTCGACCATGAAAAGTAGGTCAGCATGACCCACTTTTGACCTACTTTTCTACTCTGCACACCTCCCTAAGATGCATCCACATACCAAGTTTGGTGACCATATGTGAAAGTCTTGAAACTATGCCCCGGACAAACTTATATATGGTGAACGGACGGACGGACGATCGCACGGACGGACAAAGCGGCGACTGTATGCTCCCGCGAAATTTTTTTCGGGGAGCATAAAAAGTGGCTTAACGCCTTTAAACTCATTCAAACAATCTCCTGATCACGATTGGTGTGCGAAAGTGTCTTCAAAAATGCTTTATAAAATGATAATGTCAAAAAATGTAGAAATAAATCTATTTCCCAAATGTCAATTTCAAAATTTCGTGTAAAGATAATGTAAATAGGTTTTTGGACCCGTGTCTAAAGACGTTGGCCTACACATTGACTTACAATATAGTTCCCGCCAAAGTCACGGTCTATAAATGATGGCCAACTTCTCGGCTAAAAGATTTAAATGGTGTATTTTCTGCAAGACGGGAAACTGTAGGTCTAATCATTTATTAATCTACTGCCTTGAAATACAGGCCCTTTTGGAATGTTTTTAACGGGTTTCTTAGTGTTCTTTCTAATAACATGGTTTTGTCAACGGAAATGATCAGATTTAAAGGAAAACTCGCCTTATCTTATACTAACCATTCGGGTGAAAGAATTTACCACCCATAATCCATCCCTGATATTTTAGCTTTTTATCATGCCGACAAATAAGGATGTGCAGGCTTTAGTAGCTAAATCTTGATACATTTCCACAGCCTATGATGGCTGTCATGATTTAGTTTTCAACCAATCAGAAAAACCCAATGTGTCTGCCTCGGTATAAACGCGCAGTCGTAGAGGTGCCGTTTATAGCTTGGAAATGTGGTATAAAAGCATCAATACAGGTAAGCTGTTGGATATTTTGAGACTAATTTGACTGGAAGTTGTTGCTGCCATAGGCAGCACAACTTCCAGTCGAATTGGTTTCAAAATATTCGATAAGATGATTAGGCCCTATTACATAATAAAGAATGAAATGCATTGGTGCTTACATGACGCCACACACTATCGCTCGAAGAGACAAAATGGTGGCGCTCACTATTCAACATTTACGCAGTATTATAAAGCATATAATTGTGCATTGCCCTATTGCACGATCGTCGCCGTCCCACTACGTTCCAGTATCTAGTACCGTGCTTGCACGCCTTTGACGTTTATGCTAAGTTCACGAAGCTTCATACATATTAATGAACTGGGGTCAGTCAACTTGCGCCAATGCGATTGCTCGATAAGAAATCAGGAAGTAGACGAATTTACACATGTGCGTAAACCAAACTAGCGGTTTTTGTTACCGAAAACCAATCTACACATTTTCTGTTCCTCAGAATTGTCAGATAACTTGTTTAGAGAAAAACTATTGCAAACTTTTGCAAATATCTCTTTCCAGTTCAACAGCGTCGCTATCGCAGTTGTTGTTGTGATTGTAAATTAGGTCACCCGACGAAGCTTCGACAATAGCGTGAAGTAGGCAGAAATCTGATTGGCTACCTCCAACCCAGTAGCGTAATGTTACTTCTCATAGCGAAAAATCACAGGTCTGCAAGTACGGCCTCGAACAGCGTAGCTATGTGAGTGGGTGTATGTTAGTACGATGAGGGCCGTATTTGGGGGGAGTGGGGCAAGCGGGGCAAAAACCCCCCGGGATCCCCACAAGCAAGGAGCCCCCATAATTTAAAAATGAAAAAAAAATTATGCACTTTTTTGGAAGTTATAGGATATTTAAAGCAAACTTTATTAGTTTAGTATAATTTAGTATAATTCTATTCTAATGTTTGTGGGGGGGGGGGGTCCAATTCTTGTTTGGTGTTCGGCAACAATGTTAATTATGAAAATTTGCAAAATAAAATAATTTTACAACGAAAGAAAGCGCCATAATTCACCCTAAAAGTAGACTCTCTGGCCGTCTCAGAGCACCTAGATGTAAAAAATGTTGTGGGGTAGGACCACCAGACCCCCACCCCGCCCCGCTCATTCTTTGCCCCAGGGCCCCCACATATCTAAATATAGCCCTGAGTACGATGATAATTGTGATACAGATAAGGGAATTGTGACAGGATACCAATAATATGGACTCTATCATCAATAATATCCCGCGTAGTAAATGTCCGATTTCCCGTTATTTAATGACGCGCTTGACAAAGATAATATTTATAGGCCTCAGAATGAGATAATATTATTTGCTGTCTAATATCTTAATAGATACACCTAAGGTATTCTTGATAGATGACCACGAGTTCTCCCGCTGCTCTATATACTATATAGGCTATAGTCAATGATAAGCTGACGCTGCTCATATCAGTGTGTGTATATGATATGTTAGCAGAGTTCAGGACTAGGCTACTAGGAGATTATAAGACAGATTGTATTGTCTCGGGTGACATATGGAAGGTGAACTTAAGGTAAGATACTATGTGTATGGTCCGAGTACCGGTTTCTAACAGGGTATGATCAGTTTTGCCGATTGCATATGAATGTAAATGTTTTTGTCAAGAAATGACTTCTATTTAGTAGTTAGCCAGTGATCAGTGAAATAATACATACAAATAAATGTGCTCTCACTCAGTCTGACAGCTAATGCTAAACAGTAATAAAACTATGTAAACACCCATTATCGGTTTTCAAAGTTTGTGTGTAGTATGTACCTGTTATTTCTATAGGGACAAGTCAAATTAGTTACAAAATATTCAACAGCTTCCCTGTATAGTTTTCAGGAAATTGATATCTAGGGCATTTGGGGATCGATCAATCCCAACACAGCGAGCTGTGGGTGGAGCTTAGCTAGTGATGGGCGGGGCATAGCTAAAAATGGAAAGGTCCATTCTAGACCTGGGGCCAGTTTCACAAAGGTGCGTAAGTACGATATTGGACGTAAATATGGCGTAATATGATATGATAAAATGGTGATAGGGGCCGTAAATCGGGTTTCACGAAAAGCGCGTAATTTGCGCGGGGGGGGGGGGGGGGGGTGCATAAATATTGTCGTAACTTACGCGTGCTGAGACCCACGCGGAAGTTAGACGAAAACGTCTAACTCAGAACATCACGTTCAGAATCTCCTTTTCCAGCATACACGGCGGCGAGTATTCACGAGAGGCTAATTAGGTCAACATTCAGGTAGGGGCGTGTTAAAATTAGATCTGTTTATTCACAGGCCTTTGAATTTTCGTCCATCCATCCCTCTACCACATATTCCCCCTATATAATTAAATATACACAAGGTGTGAAACCTTCATCTGTGGGCACCATTGTCAGGAAGCTGATTGGTTGGTTTGTTGTCAAAATCCGCTGACATCACGTTTCTGACTACAAACCACTACAAACCAACCAATCAGCTTTCTGACAATGGTGCCCACAGATAAAGGTTTCATACCTTGTGTATATTATATATAGTAGGAGGGATATGTGGTAGAGGGATGGATGGACGAAAATTCAAAGGCCTGTGGTTTATTCATAGCTATTTCTTTTGTGCACTTCGGAACTTCGCACATTTTCCAGAAGGCATTGCAATCGACACAAACAGATCATCACTGAAAAGTTTGCCTTTACTGTATACCGTAATTTAAGCTGCCAAAATGAGTCACCAGTTTTCGAATATCCCTATCGCTATTCTGATAGAGCTCATCTTCTGCCGCGCCTCGCTTCTAACATGTCAAAGCTACATCTTCGATCTAAAAGTACAGGCAATGTGTTGTTGTTTGAAATAATCGATCCATCATCCTCTAAAATGACGCTTCAAATCCAGGATTTAATTTAATCGATAAAGCCTGTCTATTATGACCACACTATAGGAGTACAGAGTAACTGTCAGAATATGAATAGTGAATCGAGCCACGGCCCAAGTGTATGCCCTAGGTGACAGATAATAGTTGGCAGATTATTTTGAAAATAGATTGAGTGTGTTGTTGCTTCCTTAAGTTCTTTACTGTCAAATTGTTTTCAAAATAATCAGCCAGTTATTTATAGCCATTTTAGCATTTATCCTTTGTCATAAATAACACAAGTTAATTCTCTTTTTCTGGTAAATGAATTTTCGAATACCACTAAAGCACTGCAGTAATCATAGACAACAATTTTTGTAAATTTACCACGAATGACTGCCTTCGTTATCGAGCCAATTCTTCAAGTGGTAAAATCTAAAAAATAGTTGCCGCATCCTGCAAGCTTTCACAATGGTTTAATAAAAAAAAAAGCTGTTAACCCAACGTCATGTGCCTGCTGGGAACCCTTTAATCCTCAAATTGAAAAATAAATTCCATGTTTTCATTGAAAATGCCCCTTTGCCGACCAAGAGATTATTTTTGAAATTTTAACACTGGAATGACTGGTTCAGTTATTGAGCCAGCCATCCCAGTGGTAATTTTCAAAAATAATCCTTTTAGTCTGCAAATGCACATTTCTCATGACCACTGCAGAAGCTGTTATTGGCTGGCTAAAGAGTTAAAACAAGAAAACAAGAATCATTTCCAGTGACTTCCATTTCCTTTGTTAAAACTAGCCCTATGAACCTGTGGTCGAATAAGGTGGTGGCACAATATACACTCTCTGAATCCGACTTGTTTAAATCAGGTAGCCATATTGGATTTTGAATGCAGGGCAGTTGTCATAGCCACAATAGATATTGTCAAAAGGAACAAATGATGAAAGTTGTTAAGTTCCATCATGCAAATGTCAAACTTGTTAACAGACAAACTGCCAGACCTGTGTACACACTATTAAAGTTTTTCCAGTGTGGCTGCCTTGAAATTAACATATTCCTCAAGGGAAAGGTTTAACCCTGTAATGGCATGGTTCATACACAAGTACACAGAAAGTCTGGAAAAGTGTGGAATTATAAGAAACCAATATATTCAGGCTTTGAAAATTATGGAAAATTTAATATTTTCTTCTACAGCTTTGGAAAATGTATGGGGAATTAAAATATTGTCAGATGTGATTCTCATTTGCAAAATAATATAGATAATAATCAAAATATTGATGATCTTAGCTACAAATTTCAGAATTTTTCTGAAAAATTTGGCAGCTTTCATATGGACACAGATTTGAGACACAAAATGGGACTAGAAATTGATTAATTTGGTCTGTAAAAGGTATAGAAAAAGTATGGAATTTCATTCTGGAGAAGATGTATGTACCCTGTAATGAAAAAATGTAGTCAAGAAAAAAAATTGTCCCATAGAAAATATCCATTTGCAGACCCATGAGAAGACTATTTTTGACAACTTATCACTGAAATGACAGACTGGCTTGATGATTTAGCCAGTCATTCCCGTGACAAGATTTCAAGAATAGCATTCTCTTGGTCTGCAAATGGATTATACATTGCCCCATAGAAAATTTCAATTTACAGACCATGAGAAGACTATGTTTGACAACTTAACACTGGAATAACTGGCTTGGTGATTGAGCCAATTTTGCAGTGATAAGATTTCAAAAATAGCATTCTCTTGGTCTGCGAATGGATATAGATTGCCCCATAGAAAATTCTGCGTTGCAGACCGTAAGAAGACTATTTTTGACAACTTACCACTGGAATGACTGGCTTGCTGATTGAGCCAATCATTCCAGTGATAAGATTCCAAGAATAGCATTCTCTTTGACTGCAATTCCAGGGGGGGGGGGGGCAACTGGTGAATAATATATTATATGATTCAAAAGTACTTTCCTTTGTTTTGCATCCTGTGTCAGGGTGATGAGTGGGCACCAAATCAATGTCTAGTGTAACAGATAGGCCTTACAATGAGATGCATTCTATGATTTCTTCTTCATCACTCTTAAATGATTGGATGCAGTAAATGGAATAACATCTGTAATACTGGTATCAAATTCCCGAAAGACATTCTCAGTCAATCTCAGAATGACATGCACACACCTGTGATGGATGTGACCACGGTTTTTCTAAAGACTGTTTTCAAAGTCTCATACATACTTGATATTAAGAACACACTGATAATTACAGTTCATTGCATCAATAATCATATTTAAGGCAAATACTATATTTATTGAATGAGGTAAAAAGAAAAAATTCAGTTTTAGTGATTGAAGTTTTTATTTAACCCTTATGTCAAGTTATGACAATGATTTCAAAATGGTTAATTGTTGCAGAACCAGTAGTTAATAAGACTGGCATATATTGCTTAAAGAGTCGCATGGCCTAGATGTCAAACAAATAATCTTGGGTTAGTGTCTAAATACACATTGAAACATTCACTATTCATATTCTGACAGCTACTCTGTACTCCTATAGTGTGGTCATAATAGACAGGCTTTATCGATTAAATTAGATCCTGGATTTGAAGCGTCATTTTAGAGGATGATGGCTCGATTATTTCAAACAACAAAATATTGCTTGTACTTTTAGATCGAGGATGTAGCTTTGACATGTTAGAAGCGAGGCGCGGCAGAAGATGAGCTCTATCAGAACAGCGATAGGGATATTCGAAAACTGGTGACTCATTTTGGCAGCTTCAATTACGGTATATAGTAAAGGCAAACCTTTCAGTGATAATCTGTTTGTGTCGATAGCAATGCATTCTGGAAAATGTGCGAAGTTCCGAAGTGCACAAAAGAAATAGCTATGAATAAACAGATCTAATTTTAACACGTGTTCCCGACCTAAATGTTGACCTAATTAGCCTCTCGTGAATACTCGCCGTGTATACTGGAAAAGGAGATTCTGAACGTGATGTTCTGAGTTAGACGTTTTCGTCTAACTTACGCGTGGGTCTCAGCACGCGTAAGTTACGACCATATTTATGACCCCCCCCCCCACCCCCGCGTAAGTTACGCGCTTTTCGTGAAACCCGATTTACGCCCCCTATCGTACTTACGCCATATTTACGTCCAATATCGTACTTACGCACCTTTGTGAAACTGGCACCTGGTGTTTAAAATGAATATAAGGATTAGGCCTAGCATACTATGGCCGTGTTTGGATTGGGCACGAGCGTGAAAAAAATCAATCCAGACTTTTAAACAATATTACCACCCCATGGACCTTCGGTGCATTCGTAAAAAAGAATTATTATTATTATTATTATTATTATTATTATTATTATTATTATTATTATTATTATTATTAGCTCACCTGGCCTGAAAGAACCACTGGGCCGATTTCAATTATATTTGGCAGGAAGCATCCCTAGGGCATAGAGATTCAAGTTTGTTCAAACGAAGCCGATCAGCCAAAATCCAAGATGGCCGCCGGCCAAAATAGCCAATTTTTAGAAACACTTTAAAAATTTTTCTCCGAAACCGCTGGAGGAATTGATTCAAAACTCATAACACTCCATCTAGTGCAACGGTAGACCAAAGTTTGTTCAAGGCAACCTGATTGGACGATTTGCCTGGCGGCCATCTTGGATGACCTAGTTTTCGCGAAAATTACTTCTCTTGAACCGCTGAATGGATAGACCTGAAATTTGGTAAATATGCTTAGGTGCATTCAAGTATGTTCAAGGGAAGTTCGTAGGTTAAAAAACATGGCCGCTATCAACCAATCAAAATTTTGCGTTTGTTGGTCATATTGCCTTTTTTGTATTTTGATGACGAAAATTGCTTTACATATGCTTATCAGTGTGGCGAGTTCAAATATGACACTTTCCAGACTATCGGATAAACGGTTTGGCTGCCATCTTGGTTTGTTGTCCCGCCATCGGCTCCCATAGTAAAGCAATGGACCCATAGTACAGCAATGGGGAATTCTTTAAACGACTTCTCAAGAACCACTGGGCCAATTTCAATTATATTTTGGAGGAAGCATTCATAGGGCCTAGAGATCAGTTGTAAAGCCGGTAGTAGAAAAACACCACCTCCCTCCACAGGCAACCGTTCCGTGATCCGCGGCTCCCACCACCCTCTCAATTCCTGAGGAATAGGAATTTGAGTCATGCAGGCCCTACTGAACCACACCCAGCAGCCCAAGGTTTAAGATCTTGATATAGACTTTATCAAACATGCATTATAATACATGCAAATGGCTTATGCGAGGTAAGCGTTTTCGATGCTTAAGGAACTGTGTTGGAGAATATTGTGCGACACACAATGCTCAGTTTCAGAAGGCTGCTGTTGAGCCGAAGACGTGCAGAGGATGCGGGGCAGGTATTTATACAGACTGTGGACTATGTAAAGCATGCGGGGGTCGTAAACATTCCAACAGAATGAACTACAAGTACACATATTGATGCAAGGCATCAATGGTAAATAGCGTGCCCGGAGGTTATTATAATTCTGAGAATAAACTCAACTGTTTCATGAAAAAATGAAGTTATATAAAGGCATACAAGCCACTTATGACAAAAATATACGCGGACAATAAACACAAAAGAAGGACTATTTCTTGCAAAAAGATATGGGCAGTATTAGCTATGGGCTAGGAAAAGCAGCTTATATTTTTGGTCAGTCCAACAATTTTTCCATCCATCCTTTTTCTCCAGGCCAAATTCCTTAACAGAGAGAGAGGAACAGACAAAATTAAGAGCAGCCAGTGATGAAAAAATTGCACTACTGCATCAACAGAGCGTAATAGATCAAATTTGCGTCATTAGGTATCAACAACTTGTAAAGATAAAGAAATCAACAAAACTGGCAACCCAGTTAGTAGAAAATCGGCGCAAGAAGCAGTACAGACCCTGACACCCATTCAAGCATATTAAAGAGGACTGTAAAGAATATTTTAAACCTAAATCGTGATACCTTCTTAAACAGGCGTGAAGAGCTTATTACCTGGAAATATATTGGTGAAATATACACTGCAATGCTAGTGAAATGCACAAAGCAAGTATATTTTCGATGCAATACAGGACCCCAATCTGTACCGACAGATAACCTTTTCAACAAAGTTAAGTGGCCAGGATAGAACCAATACCGTGAACCTAGTTTTCTCCAACGAAAATGATATAGTAGAAAACATTCTGACTGAAGACCCAGTGGGAAACAGCCACGACATCGTGATCTGTTTCATTTAGCTATCATATCTACGTCACCTATTAAACGATATCTTTACGGGAAACAGTGACAAACTATTAAATCAAATATTTTTGCTCGACAAAAAGGCCAAAATCGACCTCAACCGTTGTAATGATGACGATCTTGTTGATCATATGTGCAAATGTTAGGGTATTAGCCTGATAAGTCAGGTTCTACCAGTACACGCGGCCAATAATATGGGATATATAGAAATATGTTCACATTACTATAATAAATATTTTGTGGTAGTATTATTACAATATTTCGCACAGCACGAGAACATAGCGAGTTCTATATGGCCTTATGTTCGAAAACTGACTACAAGGCATGTAGAGATATTCTGGTACCGAATATAGTACATTATTGGAATTTGACAATGGTGTGCCACTACTAAATTGCATATGACGAAATTACTGTAGAGTAAACATTTTTTAAACGTTTGATACTTTATTAGCGTATTCATATACGTATCTAACCATATGGGTGAACTTCTGGGGTCGAACCTATTGCAAACAGTGTGGTACAGAAAATCGTTGATCTGACAGAATTTGCGCCAATTTTCTGTATGGAATTGTGTACTATGAAATTACGTTCCTGTAGAATCTTTTTAAATTCAGAATACAACTAGCATATTTCCTATAGGTATTTGTGGGTGAAACTCTGGGGGTGAACGTATTGCAATGAAAACCATGAATTATCCTAAGTTTGAGCTTATTTACGTTATGAAATTTTTAAATCTCACTACGTCGTAAGCTTATGTCTATACCTATCTAAATATGTGGGTGATATTCTGGGCCGAACCCATTATGAGCGATATGTCAGGACATACCGACACCTATATGATTGTGGTGAATGTGAACCAACCATATTACAATGGGACCATATGGCGAATATGTAACTACATATTACCAAATTACTTGATGGTAGAATCGTGCAAAAGCAGTAGTACATATTCAGTTATATACAGCTATATGTAAAAAAAAAATTATTACAAACCGAGAACTGAGATTCTAATACTGAATATAGTAAATTGTTGGCATTTGACAACTGTCCGTGGCTACTAAATTGAATATTACGAAATTACTACGTGGTAGAAAACTCAAGATTCATTAGCGTGTTCATATCTCTATCTAACCATATGGGTGAAATTATGTAGCCACACATATTGCAGACGGTATGGTATTGAAAACCACAGATCTGCCAACATTGGAACAAAGTTATGCGATCGCTACGAAAATACTTCACGTTCGAATTCTTTTAAATTACCAATGTAACTAGTATATTCAAACTCCTATACGACTATGTGAGCGAAGTTCTGGAACCGACCATATTACGGAAAGTAGGGCACCGAAAACCACGAATACACATCATTTAAGCTAAATTTTGCGTATTAAAATTACTTCATCTAGAATTTGTTAGATTCGGAACATAACTAGCTTATTAAAGCTCAAGTCTATGTGGGGTAAATTATGGGGCTGCCCATACTACAGACAATATGGCACTGAAAACTGTGGTGGTTTATTAATACAATGAACCTTTCCAGTTTAGCTATGCTAGCTAAACTCCACCCATACCACTCTCGAGTTGGGATCGATGGATTTCCGAACTACTAGACGATAAATTTCAAGAAACCTATACAGTGAAGCCGTGGAATATTTTGACACTAAATTGACTGGGTCCTGTTGCTGCCTATGGCAGCAACAGCGGCCAGTCAAATTACTTTCAAAATATTCGACAGCATTTTTATTAAATAACAAAAACGTACAATTCGTACAACGTGTCAGATTATTAAGCATTTAAGATGGACTAAATCGAGTCAGTCATGATGTCATTATTATGACGTTATCCTACGCGTCACTTAATTAATTACGACGTCATATGACGTAATGTGATGGATAGACAACCTGAAAAGGCCCATTAGCAAGTGATATTAATTACCCTCGCTCCGTCAGAGGATGAGTGTATTGTATTCGGGTCCATGTACGTTCGGGATGGCAAGGGTCTACAATCTATGATTGGCCTTGTTAAAATATGTGACCTATAAATGCGGTGCTCTCTTAATACAAGTGGTCCATATTGTGTGGACCACGCATTAACAAGGAATCGATGGCTATACACGCTGAATAATGAATTCCCAGACTTCCAATTTCAAGGTAACTATACAGGCAAGCTGATGGCTATTTTGAAACTAATTTGACTGGGTGCAACGAAAACCATGAATCGGACTAAATTTGAGCCGAAATTATTTCACGGTAGATAGTTTTAAAACTCACTACTCCGTAAGCGTATGCCTATACCTATCTAAACATATGGGTGACATTGTGGGGTCGAACCCATTATGAGCGATATGCCAATGTGAACCAACCATATTATAATGGGGCCATACGGCGAATATGTAACTACCTACGATGAGATTACTTGATGGTAGAATTGTGCAAAAGCACTAGCTCATATTGAGTTATATACATCCATATATAAAAAGAAATTATTACAAATCGAGAACAGACATTCTGATACAGAATAAAGTAAATTGTTGGCATTTGACAACTGTCCGTGGCTACTAAATTGAATATTACGAAATTACTACGTGGTAGAAAACTCAAGATTCATTAGCGTGTTCATATCGCTATCTAACCATATCGGTGAAATTATGTGGCCAAACCTATTGCAGACTGGTAATAGTAGGGCATTGAAAACCCGCAGATCTGCCAAAATTGAAACAAATTTACGCGATGAAATCGTATACTACGAAATTACTTCACGGTCGAATTTTTTTTTAAATTCTGGAGCCGACCATATTACATACAGACAGTAGGGCACCGAAAAGCACGAAAACCCCAACATTTATGCCAATTTTTGCCTAATAAAATTATTTCATCTAGAATTTGTTAGATTCGGAATATACCTAGTATATTAAGGCTCAAGTCTATGTCGGTGAAATTATGGGGATAAACATACTACAGACAATAGGGCACTGAAAACTGAATCACCGGAGATTTAGCAAATTTTCGGTATGAAGTTGTGCACTACGAAATTACTTCATGGTAACAAATTTTTTAACCTCAATCCAGTACTTCACTAGCGTATTGATATACCTATCTAACTATATGGTTGAAATTCTGTGGCCGAATTTCCTGTAGACGTTCTTAACTTAGCACGTGCATAGGCCTACACTTTCGGTTGATTTCTGTATTGCTGCTACAATATTATTGACAGCAGTTTTGACTGGAAATTTGGAACATTGGTAGTCTATCAATACTGCTACATAATTGCATTGTCCCTACATTGATTTATTCCCACGGATGGATTAAAGACAAAAGGATACTACTGATAATCACACATCCATTATTCATTCGTATCCCGCGAGTTCTCGTTCGATACGAGATCGAGAAATGTATCTCGTACGTAGGGGCCTATTGAGTAGCCATTGACGGAGCGATTTCACGATCCACAGCGTTGCTTTTACAGTCTGCTACGGAGATAGACTGTGCCCCGGTCTGTCTGGTATCCGAAGTTGAGTCTGTGTAACAGTCTAGTCGTTGTGATAACGTAAGAAGATGTCCGGTCATTACATTAGGGGTGTAGTTTCGAAGAAGCCAAGCCTTTATTTTTAGATTGATCCATTATTGTTAGCTAACTCTGTCTACTTTTTCGCCCTCTACAATATTATTATGCATGTTTTTCTTTTGAAATTTACCACACACATAGTACGCCTCAAGACTGTAACAAGTCTGTAATTTTTACCCTATCTCGAATGCAACAAATGTGAATCATACTATAATACAATACGGGAAAGGGTAAACAGACATGGTATATCATCGTCGTCCTCATAATTTATTAACCAGGTATTAACTAAATTGAGTCAAGAATAAAAAAAATATATTTGGTTATTGAATGCCTATTTGCAGGTCAATAGACGACTGTTTTGAAGAGTTACTATTGGAATGACTGGCTCAATTATCGAGCCAGTCATTTCAGAGGTGAATTTTAAAAAATGATCTTCTCTTGACCTGCAAAGTAACATCCTCAAGATCACTGTAGTGGCCGGTTTTGACATTAAGAGAAGATGCTAGACTTACATGGGCAGTCGTTGTCGTTGCAATACTTAATACAGGTCTATGATAGCAACAAGTAGGTGGGTAGGGTGGGGTGGGCTACCAGTCAAAGTATTAAAAAGATATTCGTATAGTTGTCTTTATCGGAGATATTGAAATTTCGGTGTTAAACATTCTAAAGGATTGTGTTAGAAAAACACACAATTGTGCCTAAGTAAGTCACATCTTGCTGGCAGTTGCTTGAAATGACTTCCATAGGCCTAACGTTAGTCAATCGGTCACTGAATCCGGATGGCATATTAATACATTAATACCGCGCTCGTGTTGGTATCGATGGATCTCTGAGCTTCGTGACTATCAATTCCCAGAAAACTATACAGGTAAGGTGTTGACTATTTTGAAACCAATTTGACTGGGTGCTGTTGCTGCTTGTGGCAGTAACATCGCCCAGTCAAATTAGTTTCAAAGTATTCACCAGCATGTTTTGTAAATAGCAAAGACATACAATTCTTATAACGTGTCAGACTATTAAGCATTTAAGACGGACTAAATTGAGTCAGTCATGACGTCATGATTATGACGTCATCCTATACGTCACGTCGTTGATTATGACATCATATGACGTAATGTGATGGATAGACAACATGAAAATGCCCATTAGCAAGTGGTATTAATTATCCTCCCTCCGTCAGAGGACGAGCACATTGTATTCAGGGCAACAATCTATGATTGGCCTTGTTAAAATATGTGACCTATAAATATGGGTGGTCTCTTAATACAATTGGTCCATATTGTGTGGGCCACGCATTACCAAGTGGTATTAGCCATGTAATGCTCAATTTGCCCATGCCAATTTCAATAGAGAGATCCATTTCTAGGTATGCCACGCCTATTTCTAGCTAAGTTCCACCACTTTTTGCGTGTTGGAATCGATATATATATATATATATATATATATATATATATATATATATATATATATATATATATATATATATATATATATATATATATATATATATATATATATATATATATATATATATATATATATATATATATATATATATATATACACGCTGAATAATGAATTCCCAGACATCCAATTTCAAGGTAACTATACAGGTAAGCCGATGACTATTTTGAAACTAATTTGACTGGGTGCTTTTAAAGGTTTGCCGCCTCTGGCCGCAACAACGCCAGGTCAAATTAGTTTCAAAATATTCAACACGATGTTGATTAAACAGTAAAGACATACAATTCGTACACTTGCCGGACTATTCAATGTTCATGACTGAGCTCGATACGCCATTCATTTACATTTACAAATTTACACATTTTGGATTGTGGCGTCAGCCTGTATATGAAGTAATTGATTATGACGTCGTACCCTTCAGTTACAGATCGAACCCAGCCATTATCATAGAGAATGACTGTTGAATAAATAGCAAAGACATACAATTCGAACAGCGTCTAGTCGAATTAGTTTCAAAATATTCAACAGCATGTTGATTAAATAGTAAAGACGTGCAATTCGCATACTTGACTAGCTATTCGATGTTCCTGGTGGAGCTAGATACGTCATTCATTATACATTTTGATTGTGACGTCCAGCTACATCTGACCTAAATAATTATGACGTCATATACAGAAAAATCCATTATCATAGAAAATGTCCTATGTCTAATTTCCGTCCAAGAGTTTTTCTTTTGCAATTTACTACTGGAATTATAGGATCGGTTATCCAACCAGTCATTCCAGTGGTAAACTTTCAAAACAAGTTCTCCGGCGAGTAGCTAATGCAAATGGCCATTTCTCACGATCACCGCAAGAAGCCATTTGTGGTCAGTTTGATAGAGTGCTAAGTGGACATATAAGAGACGCCGCGAGTGGGCGTGTGCTTGAGTACTTTCATCTGCAGAAGGAAATAAACATGTTTTGTACGCAGTCCTCCAGCAAAAGAAGAGTACTTATTTAGAGTAGTTATTTGGAGTTCCGGTGCCTGTTTATTAAAATAATTAAGCGGTCATCGCTGCGCAAACTCTCGCTTATGATCATGTCGATAGTCACTTACAGGACTAGCGGTATGATCAGCGAACGAAAAGAAGAAGAAGAAGCTGCGCAAACTCTATTACAGTCGGACCAGAACAAATAAGAGCACTCGCCATGAATCACGTGCATGAAGATAATAATTATGAGATATCCAGCAATCTAAAAATAGAGCCGTGTCTTCGCACTGAGAATTATTAGATCTCGTATCGATGGAGATCTCGCGAGACACATCCCCACAATCCCCTGCGCAAAATGGCCGCGCCTATAGGCAATTCTAGGCAGCAATAAATAGAAGCGTGCCCGCTGGAGCGGGCAGGCAACAAGAAGGTCTGTGCCAGGAGAAAGTTCAGTTTAGTTATGGAAGAACTTAAACGTGTCATGCCACGCATTTAGAGACAGGCCTCCACAGGGATATACACCACCCACAGGTACTGATCGCCAGTACCCCCACATAATAGGGTCTGAACGCTCATTTAAAGACAGGCATCCACAGGGATATACACCACCTACAGGTACTGATCGCCAGCACCACACATAATAGGGTCTGAACGCCCATTTAAAGACAGGCATCCACAGGGATATACACCACCCACAGGTACTGATCACCACCCATAATAGGGTCTGAATGCCCATTTAGAGACATGCTTCCACAGGGATATACACCACTCAAAGGTACTGATTGCCACACATAATAGGGTCTGAACGCCCCTTTAGAGACAGGTATCCACAGGGATATACACCACCCACAGGTACTGATTGCCACTTAGTGTAAAACCCTCGAAGATGGTCAGAAATGTTTAAGATCTAATATATAGACGTTGCATCATGGTTACTGTAACACCCTCGAAGATGGTCAGAAATGTTTAAGATCTAATATATAGACCTTGCATCATGGTTACTGTAACACAGCTTCGAGTGATGGCAAAGTAATTCAGTCATAGAGGCTATTCTAAGGCCTGCAAAGCTGAACCTGCTCCAGATGATTGAACACGCCAATGCCGAGGAGTGGCAAAAGCGACTCCCCACCCTTGCCGAGGAGTGGCTAAAGCGACTCTCCCGAGAAAAAAAAAAAGGGAGGTTTCCGGCGCTCACCTCTGAGGATCCATGGAATCCTCACAAGAAAGCACAGCTGCTCCGTGAGAGTTGTCAGTTATATGAGGAGACGAATGTCAGCTTACGGGCCAAAGCTGTAGCAACTCGGATGGCAAGCCATCCACAAGAATGCCTACCTCTTCTACATCGAATCAGAAGACGATTAATGAGGGGACCGAGATCTGAAACCCTAGCCCGGAGTATGAGGCGAGAAGGTCAGCAGATTCTCAACGAGCGTCTCGGCGAGAGGGAGACAGAGGAGAGAGGACGGCGAACAGTATGCTGGACATTCTTCAGAGGGCTAGAAGGAGACATTACAGGTCAGATCATGGAGAAGCTGTGGACTGTTCAGAATGCCTTTCTACCTTCGGTATACCCACACCTATCGAATCCGCCACATCGAGGATAGTAGGGTAATGCTCTTCCACAAGAATGCTCCAGGAAGTCCCTGGATGAATACACTAGGAGAGACCCAGACTTGGGTGGAGGGCAGAGAGCAAGCCCGCCTCGACCCAGACACTATCAATCGGCCCAATACCGCGTGGGCCTTTGTCAGATCAATCAACGTTGAGGTAAAGATTGTCATCGACCGCCAGCCTCTGCTAGGGATAGGCCCCTCCCGGTCTGGCTCCAATGGAGGAAGGGAATGGTGGCACTCGATACCTACAAAGATAACATGTGCCTCTGGAGATGTCTAGCAGCGCAGCAGGGTGCAAGAGCTGATAGAAGTACAGCTCCTGCACGAGAGCTTGTTAAACAGTACTATGGCATGAACAGGGCTGTGGCTGACGTACCAAAGACGTCGCTAGACCAGCTGGACAAGGTAGAGTTATTTGCGAAGATAGGGATTCATGTTTATGAGCGCACTGAAGAGGGCATCTGACATCTGACCAAGAAACCTGCTCTCTATCCGAGCGTCATGACCATTGCAGTGCCTTCTTCATTAAGGACATCTCCAAGCTGGCCCAGACTTTCAGCTCTGGGCAGTGTCAACAGCAGTTCACCCAAGCATGTAGTCTCCAGCGCCATGCTGACCACTGTACAGGGGGAAAAACGGCCATGGATTGCCCTGGGGAGAAGGTAGTGGCACCTCAGTCACCATACGAGAAGGCCTTCTATCCATACCAACCGACCAGTTCCGCGGCTACTCATTGGATTGAATATGAGTCGAGAAACCATGGAATTCATATACACCACGCAAAGTGTGGTCACAGTGGTGAGCGTTGGATCGAGGGGGCTCCCGTAGATGGTTATGATCGACCAACCGGCACAGTATACCAGTTTCATGGCTGTCACAGGAATGATTGTTCACAACACCAGCGAGGTGAGGATGCTGATCAAAGATACCGCAAGATGGTCGCAAGAGACGAGAAACTGAGAGCATCTGGATGCACGCCTGTGGTACAGTGGGAGTGCTGTATAAAACGCTGCCCAAGCGTCCACACCCCTGTGCGGAAGTACCATAACCACACTTTATTGTCTATGACTTTGAAGCCCTTCTAGATGGGAGGAAGACCCACCCTACAGAGTCTCACGATCGAGAGTGCCCACATACCAATCTCAGTGTCAGTTGGTTGCTCCTTAGACGGTAGCGCAAGCTCGCCAACTCACCTCTGCAGTGCTAACTCCAAAGTGCTGATCTCAGAGTTCATGCAGGAGATCCAACTACGAGCCTCCACGATCCGTGCAAGGGTTCGGTCACAGTATCTACCCACAGACTTGGACAAGTTACCAAAACGACAGCAGCGACTTATCAATGAGTGGTGTGACCAGGTGCCTGTGCTCGGGTTCAACTCTGGGCAGTACGACCTGAACCTCCTCAAGAAGTACTTCGTGGATGAACTTACTACTTCGTCCAAAGGAATGGTGAAAGTTGCCAAGGAGGCTAGCCAGTCAATGTTCCTCATTACGCCTGAACTGAGGTTTCTCGATGTAATCAACTACCTCGGCCCAGGGGTTTCTTATGAGAAATGGATCAAAGCCTACGGTTGCACGCAACAGAAGAGCTGGTTACCTTATGAATGATTCGACTCACCTGAGAAGCTTGACTATCCTGGACTACCTGATTATCCTGCGTGGTGGTCCAAGGTCAAAGGTGGTTACCTGCTTGAGTTGTCAGAGTGGAAAGGTTGTAAGCAGACCTTCAGAGATCTGGGGATGAAGACGTTTGCTGACTGGTTGCGATATTACAACAACTTGGATGTTAGCCCGTTCATTGAAGCCTTAGAGATGATGCGAGAATTCTACACAGAACGAGGTATAGACATTCTGAAGAATGCGGTGTCACTTCCTGGTGTGTTGCTTCAGTACTTACTTCGTGGTACTGCTGAACATGAGCCGGATATTAGCCTTTACTCTCCAGGCAAGGAAGCTTATGAGATGTTAAAGGGTGCTGTTGTTGGGGGTCCGAGCATTGTGTTCACGAGATATCACGAGTCTGGGGTTGCCTGAATTCGCCAAGGTAAGTGAGTATGACAACGTCTCCTTTGTTATGATGCAAATGCTCTGTATTTGTCAACCATGGCCCAAGCAATGCTGTGTGGTAAAGAAACTGTATGACGGTGGGGTGGGGGTGTAAGCAGTGATATTGAATGCTTTAAGCAGGATCTGCTAGTGGATCGTTGATTCGGGTTTGCTGAGGTCTACATTGAGGTACCTAAAGTGTTATGGCCAAAGTTCGAGGAGATATCTCCCATCTTCTATAATCGTGAGATCCCAGACGACGCCTTCAGAGATGCTTGCATACCTTGATAAAACAGGTCAACAAAAGTCTATAACTAGCAAGCTCATTGATGCACTCTCTGTTAAGAAGAGGGTATTGTATGCACCAACTCTCAAGTGGTCCATTGCCCATGGGTTAGAGATTACTGCTATCTATCGGACTATAGACTACACCTCACAGAAACCTTTTGAATGGTTTGTAGACTCTGTTACTGAGGCACGTCGTACCGGGGATGTTGACAAAAGTAAAGCCTTGTTGGCTGATTCCTTCAAACTCCTCGGCAACAGTGCATATGGGAAGCTGATCGAGGCATTAGAAAGTCATACCAACACGAGCTTCACTAAGGATGAACGAGCAGTAGACAGAGCCTTGCGTAGCGCATGGTTCGAGGATCTAGAGGAGATTGGGGATTCTTAGGAATTGCAGAGCCATAAGACTAAAATCACCATTCGTCGCCCCTTCCAGGTGGGTATAGCAGTATACTAGCTGGCGAAGCTGCGAATGCTGGAGTTCTACTATGACTTCCTCGACCGCTACATACCTTGTGACAGCTTCGAGTACCTGCAAATGGACACCGATTCTGCCTATATCGCCATAGCAGGCTCCAACCTCGATGAGGTAATACGCCCAGAGATGCGAACGGAGTATGAGGCCTGCAAACGGGACTGGTTGGCATGGGACAAATGGTCTAACCACACTCCGGGATTGTTCAAGCTCGAGTACGAAGGCACTCGTGGTATTGCTCTCTGCTCCAAGTGGTACTATGTGGAGAATACAGACCGCTGGAACAGCAGAAACTTGCAAGTGAAATGCTCGACCAAGGGAATGTCTAAATGGCAGAATGACATCTCCTGGCAGAGGTTCTACAGCGCCTTCCATGGTGTAGTGCACAGAGCCACCAATCGAGGCCTACACATGTGCAACCAGGGTATGGTGACATATGCGCAGGAAAAACGCGGACTCTCCACTTACTATGATAAGCGCCATGTGCTGCCAGATGGAGTCCATACCGAGCCCATCGAGTATCATGTTAGCACCCTAGTGGGTGGTAGCTGTGTGTCTTCAGGGACTAGCTGAAGCTCTTCTATGACAAATGGGCGCCTAGGCACTCCGTGCTGGCGTGCCAGGTAGTACAGTGTAGGCCGCCCCTCCGCCTCCACATACCTGTCACGCCTGTGAACATCTATGGACCAGTTAGGATCTGTTGCACGCCATCGACCACCTTCCAGCTCACCAGGCTCATACAGGTACCAAACCAGAGCATCAGGTGGTAGGCACTCCTCTCCCTTGTTTGCTCCTCTAGAGCTGTGACCATCAGAGTGTCTGATAGCCTCTACTGGCTTCTTCCCGATTAGCCTAGTAACCTCGGCATTGGATTTCTCCACCACAGCAGGCAGCCCTCTCACCCATACTCTAGAACGTTCACTCGGCGCGGACATTTCCTGGGCGTATTGGTGTGGGAACAGTCTCTCTGCCAGTGTCTGATTCCACCGCTCAACGATAGCCTGGGCACGGTGATGCCCTACCTCACCTTGCCTAACTGCCACACTGTTTCTGCATGAGGGCTGCAGTCTCCCCTCTGAACTCCTTACCCTCATCCACCTGCAACAATTCCGGCCACTGGAGGGGATTTTCCGAAGCCTCGTAGACACCTTGGAATCAGTCTCCCCTCTGAACTCCTTACCCTCATCCACCTGCAACAATTCCGGCCACTGGAGGGGATTTTCCGAAGCCTCGTAGACACCTTGGAATGCCTGGGCCACCTGGCCAGCTGACTTGTCTGTGAGCGGTACTGCCGCCTTGTACCTGCTGGTGACATCGACGATGGTGAGGGCATACTTGTAGGTCTTACGACCAACTGAGTCGTGTGGAAGGAATAGAACATCTGCCTGGTGAGCTCTGTTCGGGACAGTTTCCTCGAAATGAGCATGCCTGATGTGCCGTGGACGAGGTCTGTATATATCTGCCTCATCGCCTGGCAGCTGAGCCACTGACTAACTGTCTACAATGTGAGGTTGTGGCCCTTGCGACGTGCAGCCTCGAGTAGTTTAGGGGGCTCAAGGTAATATCCACCAGGCTGATAGTAGAGTTCCTCAACAAAGACGATTGATAAACTCCCGGATTTCATCACTGACGTCCACTCCCGTCCTGTCACGCATGGCCTGGGTGAACTCTAAACAGACGAACAGACAGCCATCATTCGTTCGCCCATCACTGAAGACCTCAAACACCTCCGTACACTGGCGTCTAATCTCTGCTGGATCATCACTGAACAGTAGTTCATTGACCAACCCTCGGAAGTTAAGGGACTTGACCAGGTTGTACAGAGATGTCATCCTTATATAGTATGGCTTAAATGTTCGGCGGCCCAGATGGCTGTGCACACTATGGCAACGTACGGTAGCCAAGGGCCTGCGACTCCGAAGAACGTACCTACTCCTGAGGCGATGGCTGGTATGGCTTAAGAAATCTTCTCCACCCCATGGAGAGCATTGTTGGCGATCTTGCGGACTGTCTTGCCAGCCTTCATTGTGAACAGAGCGATCAGAGCCCCAACTGCTGACAGCGGACCGATAGAACCTTTTACGTAAGTGCGATAGATTTCTTTCACTCAGTGTACTAGATTGTGGGGTGCGGTCTCCGCTACATCATCATACTCACCCGCGGTCTCCGCTACATCGTAGTCATCTGCATCATCCACCTCATCATAGTCCTCCTCATAGTCCTCGCCATCTATATCCTCAACTGGATCAGCCTCTGGTTCATACATCGCGTCGCTGGGGCAGTTATATAGTAGCTTTAAACTGTAGTCTATAGCATGGCCTCCGCAATCTTGAATGCGGGCATGTTTGCCTTAGCGAACTGGGGACTTCGTCGACAAGAAGGCGGCAGAGGTCGAGCGTGAGCATCATAACCAGGCGATGGAGAAGCTGTCTAAGGAGAAGTTTGAGTACAGCAAAGCACATTGGAGCATTCATCGTCGTATCTGCGAGCTGCTCAGTGTACACCCGGAGGAACAGCCTATCCTGCATGGCAGCCGGATTCACGTGTGTGTTCTCAAGGAGGGTTAAGAGTGGAACTGTCACTGGCTTCTCGACACCTGCCCGTAGTTCGAATTCCATGAACCCCTCATTGCACCCCACAGCGTAGTACCACTTTCCCTTCGCATAGAAGGTTGGGCCACGAGCCAGCGGACCTAGGACTCGGTACTCATCATTCACATAGGTGGTGTCCACGGTGCAGTTCCTCTGCATGATCTCCCACCTGTTCAGAACCTGCATGAGCTCTACCGTCTGTTCTATTGTGCTCTGAAGCTTGAACTCGAGTGTCATTCTCTTGATCTCATGGATCTGTGCCGAGATAGCAAAGTCGATGAACTTCCCAGCAGCGGACAATGGGTTCTCTTCATGTATACTGGGTCGAATGACCGTCAGGCAGTCCTAGCGTGGATCAGTGCAGTGCGATGTCGCGAGTTCAATGGCCCCACCTCGATGTTGCACATACTGCAGCATGTTTAAGGTCTGGGTATATAGAGGGGTTAAACGGCTGCCATGTTTGGTAAAGTTCTCCAGCAGATTGTCTATAGGCAGCAGGACTAGTCAGCACGACAGTCAGCATGACAGCCATGGCGTGTGCTGTCCCTCTGTGACAGGGTCCGAGGACTGCTTCGTGACATCAACATTATCCACGAGCGAGCCAAGGTCACACCTCCATCTGATGCAGAGATACTGGCCGCCATAGAGGAAGGAGCGCCAGCTCGTAGTACAAAAGAACTCCTGACTCGGATACTCTACCAGAAGTTTGACAGCACCTAGGGCAGGACACTCGACATACCTCCTGTGGCCCAAACCAACAGTCTTGTTATTCTAGCTCTCCAAAAGGTGATGGTCGACCCCAAAGATCTACTAACGGTCGGGAAGTGGGCTGCCGTATTTAGCCTCCTAGCCAGGAAGAGCGAGATATGCTGGATAGCCTCCAGTCTGGAGCAAATAACTACTTCAGGGAGGAGGTCAGTGACGCTGTAGCGGAGAGCCATGACACTGGTCATGCAGAAGGTACTCAGGAGGGGTTCACTGTTGGCCGCAAGGAGGCTGTTGAGCACATCTTCAGCGAAGAAGTGTGCAGGAGATTGGCCAGTGATCTGGCAGCATTTCTGAAATTCCCAGATAACTACCAGGGCTACCTCATCAAATCCACTCGCAAGTCAGATGTCGCCGCGCATGGACAAAGTGAATCTTCCATGAGAGGTTCCAGAAGAAGAGAGCCCTAGATTCTGACCCTCAGTCAGTAGAGTGTAAGCGACAGGCTTCTGACGAAACAGACAAAGTTCCTCAAGCTTCTGACGAAGTTCCTCAAGCTTCTGACGAAGTTCCTCAAGCATCTGACGAAGTAGCAGAGACCGCGGAGCCTTCTGATGAATGATAAAAGTTGCGGCAGCTGCGACAGTCTGTCAGCGATGATGCATAGAGGAGGCTAGTTTCCTGGCTGGATTCAGCTTGTAGGTGAAGGTCTGCGCCTTTTCCAGAGATGGCTTGAAGTGTGCTGTAGATAAAGCGGTACAGCTCAGCTGTCCTCTGTACACCTGCAATAAAGTCCCCTTTGGTCTCCTTGAGGGTTAGGCTGTCGTATATGGTCTCGAGCAGGGCACGTCCACACTTGGAGCTGAAGTATAGCAACCGGGCATTGTGGCGGATGTCTGGTGAGATCTCGCGGGTGTACTTCTGAAGGAGGACAAAGACAGTTATCTTTGTGTGCTGGAGGCGCATGGTGATGTTGCTGCGGTAGGTCACTGTCTTCTGGTCCATTGCAGGGTCATCGATAACTAGAACAAGTGGTTCTGTCAGTCGGGCTGCCAGCAGCTGCTCCATCAGTGCATGCAGGTTCTGTGTCTTAGTGATTGGGCCATTGTACCATTGATCATTACTGTCAACCGCCTCAGCGGTGGAGTCAGACACCAGAAGGACGTATTGAGTGTGTAGATGTTCGGCCAGGAGAGCCCGCAGCAAGATGTTTTTCTCGTGTCCTGATGGGGCAATGATCTGGCCAGCATTGGCCGGCCTACTGTCGAATGGTACAGACATGCGTGCAGAGAATGGTTAGCACTTGGTGGTCGGCGGTAGTCTCGTCTATATCTGGGAGACTAAACGGCAGTACTTCCTGCACCATCTCTTTCACCTGCAGAGCGGGGAATCCTGCACCTCCGGCGGATACGAAGGATGCAATGGAGGCATCAAGCATGAAATCCCAGCAGCAGCTGAGAAGATAGCGTAGAGGACCTGTGTCAACACCCACAGTGTCTAGTACATCCAGTATCTGTATGATACATGCACGGGAAACCATGACTATCCTGTGGTCTTAAATGGCAAATTCAAGAGCCCTGACCCCTTCACCTCTGGTAGCCAGAGGATCATCCTGCACCTCCGGCGGATACGAAGGATGTGATTGAGGCGTCAAGCATGATATCCCAGCAGCAGCTGAGAAGATAGCGTAGAGGGCCTGTGTCAGCACCCACAGTGTCTAGTACATCCAGTATCTGTATGATACCTGCAAAGCCATGACTATCCTGTGGGCTTACTTAGGCAGCAAATTCAAGAGCCCTGACCCCATCGCCGCTGGTAGCCGGAGGCTGTCGACGGCCCCTGCGCCTGTTTGGCCGTCGACAGTGATACGGTTCAGGCTGAGTGTGCCTATCTTGAGATTCCCTCCATCCTGGATGAATGTGCTCCGTGGTCTCAGGAGATCGTTAACCAGGTCCTGTGCATAGAACTCAGCCATAACCTTGATGTGTGTATGTATGTATGTATGTATGCATTTATATAGCGCCAATTCCAGAATTAACTGCCCAAAGACGCTTTACAAAAGTGAAAGCTAATTTAAAATAGTGAAATATGCTTTTTGGAACAAATGGGTTTTTAGAAGAGCTCCAGCCTCATCGACTCTGAGTATACCTCGCATCGTCGCCCTCTCCTTGATGCCCATCCCCTTGTATACAGTCTTGGCCTTGTTAATGGCCAATTGTCCTACCATATCGGAGATCCCGATGAGATCTCGGGCTCGGATGGTACATCGGATCTCCCGCGGGTCTCCCTTCTCATCGAAGGCTAGGAAGGAGATAGGGGCAACAGTGTCCTTTGAACCGAGGCGTGCCTCACCCAAGTGAGCAAGATCGCCTAGCTCTTTGCTTTCTAGGTCTGTGAGTGACAGAGTCATAGTCATATTCAGACAGCTTAAACCTACTAGTCATACCCCCAGTGAAATAGTTGGGCATAGTAGGACCATGCAGTCGGCCAAGGGAATAGGTAGCAGTGCTCAGGGTACTGGCCCTCTATGCAGGGCATGCCTTGTGGGCGGGCCACCTTTCCCGAGCATTGGTAATCCTCGGTCCGTGTGCTCGACTATGGGCTACACACCGCCCTCTGGCACGCCATGCCTCATATGCTGCAGGGGTCTCGTGATCCATCTCTCACTATTCAGTGGGGTTAAATGTAGGCGACGGTGATCTCAGCCATTGCACTCGTTGCTAGCCCTAGAACCGCGGCCTCCATCAGTCTAACACATTCACCCATGATCTTGGTGGCAACAGTGTAGGAGTCACCACTGAGGGCGATCTTTGACTCACCACTGTAGCGAGGACAGCCATAGTGGCAGCAGCAAGAACCTCACTTCCCCCTGTCATCTTTACCATGGCCTCATTCGCCGCCACGTTACTGGCGATATGGACTGCCAGAGGTTTTGCTTTGGTCAGTAACTTCTGTGTCTTGGTTCACAGCAGGTTCTCCACCTTCTGAAGACTCGCTTGGCTCTCGGGCAGTTGCTTCACGATCTGTACCGTTGACGTCATTGTTTAAGCACTGAGTATACAATGCGGTTAAACATCTGCGTCCCTTGCTGAGAGAGCTAATAAGATCTTCCCAGTCTGCGTCTGCCAGGCGGCCGGGTTGGTACTCAGGAATATTCATCTCTCTATTGAGACATTGTAAACATGTCCGGGCTCACGCTATGTGAGAAGTACTATGATGTCTTCTGGAGGGAGTTGAAGGACTACAAGAAGAAGACACCAGATGAGCTCGCTCAGCTCTCCAGTGCTGAGCTGATAGAGGAGCTGACAGCTGTGAAGCTCTATCTAGGATGTGGCAAGGGACAGATCTGCTTCCTGGAATACCGTATTATGGGCGGGAGTATCGTCGAGCTGCTCCTGCAAGCTAAAGGTTTCTACAAGGATCGGGAGTATCTGTCAGATGTGTTCCAGCAGTTGCAGACCACCATGGCCTCACTGGACTCAGAGCTGAACAAGGCTCGATAGCTAGGCCTGACACCACATGTAGAGCTACCACGGAAAGCGGTGTCATGTCGACTGGCTGCAGTGTCAGGGTCGGAACGACTGTATGGCTCGTACTACGCGTAGGTGCGTTGATGGCAGTGTTGAAGCCGAATTGGACACCGGGGGAACTCCCCTCGACTATCATGTTGTTATAGCCCCTGACTTGGAGGTCCTCGATGTTCACGATCATGTTGCTCGGAATCAACCGTAGGTGTGGCGAAATAGCAAAGTCAAGTTTGCGACGGGCCTTCTGCAACCCCTGCTGGAACTTAGCAATAAGATTACTGGGGGCTGCCACGATGATCATATCCTCAACGAGACTGATGAACATGGCCTCCGCTGACACTATCTATGGAATGCCGCAGCTGGGTCTGTGCCGTAAGGAGGCAGTAGCACAGTGCTTCCAGGGACTGTTTAAACCCCTTCTATAGCATGCTATGGAATCCATATTTGCTCACTCGACTGGTCTTGCTGACCTGCCAGATGTGTACGCAGTTGATGCTGCCAAAGTAGAAAAGAGCGATGGCAAGTCATTCGCCCTATAGTACGAAGCAAGCTCAAAGACATTCACCCTTCACCCCATTGGTGGTGATGGGGTGGAGCTGCTCACAGACCTCAAGGATGTGGCGAAGGAGCGCCTGGGTCGCAACATAGATGGCCACAAGATCGTGTTTCGGTACAATTTCCCCGAAGAGGAAGTACATCCTCGAGCCGTTGATTGAGCTCTCGGATACAGAGGTGGCAGACATCAACACCCTAAATAACGACCTCAGCTTTCATCTGGTCAAAGCCTATTCGAGTGGTGCCCCGCCGATGGCCCATGATGGCCTGCTATTGACCCTGGCAAAAAACCTGCAGTTCATATTTGAGAATGAAGTGTGGTACCGCCCCTATATAGGCCTCCCGCAATCATTGACATAGAGGTTACTCCCCTCTCCACTGTTGTGAAAAAGGATGGGACAGTTCGAAAGCTCTACAATCGGGGATCATCCTTCCTCACCTACATAGGTGAAGGTGTCTCCCTGGATTATAGGTGGAAAGCTCCTGCTGCGTCGTCCATTCGATGGACCAGAAGAAGCTGTTAACCTCCAGGAGGGCACCCTATGGGTAGATGGTGTGTCACATGTCTCCAAAGTCAAGGGTGATGTTAAACTTCTTCAGCGAGTCGGACTCACTAGCCCGCAAACGACTCATATAGTCCTAGAGCTACGTTTCTTAGCCGGTGGCAGAGTGAAGCAGCTAGCCCCTGCCCCTAAGGGGATGAAGATCACTATCGATCCGGATGGAACAGGGCTCGATATGGCACATATTTCTCAAGGGGTTCACGCTGTTCAGTTTAACTCTCCATAGATAGCCATGATTCACATCATACTGCTCGTGCTGGCGTCCACAGCAGTGGCACAGGGCGCTGAGACTGCCATGATATTGGATGCCAAGTGGGCCCACTTCCGGGATGCCCCCCCCCCCCCTCCCCGACTACAATCCTTGGGTCGACCCCTTGCGGAGAAACATTTACGACCACTTTCACCCACAAAGAGATCGAGTCTGTCTGCAACTTCTATGGGGTGGAGAGGGTAGGCGGTGGTTGTCTGCTGGAGACCCCTGCTAAGCACCAGATTTTCTGCGTAACATGTGAACATGCCAGATTCTGCCGTGGTTCACATGCTAATCACTTTATCCTCCTCCCAGGTGAGCATTGTCAAGGTAGATGGAAGCCCCTATGGGTGGTCCCAACAACGCATGCGACTCTGGCAAAGACTACGTGTTTGTCTGAGCCTACACAGAATAGAGGCCGGCCCTGTGGTTTATGGTGATTAGTGGTGTATATCACTGTGTAGGCTTGTCTCTAAATGGGCGTTCAGCCCCTGGTGTAGTAGCGTCGGGATGATCCTACCTCCCTGGCAGCCGTTCGGCTATGCCTCAGGAATTGAGAGGGCAGTGGGAGCTGCGGATCACGGAATGGTTGCCTGTGGAGGGAGGTGGTATTTTTCTACTACCAGCTATACTACTAGATCTAAGTTTGTTCAAACGAAGCGGATCGGTCAAAATCCAAGATGGCCGCCAGTCAAAATGGCTGATTTTTAGAAACACTAAAAATCGTCTCCAAAACTGCAAGAGGAATTGATTAAAAACTCATAACACATCATCTGTGGCAACGGTAGACCCAAGTTTGTTCAATGCAACCTGATTGCCCGATTTACTTGGCGACCATCTTGGATGACCTAGTTTTCCCGAAAATGACTTCTCCCCAACTGCTGAAGGGATAGAGCTGAAATTTGGTAAATATGCTTAGGACCAAGGGCCTTTCAAGTTAGTTCAAGGGAAGTTTGTTCGTTAAAAATATGGCCGCCATCAACCAATCAAAATTTAGCATTTCTTGGTCATATTGGCTTTTTTGTATTTGATGTATTTTGATGGCGAAAATTGATTTATATGTGCTTATCAGTGTGGCCAGTTCAAATATCCCTCTTTCGAGACTGTTGAATAAACGGATTTCCTGCCATCTTGGTTTGTTTTCCCGCCATAGTCTCCCATAGTAAAGCAATGGGGAATTTTTAAACGACTTCTTCTCAAGAACCACTGGGCCGATTTCAATTATATTTGGGAGGAAGCATTCATAGGGCATAGAGATCTAAGTTTGTTCAAACGTAGCGGATTGGTCAAAATCCAATATGGCCGCCGGCACTTTAAAAAATCTTCTCCGAAACTGCAAGAGGAATTCATTCAATACTCAGAACACATCATCTATGGCAACGTTAGACCGAAGTTTATTCAAGCCAACCTTATTGGCCTATTTGCTTGGTGGCCATCTTGGATGACGTAGTTTTCCCAAAAACGACTTCTTCCGAACCGCTGAAGGGATAGAGCTGAAATTTATCAAATATGCTTAGGGACCAAGGGCCATTCAAATTTGTTCAAAGGAATTTCGTATGTTAAAAAACATGGCCGGCATCAACCAATCAAGATTTAGCATTTGTTGGTCATATTGGATTTTTTTTTATTTGATGTATTTTAATGGCAAATATTGCTCTATATATGCTTATCAGGGTGCCGAGTTCAAATATGCCACTTTCGAGACTGTCGGATAAATGGTTTGGCTACCATCTTGGTTTGTTTTCCCGCCATAGGCTCCCATAGTAAAGCAATGGGCCCGTAGTAAAGCAATGGGGAATTCCTTAAACGACTTCTCAAGAACCACTGGGCAGATTTCAATTATATTTGGCAGGAAACATCCATAGGGCATAGAAATCTAATTTTCTTCAAATGAAGCGGATCGGTCAAAATCCAAGATGGACACCGGCCAAAATCGCCGATTTTTAGAATGACTTTAAAAAATCTCCGAAACCGATGGAGAAATTGATTCAAAACTCATAACACATCATCTATGGCAACGTTAGACCCAAGTTTATTCAAGGCAACCTGATTGGCCTATTTGCTTGGCGGCCATCTTGGATGACCTAGTTTTCGCGAAAATTACTTCTCCCCAACTGCTGAAGGGATAGAGCTGAAATTTGGTAAATATGCTTAGGACCAAGGGCCTTCCAAGTTTGTTCAAGGGAAGTTTGTTCGTTAAAAAATATGGCCGCCATCAACCAATCAAAATTTAGCATTTCTTGGTCATATTGGCTTTTTTTGTATTTGATGTATTTTGATGGTGAAAATTGCTTTATATATGCTTATCAGTGTGGCCAGTTCAAATATCCCTCTTTCGAGACTGTTGAATAAACGGATTTCCTGCCATCTTGGTTTGTTTTCCCGCCATAGTCTCCCATAGTAAAGAAATGGGGAATTCTTTAAACGACTTCTTCTCAAGAACCACTGGGCCGATTTCAATTATATTTGGCAGGAAACATCCATAGGGCATAGAAATCTAATTTTCTTCAAATGAAGCAGATCGGTCAAAATCCAATATGGCCGCCAGCCAAAATGGCCGATTTTTAGAACGACTAAAAAATCTCCGAAACCGCTGGAGAAATTGATTCAAAACTCATAACACATCATCTATGGCAACGTTAGACCCAAGTTTATTCAAGGCAACCTGATTGGCCTATTTGCTTGGCGGCCATCTTGGATGATGTAGTTTTCGCGAAAACAACTTCTCCCGAACTGCTGAAGGGATAGCACTGAAATTTGGTAAATATGCTTAGGGACCAAGTGCCATTCAAATTTGTTCAAAGGAAGTTCGTACGTTAAAAAACATGGCCGGCATCAACCAATCAAAATTCAGCGTTTCTTGGTCATATTGGCTTTTTTGTATTTGATGTATTTTGATGGCGAAAATTGCTGTATATATGCTTATCAGGGTGGCGAGTTCAAATATGCCACTTTTGAGACTGTTGAATAAACGGTTTGACTGCCATCTTGGTTTGTTTTCCTGCCATAGGCTCCCATAGTAAAGCAATGGGCCCATAGTAAAGTAATGGGAATTTCTTTAAACGACTTCTCAAGACCCACTGGGCCGACTTCAATTATATTTGGCAGAATGCAGCCTTAGGGCATAGAGGTCTAAGTATGTTCAAACGAAGCTGATCGGCCAAAATCCAAGATGGTCACTGGCTAAACCAACCAATTTTTAGAAATGTCTTTAAAAATTGGCTTGGGGTTTGATTCAAAACTCATGAAACATCATCTAATGCAGGAGGAGAACCAATTTGTTCAAGAGAACCTGATTGGTCCATTGGCTTGGTGGCCATCATGGATGACCTAGTTTTCGCGAAAACAACGTCGTATCCAGAATCGTTGAATGGATTGGGCCGAAATTTGGGAGATATGATAAGGGACTAAGGGCCGTTAAGTTTTGTTCAAAAGTTGTTGATACATAAAGAAACATGGCTTCTGTTTTCTTGTTATAATTCTGCTCAACTCTGTATGGTTCTACTTATTGTTGATGGCCTTTCTGGTTGAAATGCCTATGATGCAGGTGAGCGATACAGGCCCCTTGGGCCTCTTGTTATTTTTATTATTATTATTATTATTATTATTATTATTATAATGGTGAAATCAACATGCCATGTTTGACAGCAACTGGCAGATGTCGTTTGACACGAAAACGAGACCAGTTTGTTTCATTTCTTTACCAGTTATGAACATTTTTTGGACTCTGAAAAAGGTAATAGTGAAAACACATGTTTTTTCACACACCAAACATTTGGTTGAAAATGCTCAAAGTAGTAAGGAGAAGAAGCAATTTGACAATTTTCGGTACATTTTTAATAAAATCTAAAATATTGACCCAAAAAATTTATGGATCACAAAACTCTGAATGGAAGTTCTGGTGTCTTGCATGACCGGACCCTTTGACCCAAATTTGGTTAAAATATGCCTATTGGTTAAGGAGGGGTAGCATTTTAAAGCAAAAGTTGACAGGACGGATGACGGACAGAGGAACATGGTCGCCACGGCATAAGCTGACTTGGCCTTTCAGGCCAGGTGAGCTATCAATCCGAAATAACTAGTTGGAATAAGTGAGACAGGAACTCTCTGAGTAAGATTGGCTCCTGTGCTGATGAGTAGTGCAAGCTGTCCTTTACAAGTTGATCAGTAGTATACCAGAAGCAATGAATGAATCCAATATGTCACTCAAGTATATGACATCATGAGCAATTACGTCACATGTAGACTGGCATCACAATCTTAATTGGCAGAGAATTCGCCGACATAAAGCTGGAGATGTCAGTAAAGTGTACGAATTGTATACCTTTGATGGATTCGCTATTTAATAAACATTCTGTTGAATATTTTGAAATTAATTTGACGGGTATCTGTTGCTGCTCTAGCCATAGCCATAGGCAGCAACAGCAAACAGTCAAATTAGTTTGAAAATATTCTACAGTTTACCTTTATAGTTACCTTAAAATCAGGATTCAGGCAATTCAAGGTTCAAAATATACAAATCGACCCCAATACACGCAAAGCATGGGTGGAGCTTAGTTAGAAATGGCATAGCTACAAATGGATCTGTCCATTCTAGACAGCCTCTGGAGATGATAATTCCAGATAAGTAGAAGGGATACGATTGTAGGCCGCTGCGCTGATAGGTCGAGATGGTTATTACGTTATCAATATTTGAATTTGGTCACGCCCCTATTTTCCTGCCAAAAATACTCGAATTTGATTGGCTGAGAGAAAGTCCTTTGTTCTCTCTCGACCAACCAAATGTGAGTATATTGTGTGGGGCGGGTGGGGGGGGGGAGAGGTAGCATGGCCTAATTCAAATATTGATGATATCATCACCCTCTCTCGAACAATCATCGAACAGCCGCATTTATCGTCGTTGTTTTAGTTGTAGTCATGTAGGCACGTGCTGATGATTGACAGATGTAATGAGTCACACGCCAATGATTGACAGGTGTAGTGATGTGCGAAGGCATTAGGAGCATGATCAGGGCTACGAGATAAGTGCTCATACTGATTGGCCTTCAAGCATCACAGAGCTGGCCATGCCGCCCAGTGCCTTCACATCTCATTACACATGCTAATCTACGCAGGCAAAGGTAGGGACTCGGAGTAGATTGAGGATTTGATGAGTGTGGAAGCGGCATCGGTTGATGCTCTGGTACAGACAGAGCCCGAAACCTTTGAACCTGCATTTGCTACTAATCAGAATGATCAGCTGGCATGGGCAATGGGTAGACACCCCACCCCACCCCCACCACCCAATTGGCGAGCATGATAAGTCAAGTTCTGCTGGATGGATCTTTGGCAAATTTTGGTGTAAGATTGACTTTGGGATCAAGTAGTGTTTTGATATTGGTCTCAAAAGGTCACTGTCGTATAAAAGAACAGGATGGCGAGACTAGGACAATATTTTCACTAGAGAGTCAATCGGGAATAACGCCATACATCTGTATGGCATTATTCCTGATTAAGTCTCTAGTGGGCACACAACCTTAGCCCTCTCTTGAAAGCGTGCTTATATATGCATTTATTTACTTTCAGTTAATCAACCAGACCAATCAAGAAATCGCTGCCATTGGTTTTCTGCAGAGCATCACCAATAGGCTACAAGCGAGGAATGCTGGGGTTTTGCTACTTTTAAAGCAAGCAAGATGACAATAACACAGTTGAAGTCATATTTTTGTCTCAGAAGATATTCTTATGGAATGGTCATAATAGCTATATTAGTAGTGTGGATTTTTACATTGACTTTATTTCATGTCAAAAACGTGCATAATGTGTTGTATATGAACAGAATGGGTACGAATTCGATACAAGATAGGTTCTATATTAGTATAAGATCAGGAGGGCCACAGTTCGAGAAATCCAATAAAGACATTATCAGAGCATATTCAAATATTAACACGACTATGAATCGGAAGCTAATTCTGGAATGGACTTCATTTTTCTCTATTAGTTACTACAGTGGCCCAAGTAAATGTCCAGTCAATGCATGTGATGTGACGACAAACAGGGCAGAATTGTCTCGAAGTGACGCCATCTTGTTTCATTTTCGTGATATGAACATTAATGATTTTCCTCACTCCAGAAAGCCACATCAGCGGTTTGTGTTGTTTAGTGCCGAGTCACCGTTAAATCTGGCACTTGACCTATCAGTATATAACGGACTGTTTAATTGGACAACAACATACCGACATGATTCAGATTTAGTCGTACCTTATGGCTCCATCACAAGACGACCACAAGATTTAACAGAAACGGAATTACGTTTACATGTTGATCAAATTCTGGTGAATAAAAGAAGGCTGGTTGCTGCGCGGATTAGTAACTGTGAAAGTTCCAATAACAGAATCCGTTATATTGAAGAACTCGGCAAATACATTCAGGTAGATTTCTATGGTTTGTGTGGCAGCATAGAATGTTCTGGGGCGTATTGTGATAACGAACTCCCAAAAGAATATAAGTTCTACCTGGCTTTTGAGAATAGTAACTGCAAGGATTACATTACTGAAAAATTCTGGAAACCACTCGCAATTTGGAATTCAGTACCCGTAGTGATGGGTGGGTCCTCACTTGAAGATTACACCAGTGTCGCTCCTACAAAATCATTTATACACGTGGACAACTTTTATGGACCAAAACAGTTAGCAGCTTACTTAAGATATTTGGATGAAAATACTGACCATTACCGGGATTATTTTCGATGGCATGGTCGTTTCATCGCTGAAAACGGCTTAGAATTTTGCAGCCTGTGTCAATCGCTACACAATCCTTCATTGCCATATCAAAGCTATACTAATCTAAATGACTGGTTTGATGAAAAAACGTGTCCGTTAAACATGAATCCGTTACCATAGTTCATGGTTAAGCTCTGATTGTGCACATTATTGACGTGATCTTCATCACGGATCCGCATTCTGACATACCAATATATATTTCTCATTAGCGAATAACCCACGCACAGTTGTAAAGAACCCCCAACCCCCATAGCTAGTGGTGTTGAGAAGAGAATTAAGGTGTTACGTACGTACGTATATATATATATAAATATCTCAAGGGGATGGAGCAAAACTATACCGAGGTCATGCGGTCAAAGTTTAAGGTCACTGTGCCCTTGGTATAAATCTACTTTTTACTGTTAAGTTTTGCGCTTAGCTCAACATATCCTCTTATATCTCGGCAGGGGTTCACCCTATTAGGACTAAACTTGGACACGTGCTTCCTTAGATAGAGCGGATGTAGCACAATGATATCGAGGTCATGAGATCAAAGTTCAAGGTCACTGTGCCCTTGGTATAAAACTCTACTTTTTTACAGTTAAGTTTTGCGTCTAGCTCCACATATTCTCTTATATTTCGACAGGGTTTTACCTTATTGGGACTAAGCTTGGACACATGCATCCTTATGTCAAGGGATTGGAGCACAATGGTATTGAGGTCATGAGATCAAAGTTCAAGGTCACTATGAACATGGGACAAAATTCTTTTTACAGTTAAGTTTTGCGTTTAGCTCAAGATAGACTCTGATATCTCGCCATGGTTTCAGCCTATTGGGATGAAACTTGGACACATGATTACATATATTAACCGTATGGAACACAGTGATATTGAGGTTTCTAATTTTAACCTGGGTGGGAAAGGCTGGTAGATTGTGTTGAAGAGATAAGGGTGACCTGCGACGAGCATAACACATCTCCAACACCATCCACCACCGGGGTCAGCTCAAGTGCTCTTGCGCTCAAGGTTAAGAATTTATATGGCAGACGTCATAGCTATGCTCTTCCAATCCACTCCCCCCCCCCCCCCCAGCCCCAGACCCCGCCCACACATCTCAGTATGAAAATCAAGTCGTCTGAAGACATTTTGGGTAGTCTAAGAGAAAATTTTATCCTAATATAACACATACTGTCTTCGAATCTGAGTAGAATCTTGATGTCTATAGTTTCAAGAAACCTGTCTATAACAAACACTGTATACATTTAGATACGCGGTTTGGGCCTCTAGGGATATACAAGTTTGAGTTTTATTTTCACGCATTTGGTGTGAATATGCGTGTTTAAACACTGGAATTTACGAAAATAGCTTTATGAAGAGTTGGTTTAGCTGGCTTGGCGATTAAGAGTCTAATTGTCAAGAAAATCAAAATATTTTATTCGTAGTCAATATCCGTTTGTAGGCCAGATGACTATTTATTTAGGATTTGTCAATGGAATGATTGGCTAGGTTATACCATAACTGAGCCAGTCATTCCGGTGGTGATTTTTATGGCGTGGTCTCTTGGCCTGTAAATGAACATACGTCAAAACCAGTGCATTGGCCGTCATGGTATGATTGGCCTTCAATCATGTAGGCGTGGCCCACTACGCATGTTATCTAAAGGAAAACTCCATATGAACAAGCATGGGTGAAAACCTTTTTTATATTTTTATACTATGCTCTCTTGTGTAATTCCCAACTCTGCTCTATCTACATTCCCAAAACACGTATCCAAATCTCATCAATATTTATATTATTATTTTTGTTATTATTGCACAAGTTTTCTTTCTCGCATAGCAAAAGAAATGCTGCCAAAGATAGGATATGTATGAATCATATTGATAGTTCGCTTCCACACGTTGCAAACTTTCATTTGATATGCATATTGATATGGCTAGTGATAAAACCGCGAATATTTCATAGACGAAAAAGTGAGCGTGGCACATTATAACGCGAAACATTAAAAATAAAATTTTCTCAGTTAGCCCAAGGGTGCGACTTTCCAAGGGTACCAAAGTGGCAGCCAGTGAACTTTTGATGAGTACACCCCAGAGATACAGAAACAACAATAAAACACTATATACTCCAAACCAACCTTCAGTCAAAAATCTTCCTAACAGAACGTCCGAAGCTAATAATTACTGAATGTCAGGAAATATAGCATGAGCAGAATCCAGGACTCATTCTGCAGTTCAACCGACATTGAAAATCGCTGTGTAACTGAAAAGATTGCTTTCTAGTTCTGAAAACGGTAGCAGCTCTAAAATCCCATTAAAATAAAGATTCACCTATATGATGCTACACGTATCTCAATAAATCTATACAACTAGGACAGCTGGGCACCTGCAGAGACCCTCATGAACAAACTTGGGAGCTATCACAAATTACTACTGGGAACTGAGCTTAATCACAAGCTCAGTATTTTACAAACTGTGCAACCTAAAAATGTAATGTGGATAATAACATGAATAAGATACTAAAGGAACTTAACATGCTCGCGACACCGCAGAGGTTAATTGAAGCTGATTACAGCTGAAATAAGTTTCCACTTCTTGGGGGGGGGGGGGGGGCAGAACGCAGTGACTCATCATCATGCAATCAATGTACCTTTCGAGTTTATCCATCCATCATATGACATCATAATCTACTACGCGACGTGGGATGATGTCATAATCAATTACAGCATGAATGACTCTTACATGCTTAGTACTACACGTTATACGAATTGTATGTCTTTACTATTTAATAAACATGCTTTTGAATAAATTGAAACTAATTTTATTGGGCGCTGTTGCTGCCTGTAGTTTTCTGGAAATTGATAGTCAGCGAGTCCAGCGATCGATCGATCCCAATATGAGCGACGTGTGGGTGGAGCTTAGCTAGAGATGGGCGGGGCATACCTAAAACTGGAAAGGTCCATTGATTTAAATCTAGTAGACTGGGAACTGTGGCGAGGTGGACCAGGGCCGTATAGTAGCGTTGGTTCGTCTAGGGGGCAGATTGGCTGGGTTTATTAGGAGTGTCCGTCCTCTCACAGAATGGTGGATTGGGTTCTCCACTGAAATTTTTTTTAAATTAGATGTTCTGTGGGATCATCTGCATTCTGAGTAATGAATATCATCATTTGCTAAACATTTGACTACTTCTTCAGTGACTATGTAACGGCAGGGCAGCGCGTGCCCAGTGGTTTACTCACCCACATCACATGTTACTCACCCACATCACATGGATGCCAGACTTGATGGTTGTTGGGGGTATCTGGCCGTACTTCTAGTGCATTTAATGTGGACTCAACGATGCATTTTCTACTTTCCTTTATGGCATTCCCTTCTTCCTTTGTGATAGCTTAAACATCATGATGTAATATTCGCAGTCGGACTGGTTGGGTGAAGGGAGACAACAGTGTTTATGGGAAAGTGGGGTGAACGGACAAAGGGAGGATGGTGGTTCCTAATGCACGAAAATACAGGTATGTGTTCGCGCCTTCTGAATACTTATTCTATTCGAGATAAAAACAGCGTTAAAGTAGGTAGTAGACAACTGCAATGGTAGACTTGCCCTAGTCTGCAAAGTGGCCTTGCTCAACAACAAGTTGGTTGCCTGAGGTACAGAGCGGGTGAGACTGTTAGCAGACTTCGTTATAAGCTTTCACTATTGAATGCCCGATTGCACACAGATTCACTCTTGCTCTTACCTCACACGGTCATTAGCACATACACACTGCACAAAGACGACGATGAACAATTAACACAGACTGGCCACTCGAATGGTTCAATGCCCTGAGAATTGCAGTGGTTAGTTGCTGTTTGTAAGTCCCTCGGTAACTAGTCTCTGTGGTTTCTCGGTGGAGAACCCATGGGCCTAATATCCTACGTGTGGAACTTGAGAAAACTTCTACAACACATCACCACCTTGGGTAGGTGAGCGGTGTTACTGATGAGCTTGGGTAAGTCATAGGTGACTAGTGTCTTGCCTGGTATGGTGTTTGTACATTAAGTACATATGGTTCATTTTAAGGCATGTGGCGACTGGCTTAGGGTCCGAATTGAGGTCTGCACCTCAATATGAGTGAGCATCCCGAAGTACTTTGCTACTATTTTGCATAGTAAGCAGTCTATTGGGTTGACGACTGCTGTTGTAGCCTTAGAGCCTGTTAAGGCTTTGGGATCAGCAATGTGTCCTGTCCATGTGGCCGGTGATGCCATGGGTGTTTGACAGCCTTGTTTGTGGGAAATAGGCCATTGGAACTAAGCCATGCCACCAGTGCATCGTCATTGATGTTGATGTCCGTACAACCCCATGCATAAGCCAAGTCTTACCCGAATTGCCGAGTTTATCCCCCTTGGAGTTGAAATTTCCACACATGAAGTTGCCATCTGGCTGGCATAGAAATGGTGCCGCTCAGTTCTAAATAGATGGAATCTAATATTGATGGATTCTCTTTGGCTTTTTCAGTAGTTAGGCCATATGCATTGACTATGCGACAATTAGAGGTGGTGCGCTTTCGCCCCGGTATAGACAGGTCCATGAATGCAACGCGAGCACTGATGTATCCAAAACTAATGACATGGTCCAAGAGCCTTGGTCCGATTATGAATCCCAAACCCCCCACAGACCCCCCTTGCGGGTTGGTCTGTTGTTTTATTAACCACTATAAAAACATACTTACCGTTCAATCACTACTTGCTAAATCAATTATTTGCATTTTGCTATCAGAATAAGATTTTTATGCCTGCATACACACCTCCCCATGCCTAATCCTATTCCAGGCTACCAGTTGAGTCCCATCTCCAGCCTACCATCAGGTATAGACTGGCACCAGTCTATACTCACCTCATAGTGAGGCTTGTCGCTAAGCGCGCATGCGCATTAGAGCCCGAATAGGAAACCGATTCACTTTTCTAAATTTAAGTGCAAAACATTTAGTCTGATTCTCAAATCTTACGACGCGGGGTGGTTGAGGCCGGGTCGTAGTGATTGAACGGTAAGTATGTTTTTATAGTGGTTAATAAAACAACAGACCAACCCGCAAGGGGGGTTGTTATTACACCATAAAAACATCCATTACCGTTCAATCACTACTTGCTAAACCCGTAGATTTGGCCAGTGCCCCCTGTCCACATAAGGTGGGAGGGGATTAGAGAATCAGTAAACCAGGATAAAAATCAAACCAATCTTATCCCAATGTTAATAACATAACATCATAGTGCATTTAGCTCAATCACACCGTGATTAGCAAATAAGAACAACTTGAACTTAAAGAAATAAATAAAAACCAAAAGAAGACTCTCACCATTTCTCACAGACGCATAGTCCTAACGAAAATGGTGGGAAGTGCTTGGTAAACAGTCTTCAGCTTTTTTAGTTAACAAACAAGGATAAAATTAAATCAATCTTATCCAAATGTTAACAACATAACCTAATAGAGCATTTAGCTCAATCACAGCGTGATTAGCAAATAAGAACAACTTGAACGTAAAGAAATAACTAAAACCAAAAGAAGACTCTCACCATTTCTCACAGACGCATAGTCCTAACGAAAATGGTGGCAAGTGCTTGGTAAATAGTCTTCGGCTTTTTTAGTTAACAAACAAGGATAAAATTAAATCAATCTTATCCAAATGTTAACAACATAACCTACTAGAGCATTTAGCTCAATCACACCGTGATTAGCAAATAAGAACAACTTGAACTTAAAGAAATAACTAAAAACCAAAAGAAGACTCACCATTTCTCACAGACGCATAGTCCTAACGAAAATGGTGGGAAGTGCTTGGTAAATAGTCTTCGGCTTTTTTATTTAACAAACAAGGATAAAATTAAACCAATCTTATCCAAATGCTAATAACATAACCTAATAGTGCATGTAGCTCCATCACACCATGATTAGCAAATAAGAACAACTTGAACTTAAAGAAATAACTAAAAACCAAAAGAAGACTCTCACCATTTCTCACAGACGCATAGTCCTAACGAAAATGGTGGGAAGTGCTGGGTAAATAGTCTTCGGCTTTTTTAGTTAAAAGTGGAAATGTTATGAAAGAAGGAAGCTGCCGCACTCTGGTCTTTGAGATAAAAGGATGTAAAGGTTTTTCCCTCCTGCCACCTGCATGAACTCATCTAAAGACGAACCCTCCAAAAGAGCGAAAGAAGTAGCCCTACCTCTAACGTTATCGGCTTTAATAAGGGAGAGATTAACTTGATCCGGTGAGGCTATCTCATAACAAGGCTTAATTATTCTCTCAAAAATCCATCTGTCAATCGAAGAATTAGAGACCGGCTTAGATAACTCTTCCTCGTAGGAAAAACATAAATGAGATGGATCGACTCTTATAACCTCTGATCGCTGATTGAATGTTCCTAATGCCTTACTAGGACACCAAAAAATTTTTGGGATGGCGACAGACGAAAAAGATTTTTAAAATGATCGGACTAGCGGGATAGTGGTTAGTTTGAGTTTTAGATAAAAAATTCCTTCTGGGATATCAAACCAAGCCGTCTCCTGAACCTATAAATCTCTCCTTTTCAGCCGAAAGAGCATGAATCTCTTGAACGCCTTCCAGCAGAGGCTGTAGCAACAAGAAACAACAGCTTTGACAATTAAAACAAAACCAAGCTTACTACTGGTAGAATAAATAGGTTCAAAATGGCGACCTGCCAAAACTTGAAGAAGCAAAGCCCAACTCCAGGAAGGTACAGGCTTAGCAATCTGAGGACGAATATTACTTAGACCGTAATAAAGCCATTAAAAGTCTTAGTATCCTAGTATACGGGAAGAAGAGGGAAATCTAGGTCTAAAAACCAAATCCTCTTTGGCCAAAAGGGAGCTATCAGAAGAATTTCGCAAACCTGATCCTTTACCCTCTTCAAAACTAACTGAATCAAAATCGTTCGAGAGAAGGCATAGGCGAACATTCCTGTCCACTACTGAGACAGAGCATCCAACCCCAGGGCTGGACTGTCCGGAAAAGGATACATGTAAGAGAAGATCTGAGCATTCAGAGAGGCCGCGAACAGCTCTACTAAAGGACAATCCATAAGACTAAACCTCATTCCTCCTTCTAAAAATGAAAGAAAACCCCCATGGCAATGACTGAATGAATCGAGATTCAGAAGCCTAACAGACAATCCAACCAATGCACAGAAGCCTGGATCTACTTTCCAATGAATAGCCTCTTCTCTAGACTCCTTGCCAATCATAGACAAGCAACAACCCCTCTAAAGCTAATAGCTTCTAATAATAAGGAACAGAAGACCATTTTGGAAGAAGAGACTACATAGAAGGATTCTAGATCCAAGAATATCTAGCCCCTTTTAATAAGGCCCCCCTTAAAGAAGTGTCAAACTTACTATATGCTAAAGAGGACTGCTCATAGAAAACACATAGATTACATATGCCAAAAATCCTGGGCTATATCATAATACATAGTCCTCACTAAATAGGTAACTCACGTTTATTATGGATATTTTAATAATACCGCTTACTCTGAATGGAGACCAAAAAGGGTCATATCAGTATAGCCTAACTTATTAATAATGCTAAAGACTCTGCAAAAATTATAGATAATATTATTTACAGAGATTTAACCAGAGATTGTGGCAAACCAAAACCCCATAGTAAGTCTATGGGAGTGCTTATAGTCAAGATATAGCCAAATCATGTGCCCGAGATCTACATGAACTACGGGAAAGTTACTAGTGATGACCGTCATCACAATTCTATGAAAAGAATACATGACAAGGTCCTGATAAGAGAACTATGGCCAACATTAGACTATCTAATTAAACCATCGTATAACAATGGAGATTTAATAAAAATTTATATTGAGTACATCAACGGTTGCCTAGCCGCTCGGGCTTGCTGATAAATAAGATCTCCTAAACAATTCGATATTTATGCCAAGAGGCAGAAACTTAAAAGATTTTACTAAATTTATTGATTCTTATATTTATAGTCTTAGCATCAATAATTTCATCTTTGTACTAACAAATGACATTGTGTTAGAAATCCCAAAGAAAGGAAAGATTGAACACTGATACTAGATATTAACTGATTGAATACTGAATTTTGCAAACGACATATTACAACTGTAATATCTCTGGACTTGCAAAGATTTAGAAAACAGTTTGCCCGAAAATAGTTGGTGGATGCTTAAATCCAAAGATTCTCATCCGCTCTTCCCCCCTCCAACGCAACCCCAACCCAACCGGCCCGCCGCCAGCCCCCGGACAACAATCTCAACGAGCAACAACCCAATAATCACCGAATAGTCCGGGAATAATCCGACCGAAAATTGACGGTGGCATCACCAACAACCCTCAGCCAAACTGCACCCAAAATATCCAGCAAATCCCGAGCCCCGCCCCCCGAACCACCATCCAAAGGCCCGCAGCAACCCAGTCAAAATAGAGCAAAAATTACGCTATAAAAGGAAAAACAAACAAAATCTGGAAAAAATGAAAACAAAACGAACTCACCGAAACTATGTCAACGCAGAAGAAGAATCCGACTCATATTCCTCCTTCCTGCCCCTTTATCCGATTGCTTATCTTTTCTAAGCGAATAATGTACTTGTAGACATTATCCTGTACTCATAATGATCCTATGAAACCTCTACTGAATCTAATTCTTTTCAGCGACTGACAAAATTTACTACGATTTACTTAAAAATCACGGTTATCCCATTCACAAATAAACTCCCTTTGGTTAAATAAATATGTCAACCTGCCGACAAGAGGTAAAAGGAGCGAGAAAAAAGGCTGAATGGCCCGAAGACAACTGGCCATCTAAAGTTGGATGAAAGCAAAAATCGTATCTCGAAATAATGCGTAAAATACACACTGACTTATCGGCTGATGAAATGCGCATATAAAATAATCTGCAACAACATCCCATACGGTAACCAGTCAGGAGAGTCTTTAATTACGTTGAAAATTGTCCCTGATAAACAAATAAATGTCTGAATAGACTACAATTCCAAGAGTAGCTGTGTTGATGAACACATCAAAATTCATCTTCACAAAATCAAATCATATATTCAGGACACCACTGATTTCATAAACAAACTAGAAACTTTTGGCGCCATCCCACCACACGCCATTCTAGTTACTATGGATGTTACATCGCTATACACTAACATCCCTCACACCGAAGGACTCAGAGCTGTTTCCCAACATCTACGAGTACATGGCTGCCCCGGTATATTAACACCACAGAGATTACTTACATTACTTAAAATAGTGCTCATCTGCAACAACTTTGAGTTTAATATTTTCATCATCTGGACCAAAGGATCAGACTCACTGGAGAATTTCATAACACATATGAATAATGCGCACCCGACAATCAAATTCACAGCAGAAAAATCCACAGAATCCATCAATTTTCTGGACACCAAAGTGTTTATTCTCCCAAATAGACACTTAGGCTTCGACCTCTACACTAAACCAACAGATACACATGGGTATCTACATCACTCATCAGCCCATCCAAAATCTTCTAAACAAGCGAGCCCATATGGACAATTTCTGAGATTACGAAGAATCTGTAGTAGAGAAAGATTTTCTCAAAAACGCTCATGAAATGGTACACCACTATGCAATAAGAGGATATCCAACAGATACCCTCGTCACCAGCCTACACAGAGCAATTCAACAAAACCGTAAAGACCTACTCTTGCATAAACCAACTAAGGAAATCAACACTCGGATACCAGGTATCACTGATTTCCACCAACACAGCAAACTAGCTAAAAAAATAATCCAACGCTACTGGCCACAACTACAGTCAAGCCCAAAATGTCGGGCCACATTTACAGAGACACCTATCTTTGGCCACAGACGTAATCCATCCTTTAAGGACACACTGGTCACTGCTAAATTCACAGACCCAAGGAGATTTGGACAACAAGGGAAAAGTATAGCGAACCCTATACATCCATGCGCCAAAAACAACTGCCTATTTTGTAAAAATATGAACAGCACAAACTGTTTTAATAGCTCACACACTGGGCTAAAATATTACATCAAAACAAAAACATTCTGTCACACCATGAATGTCATTTACCTACTCACCTGCAAAAAATGCCTCAAACAATATGTAGGTGAAACTAAACGGGAGTTCCAGGTTCGCATCAAAGAACATATCAGGGATACTAAAAACCACAAAGACACACCTGTAGCACAACATTTTAATCTTCCCAACCACGGACACACAGATGTCAACCACAGAATCATTGAAGTATTACGTCACGATCCCGATAGCACGGAAGCCACCGCTTTCCACAAGGACCGCGAAAAATTCTGGATTCATCAACTACATTGTATGGATCCAATAGGTATCAATCACGCAGATTGGTAATCATCATCTACCTCTGGTAGTAAAACTTTTACAATTCCAAGAGAGACTACAAGACTGGCAATGCCTTGGTATGAATATTTTCAGCCATTAAACATTCCCAATATTAAACAAATAAGGAAATAAGACTAATTCTTAGGCAAGAAGATGACTAGATTCTAGGAAAGCGGATGTGGAAAAAGGGAAACGGAAATGCATAAACCGGAAGTATACTACCGGACACTGATCAAAATCCTACAACCCGGATGTACAAAATTACCGGAAGAGGAAGCTGAAAAACCGGAAATGGATGAACAATGAAATGCCGGGTAAAACCGGAAATGACCCTATCCCCGGCTGTACGAAATTGGGATGTGGAAAAAAGTAAAAGGAAACGGATAAAACCGGAAGTAGACTACCGGAAACTGATCAAGATCCTCCAACCCTGCTGTACAGAATAACCGGAAGAAGAAACTGAAAAAACGGAACCGGAAATTGATGAACAATGCAATGCCGGGTCCAACAGACCCGGATATGCATTCTTCCGGAAGCTCTCCTGAAACCGGAAATGGAAATTGGAAGTCTATCCAGGTCTGGACGACCCGGAAGTACACCCCTAAGACCGGAAGCGGAAGTGTACTGACTATCGTCCAAACCGGAAACGAAAACGCCTCTGCCGGAATTCGAAAATAAAAGTAGTCCTCAGACTCCGGAAGCGCTAATAGAACCGGAAACGGACCCGGATGTCCTACCTAACCGGAAGTGGTAACCGGATCTTACCGACCTGGATTACCCATTAAACCGGAAGTCCTACCGGAAACGGAAACCACCGAAGAAGGAACCGGATCTTGAAGACACGGATGTCTTGCTAGACCGGAAGTTCAGACGGAAAAAGACTGAGATGCGGAAAAACGGAAGTAAACCCGAGTCCACCACAACGGAACTTAACGACCGGAACCACCGTAAAACTGGCATTCTCATAAGGACTGGCCTTATAGACGCCGGTTTCAGCCGACGCCACCACGGCTTGAGGGTTATGCCCGTCACCCGCAAGTCTTATGTGGATTTTATCTGGTGCACTGCATCGAGCACACCTTCAAGAGCTTGGATGCTCTTGACTTCTGCTTTGGTGACACTAACCTGCATCGAGGTTAGAGGGGCCGACATTCCCCATTTGCGGGAACGCCCGCTAGCCTTCAGGCTATCCTCCGAACTTGAAGAACGTTCTTGCTTATTTGGCCTCCTTAATAGCAGAAGATATTTGCTCATCGAGAGATTTAGTCAGCACCGAGGCAAAATATTCGAACCTCGCAAAAAGCGCCAACCCGGCGTCAGAATTTCCCGACGATCGATTGTGACAGACATATCTTTAAAAATCAAATCAAAATGCTTTCGCTAGCGAAACTGGCCACCCTTTCCAAATTCCACACATAGAATTGGGTGTACCGGATGTACACTTTGCACAGATGTGCCCGGCGAACTCGATAGAGTGATGACGATCACATTTTGACGATGAACACTTTGCCTTATCTGACAATTCGTTACAGGCTCTAGAAATGGACTGGACATTATTAATGATGATGATGAAGTAATGATAGGCATAATAATCAAGATACCACGAAGCAACGATCTTCGCGAAAACCGGTAATATATAAAATTCGTCTATAAGATACCATATAAACACAATTATACTTCCTAGACATAACTTAGGGAGGATTGACTTCATATTGGGCATATTCTTCCGAGATATAAAGTCAAAAGGTATCACTGACACAGCGCAAAACACAAAAACGTAAACAAATATTTTTAGACAACTATTCTGCCTGCAGAATAATTGAAGTGAATCGGTTTCCTATTCGGGCTCTAATGTGCATGCGCGAGCGCGCTTAGCGACAAGCCTCACTATGAGGTGAGTGTAGACTGGTGCCAGTCTATACCTGATGGTAGGCTGGAGATGGGACTCAACCAGTAGCCTGGTTGAGGGTCCATAGGAATAGGATTAGGCATGGGGAGGTGTGTATGCAGGCATAAAAATCTTATTGATAGCAAAATGCAAATAATTGATTTAGCAAGTAGTGATAGGATGTTTTTGTGGTGTAATAACAACCCTGGTATGTGGCCTGTTTTTATTCCATGAGTACTAGCTTGCTGTTCTAAGTGGGTAGCTACTTTAGTCTCTTGAATGCATGTAATATCGATGTTATAGTGTTCAGTTTGCACCTAAGGTTTGTCGCTTTGATGTTACAGTCAGACCATGTACATTACACGTAACTATGGTAAGCTCCTGGGAAGATAGCATTCTCCGAGGATGTAGAACAGTTTCTAGTTTGAATAAGGTTGCCACTGAATGTGTCAGCCTTGATGACTTAGTTTCCCAACAAAGTTGGTACGCAGGGAGGAGACAGGCGTGGAAGTATCATCTTTCTCCCCCAAACGATGCTGTAGGTCAAGGCACACTTGTTACGCGACCCAAGCATGTTACTCTATGCTGCATCCGATGACTTCAATGGATCATGTCAAACGGACTTTATGCGTGGACGCAGCTGCGCAGAAATTGCATGGCGAGACTACGACTTGCAGACACCAAGCTGTCAAGTCAGGGAAGTCTGCGGAGTCTGAGACGTAAATCAGCTCCCCACAGGGAGATGGCCTATCTCCTGTGCTTTTCACGTCACCTTGCTCCTGCATTGAAATCTGTGTGGGAAAATTTCACAAGACCAAAGCCTCAAGTGTCCATACTGGGTATGCCGCTAGAGATGGAATATGTCGACGATGTGGACTTCATAGACGAAGTAAAGAAACCCCTTCACGAACTTCTCCCCATAGCTGCAAGCAAACTAAAAACTGAGATTATCTTTGAATGAATCCCAAAATAAAGTTCACCTACATATACCTATTGACAACGAATGAAACTAAGAAAATGACGACCCACTTTGTGATGCCGAACCTTGGAGGAAAACTTAAATCATGGACTCACCTCTGCAATAATGCCGACATTGCTGCACGGCACGTCATGGGGAATATTCCCAGTCCTGGAAGCTTTGGATTCGTAGATAAAAGATGCTCTTGACAAAAAGATTATGTCTATTCAACGCAATCTGTGTATCCTTGATGCTATATAACTGTACAGCTCTAAACAAACTTGAGGCCTTCCACCGCAAATGCCTTATTCACCATCAATGGACACTGATGGCCAGACACTATAATTTTGAACAATGTACAATCCAAGATGTGTAATACATCACTGCTGTCCATAAATGTAGCCCAGCAAAGATGGTCCATGTTTGGCCATGTGCTAATGATGCCAGAGGACACCAGCACAGTCTTGGAATTCACCCTACTGGGTACAAGCAAACAAAGTCAGGAGAGAATGCCATTGGAAAAATATGTTAAGTGTGCTGCGAGGTGACCTCGTTTTTCAATAGACATTTAATACATCAAGGACTTATCCGATTTCAATAAATTTTACAATTGAAAACCTTTATTTGAATGCTGCATGCCATTTTGATCAGTCGTGCATAGGGCTCGAGAAAAATTGACCAAGCAAAATTCTGAATAGAAGTTTTAGTCTACCAAGATAGGATCCATCTAGCTAAATTTGATTGAAATCTGTGAAACAGCTAAGCCTGGCTTTGACGATTTCAAGTAGATTTTTCATAAAATCTAAGATTTTCACCCCCACCCCCAAATTGAACAAGCAAAATTCTTAATATAAGTTCTGGTGGAGCACTCCCTCACCCCTCCTCAACCATAGAAAACTTCCAGTTAAATTTGGTTAAAATCCACCAAGTGGTTAAGATGTGTTTTGACAATTTCCAGTAAATTTATCATAAAATTTAAGATATTCAACCCAAAAAATTTACCAATCAAAATTCTGAATACACGTTTTAGAGCCTAACATGATAGGGTCCTTCTGGCCAAAACTGGTTGAAATTCACCCGACAGTTAAGTAGCAGTTGAGTTTTGGCAATTTCCGATAATTTTTTTTATTACAAAATCTAAGATTTTCGGCAAAAATATTGACCAGTCAAAAATCTCAAGAGATGTTCTAAAGCCTACCCTCAAAGCCAAATTTGGTTGAAATCTTTCAAGAAACATTTTGACAATTGATGGTACATTTTTTAAAACAAATCTAAGATTTTCTTTCACCAAATCAAAATTCTGAATAGAAATTCAGGAGCCTACCACGATAGGATACTTCCAGGCAAACTAGTTGAAATCGGTCAAGAAGCTAAGGAGATGCTTTGACACTTTCTGGCAAATATTTGAAAAAATCCGAGATTTTCACCCAAAAGATTTACCAATAAAAAAAGCTGAATAGAAATTCTAGACCCTACCTTCATAGGATTCGTCTATCCAGATTTGGTAGAAATCTGTCAAAAAGCTAAGGAGATACGTTTTGAGGATTTCCGGTAAAAATGTTTACAAAATCAAATGAACCCAACAAATTTATCAATCAAACTTATGAATAAAAGTTCTAGAGCCTACCACTACAGGATGCTTCCAGGCAAATTTAGGTGAACTCTGCCAAGAAGCTAATTAAGAGATGCATTTTGACACTTTCCAGTAAATCTGTTTACAAAATCTAAGATTTTCAACCAAAAAAATTGAACAATCAAAAATTTAAATAGAAGTTCTAGAACCTATACATTCATAGGATCCTTCATGCCAAATTTGAGACATCCGCCAAGAAGCTAAGGAGATGCCTTGTGACACTTTATGGTAAATTTGTATAAAATGCAAGATTTTTTTGCCAAACAAGAGCCATCAGAAGATGGCATATCCCTACCACTAACACCAACTCCGGTCTCACTATTAGGGGAATGTCAATTGGCTGCAGATAAACATAAATCAAGATTTAATATATCATTAATAGGATAAAATTGTGGAGACGGATGGACGTACATGCAGACAATCATTCTGAACAAACGGATGGGCATACATGCACATCTTCAGTTGTTAAAGGTAACATATACCAAATTTCAAAACAATTGCAATTAAACTGTATGAGTTGTGTTGACAAGAAATCATTGTCAGAGATGGATGGACCGACATACTGGCATACATACATACATTCTATACAGACGCATGGGTGTACAGGCATACAGATAGCACATCTTCAAGTAGTAATGAGAAACCCATAACAAGTTTCAAAAGAATCACATCTAAATTGTAGTTGTGTTGACAAGATATGAGGGGTACTGCAGTTTATGTATCGGGTTAAAGGTATTTAAAGGGAGAGAAATCTGTAATGAATACATCTCTGGCCGTTAAAAAAGCACATGCACATCTTCAGATGGTAATGATTAGATCTACTATGTTTCAAAAGAATTGTAACTGAACTGTAGGAGTTGAGTCGACCATGATGGACCGACGGATGGAGACAAGTATACGGCTAGCAAATGCACATCTTCATGTCATAATGATAACACTTACCAAGTTTCAAAAGAAAAACAGCTAAACTGTAGGAGTTGCATTTATGTATCAGCTTTAAAATATTTAAAGGTTTATAACTCTGTAATGTAAAATTTTTGGGTGGTGGTGGTGGGCGGGGTGTTCTAGAGCCTACCTCCATAGGATCCTTCCAGGTAAATTTGTTTCAAATTTGTCAAACTGTTTAGGATACGTTGTAAAGCAAAGGTGGATGGATGGATGGACAGACGGTCGCCACGGTATAAGTTCACTTGGATAGAAAGGTATGCTAAATATTGTAAGTTTTTGCATTAAAAAGCCCATTTTCACCCAAAATCGTGGACCTATAAAGGCGAATCCACCAAAAGGTACCTCTACCCATCAAAAAGCTACATACTAAGTTTCATTAAATTATTTTAAGCGATTCTGTATGTTATGCTGTTTACGAAAGAACATTGACAAAAATGGTGGGATTTTTTCAATTAAAAAGCCAATCTTTACCCAAAGGTTTGGACCTATTAATGTGAATCCTTCAAAAGGCACAACTGTGTATCATAACTGATAATTGTGGATGGACAGACAGATGGACGGACATGGTGATTACTATAGGGCCTTAACTAGCACAGATTTCCAGCACCCGAATCGAGACATAGAACTAAAGGTTGGTGAAAAAAAGAATATAGTTGTGCCACAAAGCGACCATAGTATAACCTTCAGAGCCCATACGCAATAAAATAGTAGTGAGGATTGAACTACCGGTAGCGCCATGATTGATAGAACAGGTCATATTCAAACAAGAAGCCAGCAACCCATTTATCCGCCAGTTTCGAAAATTGCAAATTTGAGATCAGAATACCCAAAAACACAAAAACAATTTCGGCCTCAAAATCCATCAAATAAAAAAATCAGTACTTCATCTCACAACCAAATATGAACACAGTGATGTGAGCAAGACGGCCCTGACACTAGCCATGCTGGAAGAAATGTACCCTCAGGAGACAAGATAAGGATCTACACAGATGGATCAGCCAAAGATGCAATTAGGAGCGGAGGTGCCGGACTGCACATACAGTATCCAAACGGACAACATGAGTCAGCTGCAATACCGACAGACAAACACTGCACAAACTACAGAGCTGAAGTCGAAGCACTGGTTCATGCAGCTAATACCATCAGCAGAACAGCAGCCCCTATTGCACAGATTGTCTTTTTATCTGATGCCCGCTCCGTCCTTGAGGCTATCACCAAAGGTAAGCTGCCATAACTTGAAGAAGCACTACAAATGCTTTCGGATAGCATTGCAGTGGATCCCCTCACACTGTGGAGTCCAAGGAAATGAGGAAGCAGACAAGATGGCAAAGGTGGGTGCAGAAGAGAATCAGACAGAAAACATGGTTACACAAACAGAGATGAAGACTACCGTCAAGTCACTCTATAGAACACCTCAATCAGAAGATGCTTACCATCATCTCTCGAGGCCAGAGCAAGTGACCATTTTTCGTCTCAGAACTGGACATAACACATGCACAGGCGGTTCCACCTTACGACATCGCCCGCTTGTCCTTGTGGAGAAGCAGAGACCACAGAGCACATACTTCAATGTTGCAGTACGTATCAGCTGCTGAGAGAAGAGATCTGGCCTTTGTCAACCTCTTTTCTTGAAAAGCTGTATGGGCCTGTGGAAGAACTGCAGAAAACCACAGCTTTCATCTTGAGAATGGCTCTCCAAGTGTGATACCAGCGATCGGAAAAAAAATAAAATAAAAAATAAAATATGGACACGCTATATTTTGATTGGCCCATGGTGTCCAGGTTTTTTGATGGATCAAATTCCCTTGAACAAACGTTAATGGACCGTAGGCCCTAATCATATCTGCCAAATTTCGGCCCGATCCCTTCAGCGCTTCTGGAGAATGTCATTTTCACTACAACTAAGTCAACCAAGATGGCCGCCTAACAATTTGACCAATCAAGTTCCCTTGCCATAAGTCATATTTCATGAGGTTTGCATCAATCCCCCAAGCCATTTCGGAGAAGACTTAGACGTTTCCTAAAATTGGCCTAAATCCAGGATGGTCGCCGGACATATTGGCTGATCGGGTTCATTTGAACAAACTTAGATCTCTATGCCCTATGAATGCTTCCTCCCACATATAATTGAAATCAGCCCAGTGATTCTTGAGAAGTCGTTTAAAGAATTCCCCATTGCTTTACTATGGGCCCATTGCTTTACTATGGGAGCCTTTGGCGGGAAAATAAACCAAGATGACAGCCAAAGCATTTATCCGACAGTCTCAAAAGTGGCATATTTGAACTCGCCACACTGATAAGCATATATAAAGCAATTTTCGCCATCAAAATACATCAAATACAAAAAAGCCAATATGACCAACAAACGCTAAATTTTGATTGGTTGATGGCGGCCATGCTTTTTTAACGTACAAACTTCCCTTGAACACACTTGAATGGACCTTGGTCCCTAAGCATATTTACCAAATTTCAGACCTATCCCGTCAGCGGTTCGGGAGGTCATTTTCGCGAAAACTAGGTCATCCAAGATGGCCACCAGGCAAATAGGCCAATCAGGTTGCCTTGAATAAACTTGGGTCTACCGTTGCAATAGATGATGTGTTATGTATTTGAATCAATTCCTCCAGCGGTTTCGGAGAAGATTTTTTAGTGTTTCTAAAAATCGGCTATTTTGGCCAGCGGCCATCTTGGATTTTGGCCGATCGGCTTCATTTGAACAAAGATGAATCTCTATGCCCTAGGGATGCTTCCTGCCAAATATAATTGAAATCGGCCCAGTGGTTCTTGAGAAGTCGTTTTAAAGGAAAAGTTGGACGGACGGACGACGGACGGTCGCCACGACATAAGCTCACTTGGCCTTTCAGGCCAGGTGAGCTAATGAATGGATAGACGAATCCATGAATGGATGGATGAGTCACGCCAATCAAGCCATGCGAATGCTCCAAGACTCATCATATACTTTGAATCCTGAATTCCCAGAATCCCAATTTCAAGGTAACTATACAGGTAAGCCGTTGAATATTCTGAAACTAATTTGAATGGGTAGAAAAAGTACCCAGTTAAATTAGTTTTAAAATATTCAACAGAATGTTTATTAAATTGTGAATCCATTAAAGGTATACAATTCGTACACTTGGACTTTTTTTTAGCTCCATGACATCATTATGATTGTGATGTCAGCCTACATGTGGCATAATTGACTATGATGTCATATGCTTGAGTATACATCAGATCCCTCAATTATACTTTGAAAAACAAGCATTCTATAAGTATTGCTTTGCAATATATGTCCCCTACCTGGTGATATAAACCTTTAGAGATTGACAGTCAAAAACTCCATTAACGAGAGGCCCAAGGGCGTGTGGCGCTCACCTGGACCATTAGAATTTGAACAATTTGCATTTAAATAGATATGATGGATCATTTCCGGAAAATCCAAGATGGTCACCCAAAAAGATGACCAATTAAAATTCTGAATAGATGTTATAGAGGCTACCATGATAGGGCCATTCTAGGCAAATTTGGATGAAATATGTCAAGCGACTAAAGAGAAGCAATGTATTGACAATTTCAGGTAAATTTTGCATAAAATCTAAGATTTTCACCCAAAAATTTCTCAATCAAAATTCTGAACACAATTTCTAGAGCCTACCACCATAGAATCCATCTAGTGAAATTTGTTTGAAATATGTCAAGCAGCTAAGGAGGCATAGCAATTTGACAATTTCCCAGTAAATATTTCATATCTGAAATTTTCACCCCAAAAATTGATCAATCAAAATTCTGAAAATATCGTCTGGAGAGTACCAGCTTAGGATCGTTACAGCCAAATTTGGTTTAAATTGGTCAAACCGTTAAGAAGACGAGATTTGATGGATGGACGATGGACGGCCGCCATGGCATAAACTAAAAATTGACAAAAGCAGCTGAAACTCAAACTTGCTCTGTAATTTCTCATAACAAAGCAATGTACCAATTCGCAGTTGAATAACTTGAAGGGATGTAAAAAAATTTGTGGAAAACTAATATTTTTGTATTTTATAAGTCTAAAGGGGGCCCCCCATTACGGGGAGAGAAATTTGACGAAAATGTCTGAAACTAATACCTGCTCTATAAGGCCCTATAATAAAGCAACCTACCAACTCTCATTTGAATCCCTTGAAGGAGTGCGAAAAGTGCGGAAAATGGATAGTTTTTGTATTTCATAAGTCGAAAGGGGACGTAACTCCATCAAAATTTACGCAAACTCCTGAAACTCGAACATGCTCTGTAATTTCTCATTACAAAACAATGCACCAATTCCCAGTTGAATATCATGAAAAACTGCGAAAAAGAGTGTGGAAAACTATTATTTTTTGTATTTTATAAGTTGAAAGGGGGGCATTAACTCCATGGAAAATTGATGAAAATGTCTGATACTCGAATTTGCTCTGTAATTCCCTATAATAAAGCAACCTACCAATTCTCAGTTGAATCCCTTGAAGGACTGCGAAAATAAGTGTGGAAAACAGATATTTTTTGTATTTCATGTCGAAAGGGGACGTAACTCCACCACAAAATTGATGCAAACTCCTGAAACTCGAACTTGGTCTGTAATTTCTCATAACAAAGCAACGTACCAATTCTCAGTTGAATATCTTGAAAGACTGCGAGAAAGTGCGGAAAACTAATATTTTTCGTATTTCATAAGTTGAAAGGGGGCATAACTCCATGAAAAATTGATAAAAATGTCTGAAACTCGAACTTGCTCTGTAACTCCTTATACTAAAGCGATGTACTGATTTTCCCTTAAATGTCTTGAGAGTGCGAAAAAGTGCGGCACGCTGATATTTTTGTATTTCTTAAGTCAAAAGGGGGGCATAACTCACACAAAAATTGACGCGTATGCCTGTAACTCGAACTAGGTCTGTAACTTCTCATAACAAAGCAATGTACCTATTGTCAGTATAATATCGTGAGGCTGGAAAAAAAACATGCGGAAAACTAATATTTTTCATATTTCATAAGTCGAAAGTGGGCATAACTCCATGAAAGATTGACGAAAACGTCTAAAACTCGAACTTGCTCTGTAACTATTTCATAAGTCGACAAAACATGCGGAAAACTAATATTTTTCATATTTCATAAGTCGAAAGTGGGCATAACTCCATGAAAGATTGACGAAAACGTCTGAAACTCGAACTTGCTCTGTAACTCCTTATACTAAAGCGATGTATTAATTTCCCCTTAAATATCTTGAAGGAGTGTTGAATACTGTGAAGGACTGCGGAAAACCAACTGCGACAGACGGAATGCAAACCTATAGTCCCCTCCCCCCACCCCAGGTTTTACCGTTAGGGGACTAATAACATTTGGATAGCAGCAGGCCATCACTCATCTTATGAGAGGAAATAAATAAAACACCGGCTTCACATTATGGAGGCATTGGAGTTTTTAGAATTTATTCTGGACACGGAAATGTTTTACAATCAGGAGTAAATGCATCATTTACAACAAACAGGTTGACAATTGAGAAAATAATGAAAAATTTTGAGTAATCTTCAAAACATTTATATTCAATATAATAAAATTGTGTTCTATACAAGATATCTTTCTTTAATAATAATAATAATATTAATAACTTTCATAGTGTGCATTTTTAAGCTATATAATATATTAAATATTTTGTACAATAAGCTATATAAAAGTTTTAACTTAACTGTCTGCCTGCTGAATTTCTGCAGACTACATTTTCCACAGAGTTTAACTTTGGATGTGCTGAATATTTTGAACAAAATTTGACTGAATGAAGCCACCAACAACTTTCAGTCAAATTGTTTTCAAAATATTCAGTAGATACAGTTATTGTCCATTGAAATTATTGCGTGGTGGCTTGCAGCAGTGAGACAGTTAATAGGTATCATCTCTCCAATGGAGAGGATATATTTTCATGCTCTTAAAAGCTTCCATCTTGATTGGATCAATCCCATTATGGTAAGTTAACCCAGTTCATTCTATATTATGCACGTCATGGGAATCAGGTCACGATACATAGCTAGAGTCCCGTTCATTATATTGAAAACAACTGAGGGTTTAAGCTATTGCTGCAAGATAGCAATAACTTTCAGTCATAATTATTTCCAAAATAATCAACACGTTTCATATTAGATCCTATTAAACGATGTTTCAGGTGAAGCTGAATGAAATGGGTTAGACACTAGTTTTACAGTTAATCTGAACTGTAGTGGGTAGAGAAGAGCACTATCAATAGTTGATAAATAGATAAATAATTTAGTCATTATAATAAATTTCTGTAGTCGTAGTATTATTAATTAATTAATTAATTAATCAATCAATCACATTTTGGGAAATATCATAGATAAAGGCTTATTTAGTGTGTGGCTATTACTGAACTGTCAAGAAGGACAAGCGTAGTAAATTATTTACAATTCAGAAGTGGAATTTTAAAAAGTTACTACCGGTAATTATTAATTATGTTAATAGTTAACCTGTAGAACTAGCAGTAATGCACAGAATTGATTGCATTAATTGCCCGCCTGCTGAATTTCTACAGATTACATGTTCCATGGTCTTTAACTTTGGATACGCAGAATATTTTGAAAACAATTTGACTGAGTTGTGGTGGCTAAGCCACCAACAACTTTCAGTCAAATTGTTTTCAAAATATTCAGCACATCCAGCGATTGTCCATTGAAACGATTGCCTGGTAGCTTTTTAACAATCAGATAGTTACGCTGGCTTATAGTGCTCTACATTCATCAGAGAACCAATAATAAACTTTCAATATTATGTAGGCTCTTCAATAAATCTTCATTGAAAGTTTAGTGTTTACTACCCTCACCCGCCTTACACCATAAGAGGAATGGCAGGGCATGTGTGTATTGTCTGTCCACAGTTATACCATGTAAACTGTTGGCTTGTTTTGACTTCAATTTTAACACAAAAACATTTTCTCATACTTGGGCATGGTCCTTGAGTGGTGGCAAACGCACTTCTGCTCTTAACTGGACTAGTGCCACTTTTAAATGGAGATAAATTCTTTTACAACTTATACAAGAAAGTAAAATCTTCCTCAATCCGTGAGAATGAAAATGGATACAGATATTCAGTATGCTTAACACGCATATACATTAGCATTTATAAGCAACATTTTTCTCGAAATGAATAGCAATTGCCTAATCAAAGTTGGTAAGGCATTATAATAGGCAGCAACAACACCCAGTCAAATTAGTTTCAAAATATTCAACAGCGTAGCTGTATAGTTACCTTAAAATTGGGAATCTGGGAATTCAGTAAATTATAAAAATCAATCCAAACACATGCAAAATGTGGGTGGAACTTATCTAGCGATGGGCGATGCATAGCTAGAAATGGATCCCTATCGGCCACCTAACATATTTCAATCAAGAGTCAGAGCTTGGTATATTAACCATTATTATACTGATGTCAAAAGATTAATTGATTCAAAAAGATTTGAAGAAAGCTTGGTGTATATTTTGAAAACAATGTTGCTGAATCCAAAAAGCTATCTACTTGTCTTTTGCTTCCACGAAACTATTCAATACACATGAAGAGTGAACTATACGATAATCAATTGTTATCATTCACTAAAACTATTTTTTAAAGTATAAAAGATATTATCTCTAGCGATTATCTACCTAGTCTAGAGATTGGCGTTTGCGATTCTGACCCAATTGTTTTCAGGTTTCAAGCAGTTCACCTCGTTTAAGGCATTATTAGTGTTTTGTGGAAAAAATGGATTGCTTTTTAGTCGTCACTCACATCTAGTATGCGAGTTGAAACAATAGCATGCTGCGCAGGTTTTATTTCATGATAGCCTATAGCAATATTGCTTCTTTCCATAACAGAAAATTAATTATCAAATTAAAGTCATGAATAGTGTTTATGAGGATGAAATGTCAAGGATCTAGAGGCGAAATTCATCATTTAACCCTTTAGTAGTAAAATTTGGTCAAGAAAATTAATTTTCTTATTGAATGTCCATTTGCAGGTCAAGAGACGACTATTTTTGAAAATTTATTACTGGAATGACTGACTCGGTAATCGAGACAGGCATTCCAGTGGGAAATTTTCAAAAATAGTCATCTCTTGGCCTGCAAATGGACATTCCTCAAGACCACTGCAGAGGCCTGTTTTAGCTGGCTTGACCACTAAGGGGTTAAAGGAAAACAACTGGAACAGCCAAATCCTGGTGATTGGGAATCTCATATAGTAATAACACTACTAGCACTAGTATCATAATCATCATCACTTACGAGGTATATGCCATTGGCTTGTTATTTTTTTTACATAGTATGGCTCACTCAGTCAAATTAAAAAATTGTTTCTTGAAGTAGAGACGAAGTTTGTTCTTAAATAATCAGCCTGTTGTCGCCATCTCAGATATTGTTTAGCTGGCAGTGAATTCCACTGCGGTACAACTCTATTGGCGAAAAAGTACTTGCGAATATCCGTGTTATTTTAAGTATATCTGACAGGAATAGGAATAACTTAACGTTTCAAAACCCTATTTATCCGACTAATCCAATTTTGGACGTAGTGGGACCAGTTAGTCACATTAACATTCCGGGGAGCTTAGTACCGCACAATTCGTATTCACTATGTGCATTTGATAACTGGGCTTATCTACTGCTTACTACTAGTGTAATACCACTGATTATTTTGAAAACTATGTTTAGAAGTTGCTGCCACAGAAGTTGCTGCCTGTGGTAGCAATGAATCAGTTAAAATGTTTTCCAAACCACCAGCTGCTTTTAATTTTATTGATTGTTTCTATGGTCGCAAAATGATACCAGATGAATATTTTGAAATCATTTTGACTGTTATTTGTTGCTGCCACTACAAGTGGCCGCTATAAGTTTTTGGACAATAATTTGTGATATTTTATGTTTCTGCATACCAGAGGATAGAATAGTAAATCGCTGTTATAACAACATAATGGTGATTACAGCATCGCTTATATAGAGAATAAGCTAGCGTCTGTATATCTCCTCGCACAGTAGAGCGTCTAGGCCCACCAATGTTTAGTTACTGGATGGTGACACCGATCAACATCAATTTGCCAGTTCCCTTTTCCATTCTTTCAATGATCAAGATCGTACAGAAAGTCAAACATTCTTAGACATTGTCCCGTTTTTTAATAAGCTTTTGGCCGACGAATGTATCATTCTCAAGACCACTGCTGAAGCAATTTTATCTGGGCTGACCATTAACCCTTAAATTGTGCTAAAAAAATTGCAATTGCAGAAAATGTCTGTGCAGACTAAGAGAAGACTTTTTTTGTAAATTTACCACTGGACTGACTGATTCAGTGGTTGAGCCAGTCATTTGTGTCATTAATTTTCAAAAATACTCTTCTCTTGGTCTGCAAATGAACATTTTCCAAAGAACAAATTGCAGAATACGTTTTTGTCCGGCTTGAGTGTTGAAGTGTTAGTGGTATTGGGCGCACAATAATGTTCAACATATACGAATATGTACTTAGTGATAGTAGTAGCAGAAGAATATTAGTCAATATGCAGTCTCCGAAATGAGATTCATAAAATATATATATACCGAGATTGCTATAGATTAAGGGGCTTGATAATATACACTTCCATTGATATGCAAATCTAAAAAAAGCTTATAAAATCTATAAATGGTTTGTTATAATGATGATGATAACGACAACGACTGGGGAAAGGGCAAAAATACAATGTAGGCCATAGGAAGGAAATGCGCACTATTTATATGAAATGGGGTTATTTGTAATTAATGTATTAACAATAACAACATCTAAAATGTTTTCTAAACACGTTTGCAATTCGAAGATAAAAATGAGCCCAACTGGAAAAAGTGCAATACACTCATAATAATATTTTCACAACCACAAAATTCAAGTGTATTATTAAATGTGCATGGATTAGAGGACAAACAACAGCCTTGCATTTAGGATGACATTCTATTAGTAACCCTTTAACCATTTAATAGTCAAATTTGGTCAAGAAAATTTTCTTATTAAATGTCCATTTACAGGCCAAGAGAATACAGTTGGTAAATTTATCACTGGAATGACTGGCTCTGTTATTAAGCCAGTCATTCCAGTGGTAAATTTTCAAAAATTGTATTCTCCTGACTGGTAAATGGACATTCCACAAGACCATAGCAGAGGCCAGTTTTGGCCGGTAAGACCATTAAAGCGTCAATACTCAAAATATATTGAAGAAAATCTATATTTTCTTATAGAAAATGTCCATTTACAAAACAATAGATTATTTTTGAAAATTTATTACTGGAATTACTGGCTCAGATATTGAGCCAGTCATCTCCATGATAAATTTTCAAAAATAGTCTTCTCTTGATATGCAAATGTACGATTCTGAAGACCAGTGTAGAACACGTTTTTGGCCAGATTGTGTGTTAAAGGGCTAACTAATTTAATGCCTTAATAATATTAACAATAATTTTGCAATACCTTTTAAGGAAGAAACATTTAAAAAAACGCAACTAGGAATTAATTATGTAATCATATATTTGCATGAACACATTAGTGAGTCAAATTCTCCCATAGATCTCATCACAAATGGATATTGTTACTGCTGAAATGTCCTCACTTTTACAGTTCATATTCTAGTGTTAACTGGGGGTTTTACAGCTGAGATGGAAAATACTTCTGCCGTTATCTGTAACATGAACATTGTTGAGCACAATAATTTTCAAAATAAACACTGATTTTCATTCACTATACCATCTCCTAGCCCTCAAATTCGTTCAACAAAACTCTTGAGAATTTACAACTGGAATGACTGGTTCGGTTATCGAGCCAGTCAACCCAGTGGTTAATCTTAAAAAATTAGTCTTCTCTTTATTTGCAAATGGCCATTCCTCAAGACCACTTCAGAGTTTGAGCGCCAAAGGGTTAAAACCTTGGATTATTTTGCAGCAAGACAGATGATTAACCAACGTATTCAACCTTTTCAATTCATGTATTTCAAAATCAAGACAGCTGTACATGAAATCTGTTAAATATTTTGAAACTTTTTTGACTGTAGCAACAGCTATCAGTCAAATTAGTTTCTAAAATATTCAACAAAATATTCCTTACATTATGAAGACTGTCCTTTATGCACCTTAAGGGTTCGACTTAAGCCCGCTAGAGAGACTGATGACATGTTTACATGTTTTTTTCAATCAACATTGTGCTAAAAAAATTTAATTACAGGTACAATTACGTACCTGACACCGATATAACGAGACCTGTGGTGCAGACTAAACGGAAAGTATTTTTAAAATACTTCAAATAATGAAATCTTGATATGAGTCAGTAAGCAGTGATAGTAGTACAACTACTACTATTATACAGCGACATGTATTAATCTGCATTTATGGTTTACAACGCACGCTCTACACGCGTGATTAACCCTTTAACACTCATATCAGACAAAACGTCTTCTGCAATGGTCTTGAGAAATGTCCATTTGCAGACCAAGAGAAGACTATTTAAAAAAATTGACCATTGGAATGACTGGCTCGATAACCAAGCCAGTCATTCCAGTGCTAACTTTTCAAAAATAGTCTTCTCTTTATCTGAAAATTGACATTTTATGAGAAAACTGCAATGTTCTTGACGAAATTCAAGGATGAAAGGGTTAAACTAGAGAATTATAAATATGTAAAACACCGAAAATCAAAAGAAACTACATTTGAACAAATTTCCCCCGAAACTCACAAAACATACAATAATTTATGTCAATGTCTTTATTAAATTAATAATAAACTATGAAAAATTGAATAGTAAATACTTATAATTATGTTGCTTGCAATTAAGAAAACTGATTGAAACAATAGGTTTGAACAAATGAGACAATTATGTGCAGGTTGATATACTTATAATAACTATGCCACTATATCTATATTAATAACAAGTCACTATTGTTTCAATGGAAATCCATTAAGTCTACTTTACATCTTTAATTAGTATAAAATTTGTCATGTTGTTTATGGTTTAATTAAACTGTTAGAATATTGTTACAATTAAAATTATTATTATTATTATTATTGTCAAAATTTAAGAAAATGACTAGACTAAGAGTAGCAAAAATCAAATTAATATTTTCTTGGAAGGATACAACTTTTAGGAGGGAACCAATTTTAATATTCACATGGCAGCTACATTAACTGCCTGTCCGCTGAATACCTGCAGACCAGGTTTTCCATGGGGTTTAACTCTTGGATATATGCTGATTATATTGAAAGCAATTTGACTGAAAGCCTTTAACAATTTAACATTCAACTCAGCCAAAAACGGCTTCTACAGTGGTCTTGAGAAATGTCTATTTTAAGACCAAGAGAGGACTATTGTTGGGAATTTATCACTGGAATGACTAACTTGATAACCGACCCAGTCATTCCAGTCATAAATCTTTGAAAAAAATACTCTTCTTTTGGTCTGCAAATTGACATTCTCCATGAGAAAATATACATTTTATCTTGAACAAATTTGACAGTTATAGGGTTAAACTAAAATTTAATGATGATTTTTGAAATTAGAGGCCTAACAAGATTTGCTTTCATGGTCATTCAGTAAACAATAAAAATTATATGAATCCATATTTAAAATTCCTTTTTGGAAACTGTGCTAAAATTTGGACAAATTTTGGTGGACTGTGAAAAGCATATTGATAACTGACCTAGTTACAATATGTCGCACCGCACATCTGTAAAATACGATATACCAACAATGGTGACTGTATGTTAAGAACTGATGAAACTTCAGCAGCCCAATCAAGGATGAAAACATGGATGTAAAGATGAATGAACGAACACACAATGCGGTACATGTATGTCCTCCAGTTAGTGGTGTTTATTTAACCCTTTAATGGTCAAATTTGGTCAAGAAAATCACATTATCTGCTTATTGAATGCCCATTTGAAGGCCAAGAGAAAACTTTAAAAAAAATTTACCACTGGAATGATTGGCTCAGTTGAGACAGGAAATCCGGTGGTAAATTTCCATAAATAGTCTTCTCTTGGCCTGCAAATGGACATTCCTTAAGACCACTGCAGAGACCGGTTTTCGCCGGCGTGACCATTAAAGGATTAAATATAATGCCACTTCAATTTAATTGTTTAAACACATGGACACATTTGTCTGAAATCAGGGATAAAATATCTACACTTAAGTCATTGAAAACTCTATAATAACATGTTAGATTAATAGGTAATTAATCCTTCAAGTCACAATATTTATACACCAGAGAGTAAATCTATTAATGGATGACTGGATGCACAGAATCAAAACAATCTTCAGAGTTAACTATAGTTAAATTTCAACAAAACTTACATAGGTGGATTGCCGATAAGAGAATGAGCCCCATCAGAAATAGTGTTTGACTTGGGGATTTCTAGTACGTTTAGTACGGTTATGGTTATGGTACAAATGCATCAGGAATCATTTGACTATGTGGGATTGTTTTCAAGGATTTCTTTACAATTTTATGACAATACTTCAGTCCAAACAGGATATATTATTTACTGCAAAAGATTTTTATGGTATCATGGAGCATGCAGAACATCCAACAATGCAGGGCTTGACAAAACCAACACTCCATTTAGATCTATGACACTAAAGCTAAAACAAGAATCACAATCAGATTGCTGAAATTTATGCCCACACACCACTGCCAGAAACACAAATTCCGTAATTGGGTTACTGTGCTCTTGACTTTTTGACCACAAAATCAATATGGTCTTAAGATCCCCACCGGCAACCTCCCCTTCAAGTTTGGCAAAGATCACTTCAGTAGGAATTGAGTCATCCACCGGAAACATAGCGCAAATTCCATAATTTGATCAACATGCCAATGAGCTTTTAAAAAATCAATAGGGTTTTTCACACAGCGAGTACAATCTCCCCACCAATATCTAGTGAAAACTTGAGCTATATCTGGAAATAGAAGACAATGCTTTTAATTGGGTCATCATGACCTCGAAGCTCTATGATCATAACAAGAGTTTAAGTGAAACTCAACATACGCCCGCAAACATACTTATTTGAGGAATGATAAATGTGAATAACTAGTCTGTTTGAATCTTAAGCGTTGTAGAGGAGATAACACCCGTTAGTGTATGCGAATATATCTCACTGAAACACCAATACAACTGATCACATCTTGAAACATGTTTATCTTTATACCAAATTTTCCAGCGGAAACAATATTTCTAATGAATTTTATTTTTTTCAAAGGAGATATCATTAGAGAACCAGAAATGGTCAGATGGGGAGTGCTATCATATGATGTCCACCCTTAGCGCGGACTTATAAATATATTTTGGGAGCAGGTGTACAAGTTTGAGATAAGAGGTTAATATGCCATCCACCATAACTGTACACTTGTTTGCTTCCATGGCAGCTAGATGTCTGTGTGCATTCAGCCATGAGCTTATATGTGAACTGAGTGTATTCAAGACAAATCACTGGTAGCGTCTGATCCATAAACAAAGCAAAAAATCAGCAAAGCTCTACAACATGGAAAATAACATTTCCAGTTTATGTGTATTACATGCCCTCTATACTGTAAAGAAGCCTTGAATAAAATTGTTATTTTAACATGAAAAAAAAATTGTGAGTAGGTTCAAAACTCTTCGCGAGCTGGCCAGGAAAAGAAAATTTGGACGAATTTCAATCATTCAAGAGAGATAACTCCCGCGAATATACGAGAATTTTGCCGAAATATAATCACGACTCCCGTGAATATGCCAAAACAAAATCGTGACACTTCGGCTATATGTACATCTTTTGAAATAAAATTTGTGAGTGTGGGTTCAAAACTCTCCGAGATTTGGCCTGGACAAGACAATTTTGACGAATTTTAATCTTTAAAGGGAGATAACTCAGCCAAATATGGGCAGATCTTGCCGAACCGGAATCATGACACTTCACCTATACATAACACATCTTCTGAAAAAAGATTGTGAGTGTAGGTTCAAACTCTTCGAGATCTGTCCCAGACAAGAAAATTGACAAATTTTAAGCTTTCAAGGGAGATAAATCTAGCGAATATGGGAGGATTTTGCCGAATCGAAATCATGACACTTCGTCTATAGGTAATATATCTGCTCCGGACAAGAATCAGACGGACGGACGCACGGAGAACACCATCACATAATACCCCGCTTTGCGCGGACGTATAAAAACAATGAGTAGCTTTGTATCCCCAAGCGTAGCCTCCTGCCAAAGGTTTGTCAAGATCCATACAGTAGCAAACTAGAGATAGCAGCTCAAGAGCAAATGCTAAGTACCATTCATATTTATATGCTTATAAGGGGTGGGGGGGGGTGTCATAAATATATTATGTGACTATCTAATACATTATCTATGTAGAGATAAATTGAACAAATTACATTGCCAAAAGTGTAAGCAGTCATCAAAATGACATGCTTGCCATATGAAATACTCATTAAATTGTCCTGTTTAAATTACATACCGGTAGTCAAAATTCTGTTGTCATCCATGATAGATTTGGATAAAGAGATTGTCTAACAATATATAATTACTTTCTTTATACAGTATTGATTCAACAACCAACCAGATAATTTGATAGACCTTACCAGTCAGCCATTATGATCAACATAGTGTAATAAAGAGAATTGTACCATACTCCACACGTATAATAAACATGGCAAATAATTCCTGACCGACTCCCAGCTACATTGCCAACTTACTACAAATTTCTATTTGTATCTTTAATAGAAGCTCTAGTCATACTATTATAATCATTTTATTTACCTCAATTTTTTTTTAACTGCAGTTAGTCTCAGTGACAGTATTAGTCCAATCACTTGAAAAACTTAAGATGAAAGTAAAGTAAAATTGTCAAGCTAACACTTCATTAAGTTATGGTTTTAAGTTTCAAGGTTAGCTAAATTAACTTTCTGCCTGAATATGGTGAAAATTCAAATATGTACAGGGACAAAGCCTAAGAGTTTGGATACATTAAATCGGTCCAGAGTGCCAACACCTACCCTGACAAGATGTTACATGTTCTAAAGAAGATTTACGATCAGAATTGAGGACAGCTATTAAGAAGAATCGCATCACGGGAGGCATTCAATGCATTAGAGGGGTGTCTATTGAGTCCACGGAGCTGTCAAATCGCAAGCCTGTGAACTGCTTATGATCACGATTGACACATGTGAAAGACAAAACCCCAAAGAAATAAGATATGCGACTATGGGACAGGTGTGATGACACCTACGCTGGCGAGACTGGTAGAGCATTTGCCATGAGACTTAAAAACCAACAGACCATAGTCACATCTGCAACATACAAACACTGACGTAAACACGCACATAAAATACAAATGGACAACATCAAAATATCAAACTCAGAAGGCTGGGGCAAAGGAAAGATACACAAGGCCATACAAATCAGCGCAAGCCAACCAGCAACACGGATCAGGGATTTAACCCACACCTTCCTCACTACGACGTAGTCAGGTCTTCTAAACAGGCATGAGCAGTTAGGCAGGTGCGTAAGTTAGGGACTGTTCCTTAATATGGCCCTTGATCCCTCAAATTCTAGCCGATCTCGTAATGAACGAGACCCATTAGAGATCAGTGTGGCTGTTGAATCTCAAGTGATCAGAGGGAAATATTGTGGAGGTGACTTTTGTGGACCACAGAGCTCTTATTATTGCTAAAAATTGCAAATTCTTGAGACCCCTCAGGGTGACAGGACTTCCTCCTATGAAAGCATGGATCTGTGGTTCACTGTGCACCTCAATCACTCTGGTCTGTCTCTATGACAGCCACTTGATGGGATGGGGTGGCAGAATGTTTATTAAATGGTAGACATACAATTTGTTCGTGTCAGACTAGTCAGACTATTAAGCATTAAAGACGGACTAAATCGAGTCATTCATGCCATAATTAATTGTGACATCATCCTACACATCAATTATTTGATTATGACGTCATATGATGGATGGAAAAACTGGAAAGATCAATTATCCGAAGATGCAATGTTTCATCAAATAGGGTTACTGTACACAAAAAACTCTTAAAACCACAGTGCAGACACGAATTCTCTATGGAAGTGTGCTCAGTGAACCATGAAAAGTAGGTTGACCTATCTTTGATACATGACTCACCTTTAGGCTATGATGCATCCATCTTTCATCCGCACATCATGTATGAGAAAATATCTTGACCCTATGGTTTGTACAGGAACTTTCTATGATGTTCAGTGAACTATAAAAATTAGGTCACACTGACCGATATTTGATATACAACACACACTGCTCGCAGACACCAAAATTTTGTTACTCAAGGGAAGTAATTTAGCTAATGCTAAACAATCTTTTAGAGAGAGTTGTTAGAAATGCAAACTATCTAATAAAGGAGACATTTTTGCAATGAGTATAATATGCTAAGTTGTGAGAAAAAGTAATCATAGCTCAATATAACTTAAGACAAAAAAAACCTAAAGAACCACATCTTTGGCCTAAATGAGATTTTCGATGACAATTGAGTTTTATTAAAAGGCTGTCCTAATGACAATCTGTTTACCCAATTAATCTTGTAATGGTCAGGACTGGTCAAGAAAAGATTTGTCCAGTGGCTGCCCATTTGCAAGACAAGAGATTATACTTGAAAATTTACCACTTGAATGACTGGTTCAGGTATGGAGCCAGTCATTGCAGTGGTTTGGTTAACATTTCAGCAATAGTCTTCCATTGACCTGTAAATGGGCATTCATTAAGACCACTGCAATGGCCAGTTTCGCCGGAATTTAACACTCAAATTTGTTCAAGAAAATTCAGATTTGTTCATAGAAAATGTCCATTTGCAGACCAAGACATGGTTTTTGAAAATTTACCACTGGAATGACAGGCTCTGTTATAGAACCGGTCATTCCAGTGGTAAATTTTCAAAAATAGTCTTCTCTTTCTTTGCAAATGGACATTTCTCAAGACCACTGCAGAAGCCGTTACTGGCTGGTATAAGCGGTAAAGGGTTATTTCAAACACATTACATAAGAAAATAATAATTATCGACAAGCAAATACAGATATAAACTGTAAACAGAAATTTTTATTTTCTATTACACTAAGCTAAAAGAACTTACTTGTACTCAGTGAAATTGGGGGTGGTTTTATCGAGCGCTGCATTGATATTACCAATTAAACATCAGAGCCTATGCCTCCGCAAAAGAAAGCCTTGTCAAAAAAAAAAAATTAATGGCAACCCTTTCACCGACAAATCCCTGAAAAAGCATATTCTTTACGACATAAAACTTATTTTGCTGAATATTTTGAAACTAATTTGACTGGAAGTTGTTGGCTTCCAGTCGAATTAATTTCAAAATATTCAACAGTTTTCCTGCATGGTTGCCTTGAAAATGAGATATGGGAATCCATAGGTGAAAGGGTTAAGAACATAATCAATGAACCTTTCCAGTTTTAGCCATGCCCCGCCCCTCTCTAGCTAAGCTCCACCCACACCTCGTTCGTGTTGGGATAGATCAATCTCTGAACACCCGGCCGATCAATTTCCAAAAAACTACACAGCTAAGCTGTTGAATATTTTGAAACTAATTTGACTGGGTGCTCTTGCTGCCTAAGGCAGCAACAGCGCCCAGTCAAATTAGTTTCAAAATATTCAACAGCATGTTTATTAAATAGCAAATAGTTACAAACATACAATTCATACGTGTCTGACTGTTTGAGATTTGATGGAACCCTTTGTGACAGCTCAGCTGATTACAACCTTATACGAGGTCAGATGATGGATGGATATTCTGGAAAGGTTAATTGCTTAGCTATAATAGATCTAGACTAAAGCAGACTATATCAGCCAGTTACCTAGAAATGTGTGAAAACATGGAATGGACCTGTACAAATATAATATATCTAAATGAACACTCCCAAGAAAGCAGACCGTGCACTATTAGGCAACGAAATAAAATGGAATTAAAAAAACCTATTAGATATAAAATGTGAATATACAGCGATATAATAAGGACAATGATACCATGGTCTATGATCAATGGGGATGAAGATGTATGAATAAACAGTAAAATATATAATATAAAAAAGTGTCATGTGTTCATAATATATTGAATGAGAGCTCAAGAGTCACATGTCATACTTGTGATGAGATAATATACACTGATGGGAGAGATTTCATGAACATTTGTCATAAAAACAACAACAAAATATCGCCGAGTTGTACTTTAACTTCAGAGATCTTTAAACAGCGAAAGCTAACAGTGGTTCTATTTCTTTCCTTAAAATTAAATTGAAGCTGTTTATATAAGACTTGAATTTAGATAGCTTTGTACAGTGCACATAATAACAAAGTCTGCTAGTATGTGTGTAAATAAAGCCCATCAAACACAGCATCAGTGTGTGTGTGTGTGTGTGTGTGCGCGTGCGTGTGCGTGTATGCATGCCTGCGTGTTTGAGCTGTACATATGTTCACACCGGTAAAAAGCAAGTTCAATCCAGCTTAAATAGGAGGTACATATTCCGGCTTCACAACACTGCATAGAGAAAAGTGCGTTATATATTTCAAACCTAGACGTTTCCGCTTTCTGCTCCTTTCACTGTAGCTTTTGGCACTGTCCTTTGCTCCATCCTTCCATAGCATCCACTCAGATTCTCTGCACCAGCGATAATGTAGACTGTGTCTGAAGCCTCTGTGTTCTTAGAGAGAGCAACAATGAAACTCTTATGCATACAAAACTCTTAAGCATACATGTAGTAGTTACTAGCTTGACCATAAATCTATGTAGATTAAGATACATCTTATCACAGCTTTCACCCAAACCTGGGCTTATGAATCTAGCAACAGTTCTAGTGCAAATATCACTGCACACGTAAAACCAACGAGTTAGCGCAGAATTAGCAGTAACGCCAAATTCTATGACATACAGTCTGTAATTTATGCTAAAAACTTGTTCACATGGACATATTATGCATTTCTTTGTACCTTTTCATGCTGTCAGTGTCCATTCATAGATACCAATAATATACATATATATATATATATGTTACACACCTAAAAAAGTTAAAATTCCCTCATAAATATGGCCTATTTTCAACTGCAATCAAAATTACCACACACCATCGGGGCAGAACACAAGAACAAAATGTTAAATTTGTTTCATCATAAGCCAAGTCATGCTTGAATGAGCATGCCTTGAATGCAAAATTTACCCATTTCAAAAAGTGCAAAATCCAATTTTATTCAATATCAATCCATTCCATAACAGATAAAGCACAAAACAGAGATTTCACAAAAGCAGGCAAAAATCAATTGATCACAGATTTAAGAATTAATGTGCGTATCCAGAACTATCCACCATTTCACTGTTACGCTACAACGCTGATCCACCACAGTGTAGATGAGGTGGCTAACCAGATCTTGTGGGATAGTCATCCACTCCTCTTGTAACAAATGATTGGAGATAATATCACCTGCATTCCGAATGCTGTTCACAAGTGATGCATTCTTTGGCCAATGTGACAGAGACAGGCACACATCCTATCAGTGAACAGCACATTTACCTACTGCTGCCTCGCCAAGCGTTCATGGTTTATTTCCAGTTCAAATTGTGTTTCATTATGGCGCAAGCACCTTAGCCTAAGGCTGCCTCACAAAGGATTCATGGTTTATTGCAACATGGCGCAATAACAGGCTGCATTTTTTTACCAGGCTGAGAGCGCACATTCCAGCATGATGGAGACAATGGACCTTTCTAGTTTATCCATCCATTATATGATGTAATAATCTACTATGTGATATGTAGGCTGATGTCAAGCATGACCTAGATAAGTATATCACGAATACTTAATTGAAGATGGACTAAACATTGTTGTACAATGTGTATTACTATTTAATAAACATTCTATTGAATAGTTTGAATCTAATTTGACTGGGCTGTGTTGCTGCCATATGCAGCAACAGCACCCAGTTCAATTAGTTTCAGAATATCCAACAGCTTAGCTTTAGTTTTCTGGAAATTGATACAAATGTAGTAAGGGAGTTCAGGGATCGATCAATTCCCACACGGGTGAAGTGTGGGTGGAGCGTAGCTAGATATGGACGAGGCATATCTAAAACTGGAAAGGTCCATTTCTCCCTGTTTTGTCACTGATCCCCCAGGCCTCAGATACATAGGCTGCGAGTGGCTGATCTCCTTTGCTGAAATACTGAGCATTGAGAAAATTGACAATACCAGGAATAACCAAAAGATATGAAAGGTTTGATTGAGCCAGCATAAACTCTGTTGAGTTTCACGAGAGGATATTCCTCCAGCAAAGTTCACATCTGATTAAGGAATTTTTTAAATGGGTCAATTTTGACTGCATAGCATGCTCAGTCAGGCGAGACTCGGCTAATGAAGTAATAATCCCCTTCACATATTGTTGTTATAATGGGACTGGTGACTTGTGGTATCTTCAATGCAAACCTTGGTAAAAGGCCATATTTAGGGGGGAACTTACCTTTTTGGATATATATATATATATATATATATATATATATATATATATATATATATATATATATATATATATAATATATATATGATGAACACAGAACATTCAGTTTAAATGCAATGGTTTTCTTTTTTATTTAAAGGAAAGACAGGATATACAGAGCGTACATACGCACACACTGGAGAAGAGATAGCTCAGCTCCAAAGAATATTAAGCCATAATTATAATAGTAATAATATATTATTAACAAGAGGCCCAAGGGGCCTGTGTCGCTCACCTGGAGCACTGTGCATTTTTGTCAAAATTGGTGTGTGGTTTAGGAGTAGTCTTTTAAGAGTTTGTGGACATTTTTGCAAGTCCAATATGGCTGCCAAACACGCTACATTTTGATTGGTCCACTTCTGCCATGTTTTTGACTAAGCTCCTTCCCTTGAACAAACTTTAATGGCACTCAGTGCCTAATCATATCTCCCAAAATCGGCCCAATCCGCTCAGTGGTTCTGGAGCTGTTTTGGCTATCCAAGATGGTCGCCAAACCATTTGACCAATCAAGTTCCCTTGAACAAGCTTGGTGCAGCTCTTGCCCTAGATGATATTTCAGGCATTTTGAATTGATCCCCCAAACGGTTTTGGAGAAGATCTTTAAAGACATCTCTAAAAATCGACCAAAATCCAAGATGTCGCAAACATACATTTTAAATTTCCCATTGCTTGAGTATGGTCGATTTTGGCGGGTAAATGATCCAAGATGGCCGCTAAACCATTTATCCGACAGTCTCGAATATGGCAAATTTGAAATCACAATATCCACAAACATACATAAAACCAATTTCAGCCTCAAAATCAATCAAATACAAAAATCCAATATGGCCGCAAAACACGCTATATATTGATAGGCCCATAGAAGCCAGTTTTTTTTATGGATCAACTTCTCTTGAACAAACTCTAATGGCCCTTAGTCCCTAATGATATATCACAAATTTCTGCCTGATCGCTTCAGCGGTTCTGGGGAAGTTGTTTTTGCGAAAACGAGGTTATCCAAGATGGCCGCTGAACCATTTGGTCAATCAAGTTCTCTTGAACAAACTTGAGTGAGCTCTTGCCCTAGATCATATTACATGAGGTCTGAATTGATCCCTCAAACGGTTTTGGAGAAGATTTTTAGACATTTCTAAAAATCGGTCAAAATCCAAGATGGACACCGGCCAAATTGGCCGATCAGCTTCGTTTGAACAAAATGAAATCTCTATGCCATAATGATGCTTCCTGCCAAATATAACTGAAATCAGCCTAGTAGTTCTCGAGAAGATAATTTTAATTTCCCATTGCTTTAGTATGGGAGCTTTTGGCGGGAAAATGATCCTAGATGGCCGCCAAACCATTTATCCGACAGTTTCGAAAATTTCAAATTTGAGATCAGAATACCCAAAAACTATATAAAACCAATTACCGTCTCAAAATCCATCAAATAAAAAAAAATCTAAAATGGCCGCCAAACATGCTATATTTTGATTGGCCCACGGAGGCCATGTTTTTTGATGGATCAACTTCTCTTGACCAAACTTTACTGGCCCTTAGTCCCTATTCATATCTACCAAATTTCGGCCTGATCCGTTCAGCGGTTCTGGAGAAGTTATTTTTGCTAAGACTATGTCAACCAAGATGGCCGCCAAACCATTTGACCAATTAAGTTCCCTTGAACAAACTTGGTTGAGCTCTTGCCCTAGATCATATTTCATGAGGTTTCCTTCAATCCCTCAAGCAGTTTCGGATTAGATTTTTAGACGTTTCTAAAAATCGGCCAAAATTCAAGATGGCCACCAGCCTAATTAGCCGATCGGCTTCATTTGAACAAACTTGGATCCGTATGCCCTAAGGATGCTTCCTGCCAAATATAATTGAAATTGGCCCAGCGGTTCTTGAGAAGAAGTTGCTTAAAGGAAAAGTTGATGGACGGACGACGGGCACACGATGAACGGTCGCCACGACATAAGCTCACTTGGCCTTTCAGGCCAGGTGAGCTAATAACACTATTTATAATATTCATAATATATCCCTATTATTATTTATATGTAGTATATATAGACATATCAAATGCAAATCGTCAATTTGATCTTTACAGCTAACAAATCATATCTCGTTACTAATGTCTTTAAAATAATTGTTATACTTTAAATTTGTAACAAGCTTTCACATGAAGAACATGACTCAATAATGAATGAAGAAAATGATACTGTATACACGTGACAAAATGTTCTAAAAGAAAACTGACAGATATATGTAGACATATTTAACATTTCAGGAACAGTGAAAACAGAAGCTGTGTTAGTAAGAACAGAACAAAAAGCTTTCTCCCCCTCCCAACCTACACTGATAAAAGATGGCATATGACGTACTCATCACGAGTTAGATCGGTGGGATTTGTACAAGTTAGTGGAGAAATCTCTATTTTGGTTGTGCATTAAAATTTGGAATGGTGTGGTCAAAGACTAAAACCTGATTTGCGTGATGGAAATGAATTATTTATAGGAACTGTTTGTGAGTGTGTGAGAGCGAGTGCCTGTCTTCAATGTAAGAAGTATAAAAGCAGGAAGAATATCAGAATGTAAGACTCATATTTAAGGTTATTTAATATGTATATACATGGAATTAGTATATGTAATGGATTTCAGTATTCTCGAAAAAAATCGACCTAGACCAAAGGCAGTCACATGGAACATACAGAAAGTCTCTACGTTACTGCTAACAGTTAATTGTTATCTAAATGTGAATACAGACACTAAGGTACTATTGACTGCATGGATGTCGGTTGGTTAATTCAGGGTTATTCATTTATGTGGTAGAATAAAATTAACTTGTTATTAGTCTAAAATGATGTATTTTTCTTTGGACATGAGCGTCATAACCACCGACTAGATAGCTTTTGGTTTAGATGGTAAAATAAAAAGCACTCTGTACTAATAACTTGGGATCATCTACAACAGTATTACATTAATAATTAAATATATTAAAATTTTTTTCAAACATTTACATTGGATTTCTTAAAGTAAAATAAGGGAACTGTTAACGATATAAATTAATAACAAACAGAACATAATATTTATGTGCACAATTTATATTTTTGTAATTTTTTCTTAAACAGGAAAATTGATTAAACTATACAGTCAAACATGACATAAGGAAATCTTTAAGAAATCAATATCAACGCTTTGACCAGAAACACTACAAGCTGACCAGGTTTTCTGTGTTCTTCAACATGGTTTGAATATCGTCACCCTGCTAGACTTGCTACCAGCGATAGACTGAATGAAATGCTAAATGAAATGTTATTATCCCTTTTACTGCTAAATTCTCTTTATTAATCATTTCTGTTGAGCTTCATAACTGACAATGTACATTCTCAAAGCAATGTTACTGAATGCTGTTTACAGGAAAAGCTTTCAAAACACTCTTATAAAAATGAACATCCGCACTCTTATCAGCTCGTTCGAAATCACTCCACACGCTTGTATAACGACTAAACGGAAAATGCTGACGATAACACCAATGAAAACGGCCATGTGACCGCTCTAGCGCAATTAAACCAGCACCCGTGCCACGCATTAAATCGTATTAAATGGCAGCCTATGTCAGGCAGAACCATAACACTTCTTCACACAACACATGCACGCACGCACACACACACACACACTCACTCACTGTGTGTTCTTTGTATTAGTTGTTAATTAGAGAAAGAAATCAACTTAAAACTGTTCACGCACATGGAATTCATTCAAACTGGCGCCAAGCGCAGAAAGAAACATGAGAATAGGCAATGGTGCTGTGTGGTAACAGCAAAGCACCGAACTTATGCCTTATCTTTGTTGTTTGTGTTGTTGACTGCGTCTTTACGCGGTGGCATGCGCTCATTCATCTTATCCAGACATCTGGCTTCCTCAAAGCCGCTGATCTTATGGTTAGGAGAGAAGCCACTCAACGCTGTTTGGAGACCAATAAACAGAAAAAATGTAACCTGGTTAAGATATACCCTTCCCGGGATCCCTGTGAGTGATATACTTTTACCAGGTTATCAGCATTAATCTAGCACTGAATGAAAACATTTATGAATAGCATTCTGAAAAAATTAGTAGATAGCACTACATGTTATCTATATATGCATTTAATTTTGCTAACCATAAACAAAATTGAAATTCCAAAACAAAAATTTTTTGAGTGTGATTCGCAGATTAGTATGAGTTGTTAGGTATGCATGCCTGTCTGTCAGGCAACTTATTGCAATCTTTTCTGTTTAGCTTTCGGTCGCAACAGTAATGATGATGAGCGACTTTTCTGTGGCTGAAATGAGTGGAATGTGTCGTGTCCATAAACAGCATCATAGGTTCCTTTGTCCTTTCTTGTCTTTTGTGCATTTAGATTAATAATTGTTTTGGTCTGACCGCAAAAACTTAACAATTTGGTGATATGGGGATATTTGGCAATCCTGTGTGTGCCTGAAACTTGGCACCCGGTACTGAAAACTCAATGCTTTTAGAGCGGGTACATTCTATGCATGTATGATTACTGTATTCTGCGGCTGTGGTAGTAGAAACATCCTACAGCTGCAATCAGTCCTTCTTCACTTTTGCCCACTGTGTCTTGTTCTCAGCCGTAATCCTTAGCTTCCTCAGGTTCAATTCTTGACTTGAGTGTACCGAGTCCTGCTTTCTTGAGGTCACCTCGTAGCACGCTTAGCAGATTTATGTAATGATGTCCTCTCCTGGCTTTGTATTTGCTGGCTCTGAGTAGGGCGAATTACAAGTCTCTCTGTGCTGGTGTTTCTTCTGGCATCCTTAGCACATGGTCAAACATGGCCCATTTTACAGACAGCGGCGACGTATTACACATCTTGTTTAGTGCATCATTGGAAATTATGCTGTCTGACCATCGGTGTCCAGTGATGGTACTTAGGTGTTTGCGGTGGCAGGCATTGGGTTTGTCTAGAGCTGCCTTTGGAGCTGCCCAGCTGCTACAGTTAAACAGCATCAAGGATATGCATGTTGCATTGCATAAACAGTCTTTTTATCAAGGGCATCCTTGATCTACGAATCTACGAAGTCCACATCGTCGGCATATTCAATCTCTAGCGGCATACCCAGTATTGTCACTGGGGGAGGGGGTTTGGTCTTATGCAACTTTCCCGCACGGATATCAATGCAGCAGCAAGGTAACAGGTGAAAAGCACCAGAGATGGACCATCAACCTGTGGGGAGCCGACTGATGTCTCAAACTTTACAGATTTCACTGGCTTGACTCATATTCTCAGCTTGGTGTATGCAGGCAGTAGTCTCACTAGTCCTAGCTCATCTTCATTGCAACTGGCCTGGTGTAGTACATCTAGGATCTTTGAGCGTTTACTTGTGTCGAAGGCTCGTGACATGTCAATGCCCATTTTGTGGAAATCCCAGTGTTTGGACATGACTACCGACACAAGCATGGGTTGAGCACATACAATGTCTGGGCAGCTGCGTCCATATTTGAAGCCACTTTGACATGATACGGTGAAGTCATCGATCTTGTCTCGGATGCGGCATAGAGTAACATTGGATAGGATTTTCTGTATGCTGTTGAGGAGCGCAATGGGCCGCAAATTGGCTTGGGGGTGGGTGGGTGGGTGGTAGGTGGCTTCTTGGGCTTGGGTGCCTTGGCCTACAGAGTCAATGGGAAGGTGGTGCATAAAAGCTGAATTGATTAGGTGCGTGATCGGTTGTGAAATAATGTCACTTGCATATTTGAATAATTCATTGCCCATGCCATCAGGTCCAGATGCACATCCATTTTCGAGGGCTTTAAGTGCCTTCTCAACTTCTGCCGTTTTAATTGGTGTTAGTAATGACCTAGGGTCTCCTGAGAATGGGTGCAAGGGCTCATCATCGTGGTCAGTGAACTGTTCCTTGAAGGCATGAACCGAATTGCCTCAGCTTTGCCCTGGTCAGTCTTGATAAAGTGCCCTTCAGAGTCAGTAACTCTCAGGCCTCGGGCTGCCAGAAACATTTTGTGACAATCATCCATGGCACTGATTTCATCTGCTAGGGGGTCTACTTGTTGAATAGCAAAATCTTTTAAGTTTTCGCTAATGTGGCGCAGAATATTATTGCGCTCATGGCATAGTTTTGTGCGGTCTTCACTTTGGCCACTTAGATAGATGCGCAGCCGTAACGCTTTCTGCTATGCTGACAGTTTTACTACTAGATGGTCATCAGTATACCTAGTTCGGTTGTTTTTAAGAACACCTCTGGTGCTGGTAGCGGATGATTCCATAGATTTCAGTATTTTGGTTAGGGCTTCATTTGGATCGTTGATGTTAGCTATCTGCTCCCCAAGGGACTTTTTGTATGATATTTGAGTGTCGCTGATGGGCTTGGGTAGGTTGTAGGTGACTATAACCTCTTGTCTGGTATGGCGTTTATACATTAGGTAGAGATCGTTCATCTGAAGGCGTGTAATGGCTGGCTTGTGGTCAGAATTGAGGTCTGTGCCTCCATAGGAATGAGCTTTCCGAAGTAGGGGCTTTGCTTATGGCTTACATAGTATGAAGTCTATTTGGTTAAAGACAGCTGTTGTAGCCTTAGAACCTGTGGGGGGTTTGCGATCAGCAATGTGTCCGGTCCATGTTCTCCGGTGTGTTTTCATGGGTGTTTGAAAGTCGTATTTGTGGCAAACAGACCATTGGAACTAAGTTATGCCACCAGTGCACCTCCATTTCTGCTGCGTGTGCCCTCTCCATACTATCCCATGCATAAGCCAAGTCATGAACTTTTGTCCGCAATTCCGAGTTTACCCAGCATGGAGTTGAAATCTCCACATACGAACAGTTACCATCTAGCTGGGATTGTAATGGCGAAGCTCAGTTCTGCATAAAAGGAATCTAATATTGCTGAATTCCTTTTGGCTTTTTCGGTAGTTAGGCCAGATGTGTTGCCTATGCGACACTTACTGGTGGTGTGTTTTCGCGTTGGTATAGAAGGTCGATGTGGTTGCCTGATAGTATCAATTGCATGCTACATGTTAATTTCCATCTTGCAGAAACATCATTGCTTTGATCAAACTACTGACAGGTTAGAAGATTACTACTTCACACAGTCTCCTAAGCAAGCACTGTCGGGGAGAGTTCAAACTAACGTCGTCGAGGACTGCGGTCAGAGCATAATTGTCTAAATTTCTTAAACCAATCAAACTGGAAGAGCAGCTATAATGCTTGTTGTAATCTCATGACATATAATGTATGTATGTATGTATGTAGGTATTTCTATAGCGCCGATTCCGAAATTAGTCGCTCAAGGGCGCTTTACAAAATTAAAATTTTAAGAAAAAAGATGCGTTTTTAGAAGAGACTTAAAAGGTTTATCAGTTCCGAATGTGTGCCGGGAGGTTGTTCCAGAGTTTTGGGCCAGCTTTTGAAAAGGCTCATTGTCCAGCCATTAAATTACCGGGTGGAACCACACACAACAGTTGCTCGCTTGATCGCAGGGATCTTGGTGCTATTCTCTTCGTTATCAATGAACAGAGGCATAGTGGTGCAAGTCCATGCAGGCATTTAAAGACTAGAAGTGCAATTTTGTAGTTGATTCGCTCTTTAATGGGTAGCCAGTGAAGCTGTTTAAGTACAGGGGTTATGTGGTCATGACGGTGAGAATGTGTTACTAGTCTGGCTGCTATGTTTTGTGCTCTCTGAAGTCTGTGTAGTTGTTCGTTGGTGATGCCAGCTAGAAGTGAGTTGCCGTAATCTAGTTTAGATGTGATGGTGGTATGGACAAGTGACCTAATTGCATCCCCGCTAAGTAATTTCCGTATTCTATTAATGTCTCTAAAGTTCCGAAATAGTGATTGACAAACTGATGTTATGTGCTTGTCCATTGACATCGCATCATCGAAGATTACCCCGATGTTGCGAGCATTAGAATTAAATTTGATGTTATTCTGTCCAATTTGAAGTTGCTCGATGTCAATCTTTTACCTGAGTTGACGTGACGAAATTAGCAGGATTTCAGTCTTATTGTCGTTGAGCTGTAGGAGATTGTTGAGCATCCATAGATTCACCTCGCGAATGCTATGTTCTAAGATCTCACGAGCGTTTGTTTGATTGCTATGATGGAAGGCCAAATACAATTGGGTATCATCAGCAAATAGATGATAATCAATTTCCTGACTTCGTAATAAGCAACCGAGAGGTGCTGTGTAGATCGTAAAAAGCAGAGGGCCCAAAACCGACCCCTGTGGCACGCCAGACAATAGTTCATGATAAGATGATTTGTTGCCAGTTATGCCTAGTTCCTGCAGACGTGACAGCATGAGATTATGGTCGATGGTATCGAATGCAGCAGACAAGTCTAGCAACACAAGTAAAACGCACTTACGATCATCCATGGCACATAGTATGTCATTCTGCACTCGCAGTAGTGCTGTTTCTGTACTATGTAACTTCCGGTATGCACTCTGGTAAGGTTCGAGAAGATTGTTAGCTTCCAGATAACTATTTAGACGATCAGAGACTTTTTTCTAACATTTTTGAGATATATGATAGATTGGACACTGGACGGTAGTTTGTAAGCATATCAGAGTCTAGAGATGGTTTCTTCAGTAGTGGCATTACATTTGCATATTTAAAGTCATCAGGCACAGTTCCAGTTATCAATGAAATGTTGATGATTTTATTTACGACAGGCAGCAGTTCATGGCTGCACTCCTTAAACAGATGTGTAGGAAATGGGTCTAGTGCACATGACTTAGTCGGCGAATTGCGGATTATTTTGGACACCTCTTCATCAGATGCTGGTGTGAACTGCGTCAATGAGTAGTCTGATGGACGGAGAACATCGCAGATATGTGGTACGTAATCTGGATGTGTCACAATGTTACTGCGAATTAGTTCAATTTTGTCTATGAAGAATTTGGCGAATCTGTCCGCAAGTTCGGATGGGTCAGAGTGCTGTGGAAGATTGTTGGTTCTGGTGTCTTTATGAAGTAGTTCATTAAAGATTGAAAACAACTTTCGTTGATCTGTTGCATTTTCGGACACAAGTTCTGAATAATAAGCGTGCTTAGCTGTGGTGATTTTGTCGGCGATGATTTTGCGCTGATCAACATACGCTTGCCTATGAACGTGCAACTGAGTTTTTCAAGCCCGGCGTTCTAGTTTACGACACAATATTTTGGCTTGTTTAATCTCACTATTGTACCAGGGAGATTGAGGCCGAACTACAATGACCTTTCTCTTCAGTGGGGTATGTTTGTCAAGGATGCAGCTAAGGTCGTGTTATTATAAGATCCAATATGTGTCTTTTCCTGTGTGTAGGGCTTCTGATGTGCTGTTCAAGATTAGATGATTCCAGGAGTGTTCGTAGAACTGATGCATTGTGATCGTCATTATCTTCCATGTGAAAATTAAAATCACCAAATATTAGTAAGTTGCCATTACTTAGTGCGTACCGATCAAATAACAATGATAGTTCATTGAAAACTTGAGCAATTATAGGATTATGCTTCTTTGATGGCGTCGGGCGATATACGACTACGACTTTAATTAAAACAGAGTTCTGAATAATCTCGAATTCAATGGTCTCGAGGGTGTGGTATGAAGGCGATTTAATTAGTTTGATACCAAGATTTTCTTTGTACAAAAGGCCTACATACACCACCACCTTTTCTAGATGGTCTCGGGATTTGTTTCAGTTTATAACCTTCAGGGGTCAGGTCCCCTATCACGACATTGTCACCATCGGCCTTCAGCCAAGTTTCCGTTAATGCTATTATATCAAGGTCTTTCTCGAGAACGTAGTCCACTATGCTAACGGCTTTGTTTCATGCTGATCTAGCGTTTAGTAAGCCAGCGTTACATTTAATTTGCGGGTACGAACTGATAGGAGTATGAATTTCAGCATTTGTTGGTATAAGAGGAATTTGGATGAGGTTAGTGAAAGAAGCATTACTTTTAGATCGTCCGCCCGCTATACGTCTGCCATGGAGTGGCGTAACTAGCGTGGAGATCGTCCGCTGCTTGCCTCTCCCAGCTCGACAGCCACGTCGTGTTGGTGTTTTAAAGCCAATACCGTATCTGCGAAGACTGGCTAGTATGTCTATGCCCGGCTGTAATCGCCGGACGGCGTTATATTGGTCTTGGTGAATTCTTCTCAGCTGTGGTAGTGAGTACGGAATCATGATAGTCTGTAAACACTGTACTACAGTCCTTCTTGCTGAAGAACGCTCACGGTTACCGAGTAAATACAATGGCTAAATGACTAAATTATTACAAGACTACTATTTGTATGTCGCTTTCTTACTTAATGTCGTCAAACTCAACTTTCCAAATCAACGTTTCACCTAGCAAGATAAATCTCTAATACTAGTAGAACTGCAATATCGTGACAAAAAGCTGATAACCTGGTAAATATGACATAAGTGCTAGCAACTAGCACCGATTAGACAGGCCTGTCTAAACTGACATAACGTAGAAGTGATTACAAAAATTTCAATTTAGTCATGATATTATATTATTTTATTTTATTTTTGAGTGCTGCAACAGATGCCATGAAAATTGACCACTATGCACTTTTACCCTCCAAATATGACAAGTTAGTGCATAAAACACTCGCAGAATTGATGACTGCTGTAAACAATGAAATAGATGAGGGAAAATATAGAATTGGTTGTGTAATCATTGTAAAATGATAATTTTGTCAATCTATTTAGAAAGGCCTGTTATAATATGAGGGATGAGTTACGGGAATAATAGGTTAGTAAAGGGCTTCATATCTATGAATGACATCCAATTTTCTTTCTTGTTTTTTAAATGCTTTTTGCACTTAAAATTTTGATATAAGAACAAAAAAGGTTTTTGAATGTGTTGAACTTAAAACGTGGTTGCTGGATAATTGAAGATTGTAAAATCCTGAGTACTTAATCCAGATCACCCTGACGTCAATAATCGACCCGTTAACAGGCAAATTTTGTCAAGAAAATAAAAATATTTGCATATTGAATCTCCAGTTGCAGGTGAAGAGAATATTTGTTAAAATTTAACACTGGCATGACTGGCTCCAGTATCTAGTCATTTCAGTAGTAAATTTTCGAAAAAACTTCTGTTGGCCTGCAAATAAACATTTCTCAAGGGTATTGGGAAGGCTGGTTTTGGCCAGCTCGACCATTAGTGTTAATTATTACAATGTCAGTAGAGATCAGGGTGTACACTGTGAACAATATTGCCAGTCATACAGCAACATTGTTTCAAAAATGTACACAAACCTCAAAATCAAAACTAGTCCTCATATGTAAGAGTATAGAAGTTAGGAATTTGACATGGCAGTGGTCTAAATGCATTAACACCGGTTAAGACGGCCTCTATAATGTCCATTTGCAGGCCATTAAAAGCATATTTTTGGAAATTTACCTCTGGAATGAATGACTGACTTGCTTGATAACCGGTCCAGTCATCCCAGTGGAACATTTTCAAAAATAGGCTTCCTTTGGCATGAAGAATTCAAATTTTTCTCGACAAATCTTGTCTATTAACAGGCTAAGCAAATATAAATTTTGCTATAAACACTCAAGATTATACAATAGACTATCCAACAAACATCAACATTTGAACACAAAGCGTAAAAGCAAATAATCCTGTATGACAGGTGAAAACCCCATTAAAAACGCTTGAAAATATCAAACAAAAAAACATTTAACCCTTTATGATCACGGTTGGTCAAGAAAATTGCAATCTTTGCGCAGTGAATGTTCATTTACTTGGCAAGAGAAAACTACTTTTGAAATTTTACCACTGGAATGACTGGCTTGGTTATCGAGCCAGTCATTCCAGTGGTAAATTTTCAAGAATAGTCTTCTCTTGGCCTGTAAATGGACATTTTAGAAGACCGCTGCAGAGGCCAATTTTGGCCGGCCTGACCATTAAAGGGTTAATAGTCATTTAACTTTCTGAATGTATTCAACAGACACTTGAAGTCATGAGTTGTTAGTTGGAATGTAATGTATTCTACTCTGCAGCTAAACTGGTGTTCATTTTGAAGTGTTGCTACGTTTAAACATTTAACACTTATATCAGCCAAAAACAGCCGTCTTGAAAAATCTCGATTTGCAGACCAAAAGAAGAGTATTTTTGAAAATTTATTACTGGAATGACTGGCTCGGTTATCGAGCCAGTCATTCCAGTAATAAATTTTCAAAAGTACTCTTTTCTTGGTCTGCAAATGGGCATTTTCTATGAGAAAATTGAAATTTTCTTGAAAAATTCAAGGGTTAATGCTCAGATTTGCTCAAGAACATCAAAACATTTAATCATTGAATGTCCATTTGCAAGCTAGAAGACTATTTTTGAAAATTTAGCACTAGATCGACTGTCTCCGTAGGGAGCCAGGCATTCCAGCGGTTAATTGTTAAAAATACTTTTCTCTTGGCCTGCAAATGGACATTCGTCAAGGGAAGTACAGAGGCCAGGTTTGGCTGATCTAACCATTAAATGTTTAAGCTGTTGCTGTCTAAGCGAGAAAAACAGTATGTGATTAACACCAGCTCCAAAACATCTTCACTTCGGAATGCACCAGCATAATCATTTACTCTACAATAACAATTCTCTGGAATTAATTTCTCGATTGTCATTTGTCAAGAAATTTTGGATTTCCTTTGTACCAAAGTGATGGTAATTACATGTCCTCTGATCTCGTGACCTCAATATAATTGTGCTTTTGGGTGATTCAATCTGTTACTTAACCATTTAATGGTCAAATTTGGTTAGGAAATATAAAACATCTTCCTATCGAATGTCCATTTACAGGCCAAGAGAATACACTTTTTGAAAACTGATCACTGGAATGATTAGCTCGATAACCGAGCCAGTAATTCCAGTGACTGATTTTCAAAAATTGTATTCTCTTGGCCTGTAAACGGACATTCCACAAGACCATAACCGAAGCCAATTTTGGCCAACTTGACCAGTAACGGTTTAGCCACCTGATGTCATAGTACATTACTTCATTAGTTAGCCAATGTCACAATCATAATGATGTATCAAGCTCCGTCATGAACGTCGATAAGTCCGTCAGTACACACTGGTATTGTGTCAGTTTTCATATTTAGAATATTTAACTTTGAAGATATTTACCACTAGTTAATGTGTCCTTGCCGCCTGACAGTGCACCGAGTGGTAGCAGACCATTCGGGGTTAAGCCTTTCAATTGCAATACACTCTCACTCTCCTCTCTAGAAAACAAATATTTTATTTATACGTATCCGTTAGCATTTTACAAAACTATAAAACGTGCCGATTGCTTTAAGAAATAGTAGACTGAACGTTTGCGCTACATATGGCAGCAATGATCTTTTGTCAAATTATTTTCAAAATGTTGCACAGCTGCTCACAAGGACCATTACCATTTGAACCATTAGCATTTGAACAGACATAATACTTTAAATTCAGCAGTAACAAGACATAAAATACAAAATTGGAATTCAGTACAAACAATATTAAGTGGGAAATTAATGATGAACACTACAATTAAATTGAACCTTAGGTTCCATCCAGTCAATGAAAATATCGAATACGGACACCAAACCCAAAATTTTGATTGGTCCATGAGACCTTGTTTTATCAAGGATCAAGTTCTCTTGAATGAACAAACTTTAATCACCCTTAGATATCGAGGAGATTGAATCTAATAAGTTTCAGCTTGATCCGTACAGCAGTTCCTGATGTCATTTTTGAGAACAAGATGGCCACTGGAAAAACTGACCGATCAAAATCTTGAAGCGAAGTTCTGGCATCAATCACTACAGGGGTCATCCACCCAACTTTCGTTGAAACTCCCTAAGTGGTTCTCGAGAAGAATTCATTTAAAGCTGTTCCAATCCATTTCCTATAGCATTTCTTGAAGCTATGAAAGTGGGTAAAGAGATGAAGTTTGACATTCTTTAATACATTTGTCATAAAATTTAATATTTTCACCCCAAAAATTGACCAATCAAAATTCTGAATAGATGTTCTGGAGTGGACCACCATAGGGTCTTTCTAGCCTAATTTGTTTGAAATCCAGGTGGCTAAGGAGGCGATGCACACAATTTGCAGTAAATTTTTCATAAAATCCACAGATTTCTTCCAAAAGATTACCAATCAAAATTCTGAATAGAAGTTCTGCTAGCATTATAGAACACACTATATTCAATAGAAATCCAATAAGTGGCTAAGGAGAAAATACATTTAGAAAATTTCATGTAAATTTCTCTCTGGAGTGGATCATCCTAGGGGCCTTCTAGTCAACTCTGATTGAAATTCAGCAAGCGGCTAAGGAGATGCATTTTGACAACTTCCGGTACTTTTCATAAAATCTAAGATTTCCCGCCAAAACAATGAGCAATCTAAATTCTGAATACTTTATGGCGTCTGCCACAATATGATCCGTCTAGACGAATTTGGTTGAAATCTATCAAAATGGCTGAGGAGATGCATTTTGACAATTTCCGGTAAACTGCGTAAAATCTAAGATTGTCATAAAAAAAAATTGCCCAATCAAAATTCTGAATAGATGTTCTCGACCCTACCACTATAGGATCCTTCCAGCCAGATTTGGTTGAAATTGGTCAAAATGTTAAGGAGATGCGATCTGATGGATGGGTGGCCGCCATGGCATAAGCCCATTTCACCCTTCGGGACAGGTGAGCAAATGATTATTAAAGACGATATAATATTCAAGACTATAACCAATTCCAGTAATACAATGGCCTCCGTATGGCTTTCTAAGAGCAGGCCGAATAAAAAGTGAACTTTAACTTGATAGTAAAATAAATCCGTTTTATGAGCTGGCTATTAGTATTCAATGTGTTAACCAAATACCTCATTTATTCTAATTTTCCCGCCCCTCCCATTTATACACACCCACCCCCATCCCCTTTTGAGAACGGTGAAAAAAAAGCAAATTACCAATAGTAAGAAATAATAAATCTTCCGCTGTCATCTAGTCTTCAAAGAAGAAAAACATCCAGAAAAAATACAACATGCAGCAACATTTTGGTCATTTTCGTGAATACATGTGCAAAAAGATCTTTTTTCGTCAGCTTATCCTGTCGTTCAATGACAGAGCGTCTAACGCGGCTGTTGAAAGTTTTATATTTTCTAATGTATCGCTAAACACATCACAAACGCGCCTCAGTCAATTCGACCAATGCCTAAACTGTTTCTAATCAGTATCTTGCCATTCAGTGATAGAGCTGCGAATTATGCGTCGAGATACGGATATGGCATATTTTCCGATGTATCAGTGAACGCATCACAAACGCGCCTCCATCCAATTTAATAACGGAGAAATCCTTTGTTCCTAGCTTCGCTAAAGGTCACCGTTATGTGCTAAATAAAGCCTCTGAATAAATCTAATGCGAAACGAGTAGTTTTTATGAATATTTGAGCAAATTTAGCAGAAATTGCATGCAATACTATAATTATATACTGATTCAAGGTGACTAAAAACACCCTAATTTTGTTGTATTTTTTTCAAACTTTTTCTACCCTAATTAACCCGGCCCCCTTTGGTGACCGCTAACTGCCCGGCGGTATAATTAGAATAAATACGGTATAATTAGAATAAATACGGTAAGCATATAAGTAGGCTGCAATATTTTGAAGGCAATTTCACAAAAACTACCTGTTGTAACTGACTTAAGACAGATTCCAAATTAGTCGCAAAATATTAATCATTTCACCATCACATACAGGAAATGATAAATTGTTCATAATGTATGTAATATTCAGTTGAATATATTGAAACTAATTTGACTAGGTTCCAGTCAAATTAGTTTCAAAATATTCAGCAGCCTCCCTACATAGCAGTCTGGATTTTCAATCGCTAAGCGAAATAAGAAAATTAATGGCGTGTAGATATCACTTTACCAGGGTTTGGTGTTATGCCTGTTAAATATAATTTTGCTTTCCTTGCAGGTTATCTTCTGAGATCATTGACATTTTGTTGTTGATAACACAAAATAGAGCAGGACAATGTACACACTCACCTCAACACCGTGAACACTCTAGCCATTTTACCGATAGCTCGAATTTTGTTTCGTATCACTTCTTTCCTGGCCGCCATTGCTCCTCCTGTAAAGTACCACAACAATGGATGAAACCTATCTGTCACTCAAGTATATGATGTCATAATCAATCACGTCCCATTTAGGCTGACATCACATTCATAAATGACAAAGAATACTCTGTCATGAAGCTGGAATAGTCTGTCAAGTGTACAAATTCTATTGCCTTCATAGATTTACTATTTAAGAAACGTTCTGTTGAATATTTTGAAACTAATTTGACTGGGCGCTGTTGCTGCCTATGGCAGCAACAGCAGCTAGTCAAATTAGTATCGATCCCAACACACGCCAAAGCGTTGGCAAAGATTAGCTAGAAATGGTCGGGCATAGCTAGAAACACATCCCTCTATTCGTACATCAATAAGGAGATAAAGCTACTGAGTATCTCTTAATTACTACTAATTATTTTAAACTGCTAGAGACATTAACTTATCAATCAAACTAATTCCCATACATTCACGCAATAAAGTTCAAACAAGTTGTGAAATTCCTATAGTATGTCAGTCAGACATTAGACAGATAGATGATAGGGAGTTTCACATTAAATGAAAATGGTAGATTTAACATCCAGTACAGCGCAGAAATAACCTAAAATGTTTGCAAAACAAAATAAAACAGTGTTGAATATTTTGGACTTAATTTGATTGGAAACCCATTGCTGCCTTATGCCTAAGGTAATATTGTTTTCCAATCAAATTAAGTCCAAAATATTCAACAGCACATTTCTTGAACTACCTAACAGGTTTATGTTTTTGTTTTGGATACATATTAACTAATTATGAGCTGTACTGTAGCTTATACATATAACACTGTCACTAATAACAGGATATAAAATTTTTTGGAATAATGTTCTCCAAATGAAACATGTTGAAGAAAATGCTAGGCGGTGAGCTGTGAAATAGTAGTAACAGCTTTAGTAGTACTGATTACTATGACTACGAGTAATGGTATTTTGAACAAGACTTGTTCACCATTTCATGCAAGGTATTAAGAGGTAGAATATGTATTTTGAGCTCAATTAGCACGCATATGTGCATGAGCGCTGGGCAGGCAGGCAGGCAAATGATGCCTGAATTTGGTTAAAGTTGCCTATTACAAATGCTAAATTTATTGTTAAAATAATATTTAACAACATGGCAATCATATTTTCTATAAATTTGTCAACTTTATATATATATATATATATATATATATATATATATATATATATATATATATATATATATATATATATATAAAATTGAATTTACTGACAGCTTACCGTACTTAGTGTATGGAATACGTGATGCCTATTGTGTATTCTATAACTTTACAGATTAACCTCTCATTTTGCTTATCAGAAAATAGAAGTTCCAAACACATATATACCATATATTTTTTAATGAAAGATAAATTATTTTTATGAACTGCTCTAAACATAACATATATGTCGAGGAATAAGCGAAACAGATAAAAGCATATGAAAAATTAATTATACTAAGCATTATACGTCAGCTAGTTTCCATTCACGATTTGGAAACAAAATACATTAACTTTCGACATTTGGTATATATATTAACCATCTAACTGCCAAGTTTTTGTAGACGACATATTCCAAGGGCTATATCCCTGAACCGGCTAAATATTTTGAAAACAATTTGACTGAAAGTTGTTGGTGGCTAAGCCACCAACAACTTTCAGTCAAATTGCTTTCAAAATATCCCGCAAGTTAAGATGCTCATTGAAATTGTCTAGTGGCTTCCAGCAGCGAGACAGTTAAACAAAATATTTAAAATGTAAATATATTATAAGGTGATTGGATATAAATAATCGTGTGAATACAACATAATTGCCGTCTTTTGTACATAATAAGTTAAATTACAGTCGTATTCATGCGTCAAAATATGAAATAATACATATTAACCAATTAAAATGATTTTCTTTAAAAACATGAATGCTGATGATCTCAGCCTATCTACTGTTTACAGTGTAGATGGAAAGCGAGTGCCTTCAAGGGAAGATGCGGCTAATGTGGTGGTATGAAGTTTAGGGCTGGTATATATATATATATATATATATATATATATATATATATATATATATGTGATGCATGGCGGGTCACAGGAAGGTACATGTAGGAGGGGCATGTGCGTGTATGCTAATCTATGGAAATAATAACGAATAATTTAAACAATCATAACATATATCAGATTCCTATTTACCTAGGTAAATAGGTCGCATAGTAATGCACTCAGTAACTCATTTCATTATGACTTCATCGAACCGATTACATGTACATTGAAATGGTATTGAGTGAAAGTTACCGCTGGCAAAAGAAGCAGCAGTTTAACTATAACGCGCATAACTGTCATATGGAATGAAATGAGTTACATAAAGCAAAGATGATATTTTCTGTAATGATGTGCTTAATTAAGTCACAGATAAGCATGGGGAGGGGGGGGGGAGGGGGGGGAGGGGATAAAGCGTATTTACTATTTAACCCTCATATTAGCCAAAAATGGCTTCTGCAGTGGTCTTGAGAAATGTTCATTTGCAGACCAAGAGAAGACTATCTTCGAAAACCGAGCCACTCAGTACAGTGGTAAAGTTTCAAAAATAGTTTTCTCTTGGTCTCCAAATGGACATTTTCTGAGAAAATTGGAATTCTCCTGAACAAATTTCAGTGTTAAAGGGTTAATGTGTTGCTGTACATTTTCGGCCTGACGTCAGGCTTTATCTGTTCTTCTTCCCTATGTTTATTACATTAGCTCATGAATCTTAAACGAGATGAGGAGAAACGTTAAAACTAAACCGGTAACACTTAACCACCATAAACGACAAATTCTTTTTGATGTAAGGAATATGTTGAAATTAAATTGACTATCTCTTGCTGCATTATGTTCCAGTGAAATTAGTTTCAAAAAATCGTCACCATCTTTCCAGCGTAGTGGTCTCACATCTTAGTGCTTTCAATCTGTCCGCCTCATCAGCTCCAAGCACGCATATCTGTATAGTTTTTGCATCATTAGTTGTACTTCAGTTTACCAGCACAAGAAATTGATTTAAAAATTATCCAAAAAACATTTGAAGGATGCTTTAACCCTTTACTGGTCAAGCTTTTTCAAGAAAATTTTAATTTGTGCTTAGTGAATGACCATTTGTAGGCCAAAAGAATACTTTTGTGAATTTATCACTGGAATAACTGGCTCGATCTTCTCTTGGCCTGCATACGTGTATATTCCACAAAAGTACTGTAAAGGTTGGTCTTGTCCTATATGACCATTAATGGTGACGTTGACCAAGATTGAAGAACAGCCTTTGTAGTAGTAACCGAGCTAGTCATTCCCCGAGTAAATTGCCTTCTTTGGCCTGCAACATGCCATCTATTGAGCAACAATTTAGTTTCCTGTACCAATTTCGACTATTAAATGTCTGGGCGCTGAATCTCTGCAGACTACATTTTCCATGTGGTTTAACCCTGGAAATGCTGAATATTTTGAAAACAATTTGACTAAAAGCTAAGCCACCAACAATTTTCCTTCAAAATGTTTTCAAAATATTCAGCAGGTCCAGAGCTATTGTACATTGAAATTATTGTCTGGTGGCTTGCAGCAGCCGGAGAGTTAAAGGGTTAATGGTCATGGGAAATGTCCATTTGCAGATCAAGAAGACTATTTTTGAAAATATACCACTGGAATGACTGGCTCGATAACCGAGCCAGTCATTCCAGTGGTAAATCTTTAAAAATATCTTCTCTTGGTCTGCAAAAGGACATTTTCTAAGCGAAAATTGAAATTTTCTTAAATAAATTTGAGTGTTAAAGGGTTAATGAAATCATAAAGCAGATTCTTAATGTGTGTCCTCGAGCATGTTCATAATAGATCTGTGTATGCGATAGAGAACCAATAACTGACATTGTTTGCCCAGGATGTGTCTTGCATGTTTTATAGACAATGTAGTCGTTATTCACGCATATAGCAACACTTGCAGATAATTCAGATGCCATCGCCGATATGATACCGTACTGTCGATTCAATATTCAGATGTAAACTGGCCGTATGGCAGTGTGGTTAGCTAGACAATTTTGCAATGATATATGCGAAGCAAAACATGATGTAGTTTAAAATGATGATGATTTTGATGATATTGATGATGTGACTGCAGGAGAAAGGAGTGGAAACACCTTTCATCCAAAATCTTCTTGACATTTTCCAGTTTTGTCTCTTGTGACTCTGCGCGAGCATTCAAAGCCCCTTTGTTCTTTCTCGTCTTAGTGGCCTTAGAATACATTTTTGATTACGTCTCCGAACGCAAAACACTTACATTTACCAAGTTGGTTATGGCATTCTCTGCGTGCCTGCTACTTGCCGTCTTCTCGTAATAAACTAAGTGGCATATTTTCTGGTATGTGACCAACGTGTTCAAACATTGATGATCGTTGTTGCACTACCCTCACAGATAGTGCAACCGCGTTACATAGTTTATAAACTGACGAGTTTGAGATTAAGTTCTTTGGCCATCGAAGATTCGTGATTGTTCTTAAGTGTTTGCGATGGCAATCATCGAATTGGTTCAACATGGTTTGTGGAGCTGGCCAGCTGTCACAGCTGCCTAGTATTACTGAGGAACATGTAGCATCGCCTAAGTGAGCTGACCTTTTAGAGCCCGCCATCCACAGCTCCCAGAGCAAGTGAAATACAATGTTTCCTGTTATACAGTGATTTGCAATGTTGCATGAACTGTAGTGAGCCCAAGATTCTGCTCTTCTTCTATTCACACCAAATGAAGGTAGCCTCATCATTCATCTTCTTTGTGTCAGACAGGCATATATTGGGTGACCTTGGTCTTGCCTTCATTCATGTAGTTTATGGCTGTTTTGCCACTATTGGAAACATTTCATCAAAGGGACATTCTTTCTTTATAGATGAAATCAGCAGCATCTGCCTAAGGTACTCCATCTCTAGTGGCGTGTCTAGCTTTGATAATGGAGGCTTTGGTGTTGCCGAGTATTCTTGAACACACGATAGAGATACACTGCGGTAACAGGTGAATAGCCCTGGTGATAAACCCGCTCCTTGTGGTAATCCTATTGATGTGTTAAATCTTGCAGAGAGCATTGATTTGACATGCACGATTAATTGTTTGTCAGGAGTTTGTTATCATCAGTATTTCAGGAATCAGGAGTTGGTATTTGATTCCTTCTAACATACACCATAGGGCTCATATCATGCATTTAGGAATAACCATCATCCTGACTACCATCCACTACTCCCAGTGTTTTCACTCCTGGAGCTGTAAGTGACATGCAAGGAATTAGGGTTTATAAGATCTGATATAAAATCAATGTATCAGCACGATTCAAAGATCTAAAAAGAGACAACTCAAGAGTTCACGATATGTCAAACCACAGGACGCAAGTGATATTCTTAGAGCTCCAGTAGAAGTTAATCAGACGGATACATATAAAATTTTGTCAAACCACAGGACGCAAGTGATATTCTTAGAGCTACAGTAGAAGTTAATCAGACGGATACATATAAAATTTTGTCAGACGATACACACACTAAGAGTAGCAAACCAAGTCACCCATTCAAGAATGGTGGTTAATAATTGCTTTCACGAATTGCTAAAGGTAAAATTAAAAGAAAATGTGGTGTAATAAGTATATAATATGCCCGATAACATGTCCATTGCAAAATATGATGAAATCGACACAAAAATTAAAACATTCTTTTTACAGGTTGCAGGGATCTTGATAAGTCAGAAAGCAGTACTTGTACCAGAACAAGGCAAATCAATAAATTGATGTATGCTCCCAGAAGGCATACTCTGCAGAGAAACTGAATGGATAACACCGATGGCATATGCTTCAGGGAAAGATTTGGAGCTGTGGCTCAGACACACAGAAACGAACATATGGAGGCATGGACGAATTGGTGAATGGATAACCTAAGATGCATTCATGACAAAAGAACACAGATGCATGGATGGACTGATCTAGTTTGTATAAATGTCTACTTTCTCTCTAGGATGCATTTAATGCATATCAAATTTCATGATCATACATACAAGTGTGACAATTAGTTATGGTAATAAATAAGATGTATGCAGATTAATTTATTTAATAAACATATAACCAGAAATTCTAATAGCAAAATACAACAAATTCTTTCAGTGAACAAAGTTTAACAGAGTTTAAACTTTTTAGCTAGGAATGAAATTGTCAATGAGATATCACCATATTAGGCCATCCTTAAAATAATGTTGGTTTGGGGTAATGATGTTAAATCCACAACTTGGGGAGTAGGAATGATTCGGTGGGCCATCATTCTTTTGGTGTGGCGGGAGTTGCCCTAACGAACAATTTGTTACGGATAGCTTAATAAAAGCAAAATCTAAGTTTCTCTAAATAAACACACTTAGACTTTGCTTGGCACCATATGAAAAATACATATAAAAACTATATTCAAAATGAACATTGATATTTTCTGTAATAATCAATACCAAGTTTGGTGACCATATGTGAGTCTTGAAACTATGGCCCGGACAAACATTTTCTGTGACATTCAGGCGACCATGAAAAGTAGGGCAGAATTACCCACTTTTACTACTCCACAACGTTTTCCATAAGATATATCCACATACCAAGTTTGGTGACCATATGTGAGTCTTGAAACTATAGCCCGGACAAACATTTTCTGTGATATTCAATCGACCATGAAAAGTAGGTCAGCATGACCTACGTTTGACCTACATTTGATACGCTGCACACCTTCTTCCTAAGATGCATCCACATACCAAGTTTGGTGAGCACATGTGCAAAAGTCTTGAAACTATGGCACGGACAAACATTTTCTGTGATATTCAGTCGACCATGAAAAGTAGGTCAGCATTTTGACCTGCTTTTCATACTCCGCACACCTGCTAAGATGCATCCACATACCAAGTTTGGTGACCATATGTGCAAGTCTTGAAACTATGCCCCAGACAAACTTACATATGGTGAACGGATGGACAGATGAATGGGCGGACGGATGGGCAAAGCGGCGACTATATGGCCCCGCAAATTTTTTTTCAGGGAGCATAAAAATAAGGTTAGGCCTAGCTGTGATGTTTTGCAGATGCATTATATGAGGCATTCCACTGGCTTTCTATATCTTTGTGAAATGTATAATAACGGACAAATGAAACCGTTTTCACTGAAGACAAAAATGATGTAACCATAAGCGAAACTAACCTTAATGTACTGAAACCATACCACATTTGTACACTAACCCCCAGCCAACACCCTCCACCCACAAAAACCTCCCAGCTAATGTATGATCTATGGATGAACTGGCATGGACAGCGCCATACCTTTACTGACTGTGCACTGAAGAGATGTATAACAGACAAAAACATTTGAATATTTGCACATAACTCGCATGTAACATACCAATTGTAGAATGTGACTTGCATTTAAACAATAACCTTCACAACGTTTTCACGAGCTAATACACAAATACTTTAATAACAGAGAATCCATCTATTCCTTGATGGGCTATTTAATAGTCCTCATATGCTTCACGCAGAGCAATATTCTGTTCTAGTGTAAGTATACATTATCAGAATCAGAAGTTTGTTACCGGTTAATCATGTTAATTATTAGATAAGCAATATAAAACAGAATTCAGTAATGCAACAAAATACTCATCAAACTAATTACTAAAGGTATGACAAGCAGGCAGACAACTGCAGCACAATTTGACCGTACAACAAGAGGCCCTATGGCCTTGACGCTCAACTGTCAAAATGACTTAAAGAATTAAATTCTTTAATATATATATATATATATATATATATATATATATTATAATTACATAATTAGGAGAAGTGTATAAATCATTCTATCTGTCCATCAATGCATGCAATTATGATTTTGTCAGAGATCTAGTTTGAGCAATTTTTTCACATGCAGTCATCGACTAGTTTCAAAAGGAGGGCAGAATTTAACCAGTTTTGTCAACTGAACATCTACACAAATTTTAGTGAAAGGAAACTTTGTCCATAACTTCAATACTCACTTAGTCACCAGTAAGCATCTTAGACAAAATACCCTAAATAGGTCAATGCGACCTAATTTTACGGCGAGCATCAAGGAAAGAGTGTAACATCAGAGGTAACATCAACACTCTTGTCTTAAACCGATTTGTTTGTCAAACTGGAGTATGGGTATATCTAAATCATTAAAAGTAATTTCATTTGATTCATTGAACATAATATGTACTAAGTGCAGATTTACAACCACAAAGGATTAACTATTCCTGCAGAATGTAGTATGAATTGATAAACCGGTTAAACCCCTTAATGGTCAAGGACATCCAAATAATTTTTAGTGCGGCCAGGAAATGGCTATCTTAGAAAATTCACCAGAGAAATGACTGGTGCGGTTATCAACTCAGTCATTCAAATTATAATTTTCAAAAATTATCAAATTGATATTTATGAAGTCCACTGCAGAGGCCATTTTTCATTGACCATCAAATAGTTTAACCCTTACCACTCTGATGTCAATATTCTATCTTTTACTGCGTCAATAGCAAAGAAACGGCTGTACATTTTTCAACAATTTTGGTGGAAGATGTTGCTGTCTATGACAGCACCATCTCACACCACATTTGTTGAAAAATGAACACCAGTTCATCTTTGAATTTAATTAGAAAATTTTTAATTTTGACATAGTGGTAAGGGATAATAAGCAAAACAAAATATCATCAGTCTGTTTGTTCTGGTGTCTAACGTACATGTATCATTGAAGTTTAATGACGAACACATGGACAAAGGGTCATCGCTATAGACCAGCTAAAAACTGAGTCAACTCAGATAAAAACCAGAAACTAAAAATCAAAGCTATATGCCAACAGAGGAAACTAAAAATTGTTTTTTGTACAGATCCTGTCTGAAGAACTTACCATCATCTTCTTCGCCGTCTACATGAAAGAACATGCGAGGTAAGGTAGAGAGGAGTATCCAGGGAATGAAATAGAAACAAACGAGTGCAATAATAATGATTATGAAGCATCAAAATCACCCCCAAAACAAGACAAACTATACGCGCTCACACCAAGCAATAACTGTATAACCATTACGACAAACTGTATGCCGGTTCGTTATCGTGAGCATGTACCACTCATACCATAGAAACATGTAATTATAAAATATTATATACATATACAATTGACTACATAAACTTAAGGATCTGATTTAACTATATATATATATATTAATGATAAAAAAGTATTAATTTTTTAATTTAAACTACTGCACTGTATACTACTTCGAAAATGCAATTAAAAATAGCATCAAAGCAATATTTTCAGCATTTTGGACAAGATTTTATAACTGATCAATTGTTAAAAGATAGATGTGCAATTTGTATTTGCATTATTGATGTGCGTCTATGTGGTCATTGGTGCATGTGTGCGCCAGTGACATAAATTCTACCATCATATTATATCATACTCAGCTGAGCAGCGTGTATGATGATGTCATAATTATTACATCATAAATAATTCTATTAGGCCCGTCTCTACTATTTCATAAACATGCTGTTGAATATTTTGAAACTAATTTGACTGGACGCTGTTGCTGCCCAGCACCCAGTCAAATTAGTTTCAAAATATTCTACAGCTTACCTGTATAGTTTTCTGGAAATTGATAGTCAGGGAGTTCAGAGATTGATCGATCCTAACACGAGCGAGGTGTGGGTGGAGCTTAGCTACAGATGGGCGGGGAATAGCTAAAAATGGAAAGGTCAATTGAGTTGTAGATGGCTTCATACTAGTGCAAGAAAATGAAAAATTTCATTATCTAAGTTTTACATCAAACATATGTTTAATATCCATCAACGATTGAATGATGATATTGCTTTGAAGCCGAAGTGCCCTGTTCAAATTTCCAATACTAAAAAAAAGAAAGAATCTGACAATTAAGTCAGCATTTGAGAATTGGCCAGTAGCATGCAGACTATTGGTATTTTGAACATTGTTAGAAGCATATTTCTCTATAAATAAATACTCAGAATAGTAAAGCCTACATCAAGCCACAAAATTTGTAGTGAACGTCATGATCGCTCACCTCAACGTTACCTGATTCTAAATTGTAAGTTACAATTTTTTAACCATAACATTGATTGGTTAATCATCAGCAATCACGACAACATGTAATTAAAATACATGATCTCATTCACAGAAACAAGAAAATTCTTTCAATACATGATAACTAGGACTGTTGAATATTTTGACAATAATCTAGCTGAAAGCCATTGCTGACTAAGGCGTCCATCCAAATTATGCACAAAATATCCAACAGCTTTCCTATATGGTTGCCCTGAAATAGAGATATATGTAATTCATTTCATCGTCGATATTACTGGCATCGGTTCGTATTGAAAATTTCAACATACCACACTGGATAACGAGATCTTAAACAGATTCTCTAGAATGTACAAGAGAGAGAGAGAGGAATAGTATTTAATACTTCTATATTGTAGAATTATAATAAAACACTTAATTTGCATAATCAAATGAACTAAAAAGCAGAAATGTAACACAAAAAGTGAGATCTGTCTGACTGAGTCATCACATGAATAAAACAAAATAATAATCAGCCGTTAACACTCAGAACCCCAGTCTCAATTTCAAGAAAACTAAACACGAATGCTGCTGAATATTTTGAAACTAATTTGACTGGAAGCTGTTGCTGTCACAGGCAGCAACTGCTTCCAGTCAAATTAATTCCAAAATATTCATCAGAACCTTCCCTAGATAATAAAGAATTTATGTTCTCTGGTGTGCGAGTGTTAAAGTCAAGACTGCTGCATGTGACTGTGCCGGGTAGAGAACAAAATTTAATGTAATCATGCTGCTGCTCACGAGAACGCACCGTGTAGACATGAATATATACACATCGTATATAGTACACAGCGAGACAAGTAGCGATACTAATACGTTATAACAAATGCGAACACATGAAAGAAAGACAAAAAGCGCATCATTTAAAATTACAATATATTTTCTCATTGAACTAAAATCTAACATATACATGTACTACACAGGATTAACATGTATGTGGTGGTCATTTATATATTAAAGATTTTTACTTCAGAAAGAGAAATTTATGCATTTTTACTAACAGCTGAAGAAATATTTAAAGCACATACATTCACACCCTGTCTATATTTCACTAATATTATTTTTCTGGATCAATATATTTTTTTTAAATGAGTTCTAGTTAATGGGACAGGTTTTTTGTTTGAATGTGAGACATATCAAATCAATAGTTTCTGAGAAACAGATGTGAACACACAAACCCAACCTCAATTCCCTTTTTCCGCCATATCAGCATCTATAACTCATCGTGAACTATAACACAATACAGTCAATGGACGCACAATCTCAGTAGCAAATATGCATGTTTGCTAAAGTGGTAGGAGCTAACCAGTAATGGAATCAACCAATCATATCATTAACTGAGTCCAGCACCATGTTTTAAATGCATGTACTCTCTAAGCATAACAATGACTAGGCACCCTAAATAATATCTTCAAACATGACTACTACTCCCTCGCCATTAGCCAAACACCACCCTCTGTACCACACAAGATAGCACAGATTATTACTATTTAACAATTTAATGGTCAAAATTAGTTAAGAAAATCAGAATATTTGCTTTTTGAGTGTCCATGTGTACGCCATGAGAAGACTATATTTGAAAAGTTACCACTGGAATGACTGGCTCGTTTATTGAGACAGCCATTCCAGTGCTAGATTTTCAAAAATAGTCTTCTCTTGGCCTGCAAATTAATATTCCTTAAGGCCACTGCAGAGGACGGTGTTGGCCGAATGAACATGATGACTTGCTCATACACAAGTGCTTCAGATGATGAAAATATGAGTTAATGCAAGAATGATATCATATGACTGATCCCTGGATTAATAATGGCTAGTTGGATAAATGTAGCACTTAACAAACTATGCTAAAGCAATAGATACTCCTCCAACGAGTTGAGCTGTGAGCAACCACACATACACTGAGTGAATAAGATAAGCAAAACACAATCATTGATTATATACATATATATGTTTGAGGTGCATCAGCAACGTTAACCATTTCACATGTATTCACCTTTAACCCTCAAATTTATTCATAAAAATCTCAATTTTCTCATAGAAAATGTCCATTTGCAGACCAGCCTATTTTTGAAAATATACCACCGAAATGACTGGCTCGGTCATCGAGCCAGTCATTCCAGTGGTATATTTTCAAAAATAGTCTTCACTTGGTCTGCAAATGGACATTTCACAAGACCATTGCAGAAGTAGTTTTTGGCCGATATGAGTGTTAAAGGGTTAATACAAAATAGACATATTAGGTAGTAGTGTGCAAAGATGACGACAAATTATAAGGCATATGTTATAACGGGTAAATCAGTGGTATTTTTGAATCGGTTAAAACAACGTTACACCGGAGTAAAATTTTGTGAGATACATCTTAGTTACAGCTACAAAACTCGTGTTTAACCAACATCCATCCATCTGCAGGTTAAGACACCATTCAAAAAAGATATACCATGAACTGGTTAATCAAGTGGTTAATTTGAAATTTTGCATATTCACATTGGTTTTCTTGACCAATCATGACCATTAACCCTTTAACACCAACATCAACCAAAAAACAGCCTCTGTAGTGGTCTTGAGAAACGTCCATATGCAGACCAAGAGACTATTTTTTTCAATTTATCACTGGGATGACTGGCTCAATAACCGAGCCAGTCATTCACGTGATAAATTTTCAGAAAAAATCTCTTGGTCTGCAAATAGACATTTTTTGAGAAAATTTAAATTTTCTTCAAAAAATATAATGGTTAATGGGTTAAATTGAATACAAGAAAGCATGCTTGCCATAATGTATATCATGAACTAATTTTCTCATGCTAAACTTTAAGAGCAATTTTTCTTTTCAAATGTGTGCCGGGGGTAATTTAAACACATTCAAGTGCCATATTTTAAAATAGATGAGTGCAATTGATATATATATATATATATATATATATATATATATATATATATATACACACAGGCAATGTTGACAAAACAATTACAGCCAAACGGTGCATGCGCTTTCCTGTCCCACCCAGTAGCCTTTATCAGTAGCCCCAATCTAGATTTCATTTCTGGTCATCTGTTAAGTGTAGGACTAAGTCCAAATAATACAATACTGATTAAATATTATGGATTTAATAATTATTATATTTATTCTATTAATTTTAAAATACTTTAAAATTTAAGTAATTTGATGTAAAGTTATTGAAATCATCATTAAAAGCAGTCGAATCATTTTCAAAATATCCGCTGAATCGCTAAATGAGACAAACCAAACAATGTTAAATAGTGACTGTGAACACTATATTGTTGTACAGAAATGTTAGAGATGATTGTCACAGGAAGATATGATGACCGTGTAATAACTAGTTCCTGAAATACAGAATCTAAAAGTTAAAATAGATTGTATTATAATACGATGATTATACATCTGAATGAAGAACAAGTTGCTAGTATGATTTAATCATTAGTTAGTTATTAAGAAACCGACGACATAAAGGGAAGCAGACATGAGGATGGTACTGTGTCTCAGTGTATCTATGTCATGAATATCCCTAGTTTCCAAAGCAAAAACAGATATGTTAGTTAGTACAATTTTGAACAAGATGTAAGAAATGTTCTGTTCAACAGTAACATTTATTTTTAAATTTAGAAACATGCTAAGTTATTTCTGAGCTATAGTGTTACCGGGCAATGTCCTGGTATAATACATGCAGAATGCTGATGCTTCATATCTAGCCTCAATTTATTCTACACAATCACTAATGTTTATTATAATTATTAATATTCAAATTATGTACTGTTCTAATTTACATAACAATAGACAGCTAATGGCATTTCAACCAACAGTCAAAGGTCAATATAAATCCTTTAATATTTAAGAATGGTGAAGTCATACCATTTGTGTAGTTCAACTCTATTTGCCGGCCAACAGAATACTTTAAAAAAAAAAAACAATATCCCAAGCACTGGAATAACTAGATTGGTTATCTAGTCATACAATAAAGTGGTTAATCTTTTACTGTTAATTAACTGATTTAATTGTTCTTATTCTTACTATCCCGTTAGTCAAATATAGTTGAATAGCTAACAAGACCAGAAAATACCCCTGTAAGCTATGTTGAAAATAGTGCAATATTATTTACAAAATGGACACATGTATTCTTTGAGTAGACTGTACATACACTGGCTCCATCCATTCAGTTAATATATCCACTTGAAACTCTGCATTTAGCTACAGTACAGCTCATAAGTTAATGTTTCCAAACCAAAAAGCACACGTACGCTAGTTAGTACAATTTTGAATACGATGTAAGAACTGTTTGTTGACAATTTTATAGATAATTGTGTTGGAAGCCATTGCTGCAGCAAGGTCTTCCAATACAAATATATTCAAAATATTCAACAGTACATTTTTTATTATGGAAACATGTCAAGTAATTTCTGAGCTGTTCTACACACCTAATGTTCTTATAAATCCTAGTGCATGCTGGAATAATGCAGAGTCTGTCACTACAAACCAGCAGCAAATCTCCACATTTTCTATATATATATAGACATTAAATTATTAGAATTGCCACCTGTTACTCTGGTTATCTGAATATGTCATCTACACATATATACAGTAATATTAAGTATATTTATACTTTAGAGATACCTAAATACAGATATGCATTTAAATATATTCTTATGAATTAAAGTATACTACTTGATCTTAATTTTCCAAATATTCAAATGCCAATTGATAACAAAATATTTTTGTTTGAATTTTTAATAAAGTAATTTAAAATGCAAATTGTAGCACCACTATAAATATCTCTTTAAGATGTATGACACTATCAAATAAGGCGTATCAAGTTAAACGTCACGACCTTTATTGAGTTTAACGCATATACAGTAGGTATGGTAAACTCATCACATTTAAAGGTAGGCTTCCATTTAAGACCTTTGAATTAATTTAAGTGTTTTTGCTGCTCGAAGGAATGGCTTCCAGTCAAATTATTTCAGAAATATTTACCAACTTTCATGTATGGATGATTTGAAATGATACTGGATTTCCATCATTTAAAAGAATCTCAGAAAACTTTAGAATTATCAATCCTCCCATTACAAAACATGACCTATTTAGATAGATTGCTATCTAACTTGATCTGAAATGCTTTTAACAATAAAACATCCGACAACTATCGAGAGATGGGGTATTACTAAAGGAAATTACTTAACCCTACAGGGTCCAAATTTCACACTAGTCAGCGACTAGTAAAATAATTATATGGTCTTGTGTGCTTATCACGACTAAACTAGTCCAATGGACTAGTGAAATTTTTGTACAACTTAGTATAGTATATTTTACATGTATCTCAGTCACATAAATAAACCAAATCTTTGAAAAGGAGTTGATGATAAACCCGCTCTATCCAGTTGATCACTATTAAAGCAGTGACACCCAACCGGGAACAGTTTGACCCATAAAATATGCCTGCCTGCCATTATAATGAACATTTAATGTTGACAATAATTGATAACAGACGTGTAAAATTATATAGTGTAAGAATAGCATGCGGCTACCCATTACTTTTAAAACCAATTAATTAAAACTTTTAAATCTCTGGAAATTTGATCAAATATTTTTGTGAATAGTAGAAAAACATTCCTCTGATATGACAACATATGGACTCCAAAGAATTTTATGCACATTCGGAGAGCAGTGTTACAATTTAAATCAAACAGCACATTCTGGTTCTATATATCCGCAAAACTGATGACATGTCTTGAATGCAAAGTATAAAATCTATCTCCATATTGTGATTTTAAACTGCCTTCTCAATCAAATTTCTCCCTATTATGTGGCAGGAAAAAAGGATTTTAATTAATTTGACCAGGATTAAGGATTGATAACGATATTACAGCAATCGCACACACTGCAATGAAAGTAAATCTGCAGACATGCCAGAAGTCACTGATTTATGCATCTCGGGGATTCGGCAAAATTCTGGCCTCCAATTTGCTTAAATACACAAAAATCTGACATTTTGACATTGGAAGAATTATAGTTAGAAGTTAATGCACGCTCATAGAACAATTTTCACTGTAAAAGGAAGCAGTAAGACATACTGACAGACGTTACCGCGAGTCTATAGTCTGCAAAATTAGTTTTTACCAATTAGAAGCTTTCGCTTTGTGAACAAGGGTCCTGAATGGATCCACTCTCTTGTATAGAATCTTATCTAAAACATATGCGTCTCTAGGATGGAATGAGAGTTAAAACAAATCTTTAGGTTTTTTAATAGAATGATTTTCTGAGTTAATAGTTCTATCCAGTTTGAATATATGTTCATGTAGATCTAAGACCTAAGTCATATTATTTCGCCTCCCACCACCACCGCCACCATACAATCATATCCTATCTTGTGATAAACAAAGATTTGACAATAGCTTGACATAGCTCCTTCGATTTAAATTATCATGCGTTGATAAAATAAATAAACAAAATAAAAATGACGGTGCCAAAAACATGTATACGAATAATTACATGCTAATACATGAATGGAAACCACAGAATATTCTAACTATTTGTTGAACGAGCAGAACAGATATATAGTTACTAAAAGATAACGTGATCACAAAATATATTTTGTTTTTAATACATTTTCACCATCCAGATTAGTTGAAGTAACAACTTTGAAAGCGGGACAATGGTGGGTTATTTACATGTATGTTATTGCTATATGAATTGTCCCTACAGGGGAGTATATAACAATTTACCCGGGTGCCTGGGCCAACGTGATTTTCAAAAGGGAAAGTAAACATTGGCTGTTGATGGAACCATTGATGAAACATATCATAATACTTACAGACGAACATCATACTGTTTTCGATACCCAATCAATAACTGTTTTCATTTTAAGTGATTTATTTAATTAAGTAATAGTTGTATGAGTAATCAGTATGCTTAATGCGTTTTCTGAATAAACGTTGTCAATCTTCATAATTTACTTGTCAAAACAAAAATTTTCTTTGTCGTTTATCAACGGCAACTATAACCTGTGGCAGGCAAACTGAAAATGTGGGAAATGGCATTATAGATCAAATTCCTGACAAAATGTTCACCCAGATTCAATGTCTTCACGTAAACATGCTTTAGCAATACAGTCAAATGTAACGATATTCATATCACAACCGACTCAAGCTAATTGAGCATTTCCATTTAGTGATCACAATTTAGTACGATTTAACCCTTTAATGGTCAAACTTGGTTAAGAAAATTTGAATATCTGCCTATGAATGTCCATTTACAGGCCAAGAGAATACAATTTTTGAAAATTGGTTATCGAGCCAGTTATTCCAGTGGTAAATTTTCAAATTTTTTATTTTCGTGGCCTGTAAATGGACATTCCACAAGACCATAACGGAAGCCGATTTCGGCCGTCATGACTATTAAAGGGTTAAACCTTTAACCCTCAAATCCATTCAATTCTTATCTCCTGCTACTGAACGCTAAAATGAATATTGCAGAATTAAATGACCTGCTTATCCTCATTGTCGATAAAAGTCAGATAAAAAAGTCAAGGTCACTATTAGAATAGAGACAAAGTTAAGTTTGGATGTAATTTGTTACTGCCATGATTTTATATAAGCTATCGTGGTTGATATTCTTATAAGAATGTCACAGTAACCTTTATACATATTTCTCAGTTTCCGATTCACAATGGTGGTGGTGTTGGTGGTATAGGAGGAATATTACTTTCTAGAATCAATACTGGCTGTGACGATATTACTTATCTATAATGTCAGCTTTACTTGTAGATTAATTATCATTATCAATGTGTGGTGGGGATATGCGTTATCAGTATTAAACTTGTGCTGGTGAGAGGGGATTAGTTACCAATATCAGGAAGGTAAAATGATGGGTGGTGCCTGAGAAAAGCTTAGACCCTTACGAGTCGCGCACATTCAAGATAAAAACACTTTGAAAGCCATTCAAGAACTTTAGTTGCAAAACAAAGTTAATAATTTCGTTATTTTGTTGTACATAAATTTAAAATTATAAAATCAAATTGGAGCATATCGCAAATTTCAACTCGAACTTGTAACAGAAAGTGGCTGTGGCAACAAAACAGAACTAGTCTTTTCTTACCATCTGTTATTGTGGATGTTGTAGTAGTAGGACGTGCAAGCGAAACACTGTATTTTTTGCAGTATTCTGATAAACAAATTAAAGGGATATTTGCTGGTGCTACTGACTTTTGCTTATAATTGTAAACTTTTAAACCATATTACTAATGAATACTTCATAATTATTTCCCTAGCTCAATAAGAGACAATGCCTACTTTGGACAAGTTGACTAAAATATGAAAGTTATAATACACATATGGCGTGTAATGCAGTTTGCAGTTTAATTTCATTGACATCAATTTTTTTAAATTACGTTGATTTAATGAAATTTCAGAAAGCAAAATAAAGCAGAGTGAGAAAAGCAGATTCATTATCATGCAAAAGGGAATCGATCAGATACTTTTAAGAACAATTTATTTATAAATAATAGATTTCTTAACTGTTTTGATTTCATGCGAATGAGACCATCCCACTAACGTTACAGAGCCATCGAACAGATAGTTTGGAATAAAGCACTAAGTATACAAGGCTAACTAATTATATACTAAAGCAAAAGTGCAGTAGACAACAGCTGAGTGCAGCTTTCTCAAATAAGAACATATATAGATATATCAAAACAATAATGTATCTCGAGTGTATAGCTTCTGTCTTATTGACTTATTGACACGCTAGGTATGTATTTTTATCATCAATTTTTCTTTCAAGATTTGCACACATTCATGCACGCACACAGGCACAGGAAGTTCATCTAACTGGACTGCAAAGTGGCATGGAACTTTTCGTACAATTTCTACACATTATCATCAAACGCTGTTTAAGAAAGATCCAATGGCGATGTCCAATTCATAACTATGAATAACGAGGCTCCGACAAATCAAAATTCTGAATGGAAGTTCTGGAGCATACCATTATAGTTATTTCAAACAAATTTGGTGAAATCCATGAAGTGGTTAAGGATAATATGCGTTTTGACAATTTCCTGTAGATTTTTCATAAAATCTCAGATTTTCACACACAAAAATTGATCAATAGAAATTCTGAATAGAAGATCTTGTCTACCAACATAGACTGTATCTAGTCAAATTTGTTTGAAATATGTTAAGCAGCCAAAGAAGAGTAGCATTTTGACCATTTCCGGTTGATTTTTTCATAAAATCTAAGATTTTCACCCAAAAACTTGATCAATCAAAATTCTGAAAAGAAGATATAGACCCTACCACCATAGAATCGATCAAGTCAAATTTGGTTGAAGTATGTCAAGCAGCTAAGGAGTAGCATTTTTACCATTTCCGGTAGATTTTTCATAAAATCTAAAATTTTCACCCAAAAAATTTATCAATCAAAATTCTGAAAAAACAATCTGGACGGTACCAGCTTAGAATCATTCCAGCCAAATTTGGTTGAAACCGGTCAAAACGTTAAGACGCGATTTGACGGACAGACGGCCGGCCGCCATGGCATAAGCTCACTCGGCCTTTCATTTGGCAAAACAACACATATAACACAGAAATAGACATACTTTACTTAATTGCTAGACTTCATAAAGCATATTTCTGTTGTAGACCTTCAACATCGTTCAGAATATCTTCAGTAAAGATGGCATTTAAGTACAAATAATTGCAAAGGAAAACTTTATTAAATCAAACTTTTCATTCATACTGCAAATGCTCTTTAACATTCCAAAGCTATAAGCCTTCACAAACTGCATAAATATCAAGTAGCAAAACTGTTCCTACACAAACTTCTTCAGTTAAAAAATACTAGCAACAGAAACGTGACAAAACTTGATAGTACATTCCATAGCATATGCCCAATGCTAAACATTAGAAAGCAGCGTAAACTAATATCCGGCGAATGCGCATGCACAGCATATACTGCATACCTTCGAAAGTGTCATCTCCCTCGGACATGAGTTCATCATCTGAGCAAATGTTCAATACGTTCACCAGCATTTCCGTCACTGAAATTATTCATGTACACGTTTTATAATCTGCACAAAAAAGTTCTACTCAGGGACTGACCTACACTTTCGTCAATTAGCCAAATGATAGTAAAATTGAGATCTGGCTAATAAAAAGTATGACTCGGTAAACATTTGGCTAATGAATAAAATCATATTATTATACAGTTTCTATGTAGGGAACCATTAGACCTGGTTGATTGTGAAGAACTGACTAGTAGAAATCTTGTTTTATTGTGACCAAATAAAGATTGAAATCCTAATATCTCAGATTATAAGCACCGATATAAGTCAGCTGTTGAATAGTTTGAAACTAATTTGCCTGGCAGCCTTGTAGACATTGCAAAACATTAGCTAAAATAGTTCAGCCTTGGCTAAGAAAGTGTAGTTGGCTAATGTTTTAGATAATAATTTGTGAAAGTGGGGTCTGTTCCTGCTACTCACACATCCACCGACCCATGGGGCCTGCGTCAATCACCTGGAACATTGGGATTTCAAGTACAAAGGCCATGTTCTACATGTGAAACATGATACATTTTAGCCAGAAATTCAACAACTCCGGACAAAACCCCCAGAAATTTAACTTTTTAAAAGTACACATTGAAGCCAGTCATTTTAGAAGCAATATTTTACACGTTTTCCTGGATATTTTAAGAAATACAAGATGACTGGCAAAAAAACATCTGACCAATCAAAATTCTGATAGAAGTTCAGCATGTCAGTGTAGGATCCCTCCAACCAAGTTTCATTGAAATGGGCCTTTCCATTTTTAGCCATGCCCCAGCCATCACTAGCTAAACGCCACCCACACCTCGCCGTGTTGGGATTGATCGATCCCCCAAATGCCCTAGCTATCAATTTCCTGAAAACTATACAGGGAAGCTGTTGAATATTTTGTAAGTATTTGACTGGGTTCTGTTGCTGCCATAAGCTGCCAGTCAAATTAGTTTCAAAATAGTCAACAGAATATTTATTAAATAGTAAAAGCAAACAATTTGTACAACAACGTATAGACCGTCTTCAAATATGCGTTCATGACATACTTATCGACGCAGTTCATTATGACGTCATATGATGGGTGGGTACTCTGGAAAGGTGAATTGAGTCATTGGTTACAGAGTAGTGTTTTAACCCTTACCACTCTGATGTCAATATTCTATCTTTTACTGTATCAATAGCAATGAAACTGGTGTACATTTTAAAACAATTTTGGTAGCACGACAGCAACATCTACGACAGCAACATCTTCCATCAAAATTGTTTAAAAATGAACACCAGTTCATCTTTTAAAATTTCATTTAATTTGAAAATTTAGAATTTTGACCTCAGAGTGCTAAGGGTTAAAGGACCTCTGAAAAATCTAAGATCGATGCCAGAAAAATTAACAAATAAATTATGAATAGAAATTCTGATGAATTTTGCACAAATGTCCTCCTACTTAGCAGCTGCTGCTGAAGAGGACATGAGATACTATAGGTTAAGTTTAACCCTTTCAATGACAAGGCCCTGATAAAATAAATTCTTAACGAATCAAAGCATATTCTGCTACATATTTTGAGGTTAATGACTGGAGCCAGTCATATTAATCTCAAAACTAGATTGATTGGTTGATGATGCGTCATCGCAAATCCCCACATTCACCGCTTTGAAATTTTGACACACCCCACAACCCACCCCAGGGGCGGAGCCAAATGTAAATATCATTTTGCACTCCGCAATCATATGGGTTACTCATATACCAAATTTGGTTGAATTCCGTCCAACAGTGTCAGAGGAGTTGCATTACAATCAATTTCATGACCTTTTGAGCCAATCCCCACCCCTAGGGGACGGAGCCAAATGTAAATGTGCTCATCCACTCCACATTGATATGGGTAACTCACATACCAAATTTGGCTGAATTCCATACAACGGTTTCGGAGGAGATGCATTACAATCAATTTCTGCAGGTTAAAATTTGACCTTTTGAACCCCACCCCTCACCCACCCCTGGGGGGAGGGAGGGGGGGAGAGGAGAGAGGCAAAAAGGAGGGGGTGGAGCCAAATGTAAATGTGCTCATGTACTCCACATTTATATGGATAATACACAGACCAAATTTGGTTGAATTCTGTCCAACGGTTTCGGAGATGTGTTACAATCAATTTCCGTAGGTTAAAATTTAACCTTTTGTCCCCTCTCCATCTCCGCTGGCGGAGCCAAATCTAAATGCCATTTTGCACCTCACAATCATGAGTAACTGAGATATCAAATTTAGTTGAGTTCCGTCTAACGATTTCCGAGTAGTTGCGTTACAACTGATTTGACCTTTTGACCCCTGCCATGCTCCCCTGGGGGCGGACCCAAATCTAAATATTTTCTTGCAAAGCGGAATCATATGAGTAACCCACATACCAAATTTGATTTAATTACACCCAATGGTTTGAGAGGATAGCGTGACGGATCGACGGACAGACAAACGGAGGCGATTACAATATGGGGACAATAACCAACAGCTTTCCTGTATATTAGTCTCATAATTGAGATTAAGAAAATTTATCAAATTTCTTTTTCACGAGTGAGATGACATACTTACCTCCCTACACTCTTGATATACTAGTATATCGGCTCTAAATTCAATAATATTCAGAATTATAAAAAGTTAGGTGCCCCTAATAGGCAGATGGAAGTTAGGTGCCCCTAATAGGCAGATGGAAGTACAGAGTCTTGCACATGACAGACCCCACCCACTGCGCATACTGGTACTTCCGTTACTAAATATTGGTGGACATAGAAGCAACTATTCAAATAACCAAAGGACCAGGCCTCCGTGGGGTGGCGAGGCCCGGATCTTGTTTGATAAATTTTCTTATTTCACATCATGAGAACATACTTACCTCCCTTAACACTCTTGATAAAAACCAGAATTTGAAAGTAAATATGGTGGGAGGGAGGCAAGGTCCTGAAAACCAGCACACCCTCGAAGAGACTAGGCTCTTTGAATTTTCAAGAGATTTAAAACATCCGAAACTGTGACTGAAACACAACCAGGAATAGAATTTTGCATCGGATAATCGACCGATGAAGAGAGATTGATCAAAAGGCAAATGCGCACCCCCCCCCCCACGCCCCCTCTTTCTGAGGAAGGTTTAGGAAAGAACGCTGCTCTAAATGACTAGCACATTCTCCAATACTTGATGGAAAGTATTACTAGACGTTGGAAAAAGAAGAATTGCTTCAATTTCAAAACTCTCTGAAAAAACCACAATTAAGAGACATTAACCATCACCATATTAAATAAAAAATGACACCATCACCAAGACAAAAAACAAAATGGTCATATATACTGACCTCTGATGTCTTGGACGTGGCACTCATCTCTTCCCCCACCCCACCCCCCCTGGATAAAGAGAATTGTACCAGCTAATAGTAGGGATACCCTACCAACAAATGTGATATTTGTAAATAGCAGTGGAGTAAACTAATTACAAACATAAACATTAATTTATTTTCTGAGGACTGAGACAGCGAGCGGGTTAGAAGTGTCACGAAGGTAATGGTCGGTAAAACTTGATTCACAGTGCCACTGGGCTACTGACATAATGTCTTCAATAGAAACACCATTAAATAATGCCGTGGAAGTTACCACACCAAGGACACTATGAGCCTTGGCTCTATCTACTTGGATTCCAGTGGCTGTCTTATGACAGAATTGAATACATTCTACTATTCATCTGGAAATAGTGTCTCTTGACGCCCTACCATGGGGTTCAATATATGACAACCATAGGGAACATGGGTCCGTCTGCCAAACCTGAGTTCTTCTCTTGTACTTATTTAAAGCACGGACAGGACACCATACTTTAGCACCAGGATCATATCTGGTTAAGGCAGGTAAAATAATAGGTTTACCCGGATATTTTAAAGATTGATTCTTAGCCAAGAAATTCAATCTCAGTAGAAGCTTAAGGCCTTCACCTGTAACTATATCGCATTCTTCTTCATTGCGAACAAATCTATGTTGGGCTTTCCCCAATGATTGAACAGGTGATCCGCCACACATTGATTTAGTTGCCATTCCGTAGGCAGAATGGTCATCCTTCGGCTCAATGAGTCTGCTAACAGATTCAGCCTTCCTGGAATATGAACTGCTTTCAAGGTGATCATTTGATCCATGCACCAGCAAAGCAGCTTCCATGTCATCATATAGACTGGGCGACTTCGTTCCGCCCTGGCGGTTTATGTCACTCACTACTGTAGAGTTGTCTGAATGTATCATCACAAATTTTCCCTCCACTTCTTTTAAGAAGTGTTCCAGGCCTAGAATTACAGATCGCAATTCTAGCATGTTGATATGTTCCTTTGACTGTTCCAGATTCCAAAGCCCTGATATAGTGGCTTCTTCCCGGCAAGCTCCCCAACCCTCCATCGATGCATCCGTAAACATCGTTACTTGAGGGTGGGGAGGGGTCAACATGACCCCGGCCAGGAGATTTCCTCTCCATCCACCAATGAAGGTGATGAATGAGAGGGTCCAACACTTGAATGCGTGAGTCCAGTGATCCTGAACTCTGCATCCACTGAGCCATGAGAAACAATTGAATCGGCCACCTGCGTAAGGCCGCCTGAGGGATGACTGGTTCCATTGAAACCATCAGACATAACATTCTCAGATAGACTCGTGCTAGAATATAACGACTGTTGCAAACCAACTGAATGCAAGAGAGATTTTCCACTCTCTCCTGGGATGGATAAACATATCCTATCTCCAGATCGAAGAACATACCCAGGTAAACAAACTTCTGGGATGGAGTCAGCTCTGATTTCTGAAAGTTGATTATCCAGCCTAAATCTGTGAGTTTTCAAAACTATCTCCAGATTTGCTGTCAAACTTCCTGGGTTGTGTGCTTTCAGCAACCAGTCGTCTATGTAAGTGTGAACAGCTTTATTTCTCCTGCGGAGGCATGCCGTGATAGCAAGTACCACTCGAGTGAAGACCCTTGGAGCTGTTGAGATGCCGAATGGAAGAACCTTGAATTCCCATTGGCGTCCCTGAAAAGCAAATATCAGGAACTGACGAAAACTCCTTGCAATTGGAATGTGGAAATAAGCATCCTTGAGATCTATTGATGCTATCCACATCCCCTTCTCTAACCCCAACAACACCGATCTTACTGTTTCCATTTTGAAACTCGGTGTGTCTATAAACTTGTTTAGAGGTTTGAGGTTGAGAATTGGTCTCCACCCCCGGTGTTCTTTGTCACAAGAAACTAGGGTTGCACGATTATTCACTTTTCATAATCGCAATCATTTAAGAAAAATAATCGCGATCATACGATTAATCATGAACTATATTAACTACGTCAATGCTGCTTAGAGGACGTTATTATGCTACTGCAGATTGTAAGATTATGGGTTAGGCACATGGGTATACATACATGGACAGAATACGCCAGTTGCTGATTGCAAACAAAGGAGTGTATCAAGATTTTTCTAGACAGAAAACGGAAAGTAATGTATTTCGTTTAATTGTAGCCTATGCTCTAATAGAAGTCCACTCCCTAACTTTGACATATGAGCTCCAATGATTTCTTAGCAGTTTCAAAAGGGTAAAACTCTGTATTAGAAGCCCACCCTCAGCAGATAATTTGTAAGAATAGCGTGTATAATAATAACAATCGTGTTACAGGGTGTGTCTACTTAAGACAGATCTCTGCCCTGATACATTTCCGGCCCGTCTAGAAGTCAATACAGGCCTCGGATCTGATAGTAGGCCACGTATGTTCAAGATATAATAGTTTATTCCACGCTTTTATAGTTAAAATGCGCTTAAAACAGTCTTGGCGTGATTAAATAGCTTCCTTATAAATATATTGTAAGACCAAATTTATGTACCAAAAAAGTACGGGAGAAAATGCGCATCAATTTTGTAACGCCGATCAACATTAAATGATCCAAACTGAATTATTACGAACGACAATATAGCCGGCTTGTTAAGTTGGCGAGCCTGTGGATCTTTTGCGATGGGAGGCGGCGTGTTCTCGCGAGATATTATACGCTAACGGGAGTTTAAAAAAACAGGTATCCGTTATTCAGATCAGTATAATACGCAGTTCCTATCGCGCAATGATAATATATAGGAATTCCCGAGTTCCGACTCCCCGATTCCAGAATATTTATATCCGAGTACTCGCTCTAAAATAAACTTCAAATGGAGGCGAATCACGTGATTTGTATTTTATTCGTGACGCCATTTTATATCAAATTGTGGATTAATTTTGATGTAATAAACGACCTTTATTAAAGGATACACAATATTTAGGCGCTCAAATCAAATAATTTCACTTCCCCGGGGATGTTTTGAGGTATACATTAAACATAGGCGTAGGCGGTGAGAATTTTTACGTGAGAAAATGCGTTGAATTTCCGTGGTATCAGTTCTAGAACTTTTTTGGGAAAACCGTTAGCCCATAACTATTCAGAGGATGGGGAACGCGGGTTAAGCGTGTGTGATTACAACAACAATGACAAATAGCGACCAAGTGAACAATCTTTATTCATCTAAAACTAATCCTGAGTCAATACAAACAAATCAGTTATTTATTTATTTAGCTTATTTAATCATTCACACATTCGGCTGATAGCCGGATGTTTGTTTCCATGCTTGGTAACGCGAGCAGAGCGTAAAAGTGTCTTGACAAAAATTTCAACATGGCGATTATACAATTATTTCGTTTTATAATCGTCCACGATCATTTTGAATTATATAATCGCGATTAATCGAATAATCGAAAAATTGTGCAACCCTACAAGAAACACGGTTGAATAGAAGCCCGGGCAATCTTGCGCCGGTTGAATTGCTTCCTTTAGAATTAGAGATTCTATCTCCTCTTCTATGCACAACCGCTTGTCTGGATCTCTTGGAATTTGAGTCCAGACCGGTACCAGAGACAGATGCAACGGCGGACCTCTTATCCATTCTGGACTGTATCCGTGCGAAAGCCATTGCAAGACTAAGCGGTCCTGAATTAACCGCTCCCACTTTTGAATGTGGCAAGCCAAACGACTTCCCACTGGGGCACCTAGGGTTGATGGGGTGCCCATAAACTTTAGAAGTGGGAGTGTCTCTGGTACGAGTGACAACACCCGAGTGGTACTTGTGGTAACCGGAAAAGAATTTTAGCCCATCAGACCCGGTTACCACGCGCCGCACCGCGTGCACCACGCTGCGCGGGCTGCTGTTTGGCTGGCTGCGCTTGGGGCACTGGTTGACATACAACAGCACGCTGCTGCTGGCGCGGCCGACGCGGTCTCTGAACCCGGCCGGCCTGCTGGCCTCTGACAATGCCAGCACCGCCACGAGTGTACTGCTGTCGAGCAGCCGAGGGCTGAACACGCACGTGTTCTCTGCGCAGCACTTCAAACTGTGCGCGCAGCGCCCTCTGGTTGTTCACCAAAGTCACTGTACTGTCTCTTGGAGGTGCCGACAAACTTCACCTCCAAAGAGACCAGGGCCCGCCATCGGCACTTGCAACAAGCGTGACTTGAGCTCCTGAGACGGGCACAAATTGTCCAACGCAAAAGTGCGCCTCGTTCTCAGCGACTTTGTGACTGACCTAGTCAGACAGTCCAACGACAGGTTGATGCCATTCTGGATGGCTCGCTGGACTGTCACAGGACTAGGCTGTTGCTGCACTGAAGCTGCTACCACCCCAGATAGCAGCTGAGAGACATGAGATAGCGCACTAATCGCCGCTCGTGAACTCTCCTCGGTGTCGCGCAAAGCGGCATTAGCCGAGCGCGTTGCGCCCGTGCACAACGCTCCCGTGTCAGCACGGGAACCCGGCCACGTAACTTTCCCCAGAGCGGCGTGGTCGTCCGCGCTTGGTCTGGGCGCTAGGCCATATCGAGCATACTGACTAGCAGTAACTCGACATCATCTAGCAACCTCGCGGGGGGCCTTCGCGAGCCGACGAGCAGCGGGCCCTCGTCATCTTCAATGGCATTCGCAGGTAAGGCCGAGGAGGCTATAGACGAACCTGGCTGCCCAGGGAATGTATACGGGCCTACGAGGGGTGGCATAACATTCTCCATAGACTGACCAGGCACCAAGGCCGCTCTTGTGTGGGGGTTCATGCACACCAGCGCGGCCCGGAACGTCCGTATGAGATTCCACGTCTAAGCGTGGAATCTTATACGGGCAGCCTTCTGCTCCAAACCGGCCCACAGGCTGAATCATGAAACCTGCTCCCGAGGGAACAGTGCCATAGGTGCGAGCGGTCGCGCTCCCCATGAGGAGTGTAGACGCTCGCATCCATGTCTTCATGCTCATCCTGTGGACCGAGCAGGTAGCCTTCATCATCTTCCTGGTCAGGAAAGTTAGACTCTGGATTAGTAAGGAAACTAACCCAGACTGACCAGGAGAATGCTCGAAAGCAGATGATGAGGTTACTCCGCGAGTGATCGTGGTCAGGCCCGCTGGTCGGGTCCCGCCTGATGCTGCTCGGGCCGCTGGAACACCAGGCGATGCGAACATCAAGCCTGGGTAAAAGACGGCCGCTCCTGGATCACTAAACACTTTGTCCCGGGGGCTACCTGCACTGACGTCGACGCGCAGGAAGTTGAAACACCTGTGCCAGGCAACAAGCCGCGAAGCATGTCAGGCATCAGGTCTTTCAAAATCCTGCGCATCTCACTCACTAACTCAACCAAGAAGGCCTCGAGCTCACCCTTCTTCTTAGTCTTCTTGCCCTCCTCAGCCATCAGCTTATCCTGGGAACAGAAGAATTCAGGGGTTAGATCCCCCATCCCCCACCCCCCCCCCCCTCTTTACAAATGACACATTTGTTAGTTAGACTACAAGCTGAACACAGATGGCACAGAATCCAGCCTTCATAGGCTTCAGACAAGATGGACATGACTTCTGAAAGGGAAGGGATACGAAGACAATGAGTATTATAGTTTGCAAAACCTTTTTAATTGACTATTAGTACAAAACAAGAACAAACTCGAGAGAAGACATCCACTTTTATTACAGACAACCCTGACGGGACAGCTGACTTCTCTAGTTAATAAAAGCCAATCACAACCAGGATCCCAAATTAAGAAAGAGAGAGAGAAAGATTATGACTATCTCGATATCTCTCCATCATCATAATAAAGGGTGATAGACACATCACAGACTTCTCTAAACTAAGGTTATGACATCAAGGAAAAAGAAAAAACTCTGGTTGATTATGACATCAAACCTCAATGCAAATGCTCCTTCAAGGAGAGGGGACGTCAGAAAAGAATGCAAGAAATATCTAGATACTAAACACATTCATACCTCGCGAATAATATATCAAATTATATATATTCGAGAACCCATGCACACACAAGAGAGAATACAGTGCAATAACAAAAGGCAGCAGAAAATTGTGATTATTTTCAAATAATTATGTGCCATAATTAATAAACTCCCTTAGCCTGAGCACAGGCAACCATCCTCTTGTGCAGGAGAACACGTCCATCCATCCGCCGGGACTCCTCTTTCAGAAAAACTGATGAGGGGGGGGGGGGAATGGGACAAAAAGAAGGAGATATTTCCTTTATTAATTTAATATATCTCCAACCCGTAGACATATCACAATGATAAGTAAAAAAAGAGACGTGAACAATCTTCGCGAGAAGAACAGGAATCCTTATTCATACATAAGTCAAAGCTGTAAGCACAAAGCACAAGAGATTAATAGCCCTAGGCACTGGGAAAAAATTTAACAAGGATTCCCAGCGCCTGAACACGTGGTACCGTCGAAACGGCCACGACGAAAACCGTTAACAAATAAAAGTTACAAGTCTTAGATAAATATATGGAACAATATCACCTTAGCAGATGACGAGGACTCCTCCTCCAACACTAGCATCAGCCATGATGGAATAGGATGATTTAAATAGAGAAAATTCTCGATAAAGAGCCTGTGAAGATTTTTCACAAGTTGCTTTCAGCCAATATATTAGAAAACAGTAGTACTGGTATGCGCATGCGCAGTGGGTTGGGTCTGTCATGTGCATGACTGTGTACTTCCACCTGCCCATTAGGGGCACATAACTTTTTATAATTATGAATATTATTGAATTTAGAGCCGATATACTAGTATATCAAGAGTGTTAGGGAGGTAAGTATGTTCTCATGATGTGAAAATAGGGAAATTACAGGTGAAAGGCTTAATGTCAAGTACTAGATCATGGCAACGGACTTGTATTATGTCTTTAACCATTTAAGTGTCAATCTGACCAGTAACTCTATACAGGTCTTTAGGAAATGTCCATTTGCAAGACAACTTTTGAATACTTACCACTGAAATGGTTGCCTTGACAACAAAGACAGCCACCCAATGGTAAATTTTCACCTACAAAGACTGTCCCGCAATTTATCTTTTTCCCTCATATCGCCTTATCATATGCTGTGGTGTACTTCATCAAAGAGAAATATTAAGATGTCTTTATACACCAATAACTTTAACAAATAGACATAAAATCAATTTAACCCTTTAACACAAGCCGGCCAAAAAACGCTTCAGCAGTGGTCTTGAGAAATCAATGTCCATTTGCAGACCAACAGGACTATTTTTGAAAATTTACCACTGGAATAACTGAGCCAGTAATGCCAGTGGCAAATTAAAAAAAATAATCTCTTAGACTGCAAATGGAGATTTTCTAGAAGGTTGAAATTTTTTCTAAATAAATTCGAGGGTTAAAGGGTAAAAGACACCCTCCTGGAGCTCATTATGTTTACCTTTCTCCCCAACAAATGGAAGTGACCAGGTGAACACGTCCATGAAATTTGGCAGCCAGTAGGGGTGCGGAGAACAGTTGAACTGTCTAATATTCATCACATTGTTTTCATACTTGAGAATGGCAGCTGGCAATAAAAATGTTAATATTAATTTATTACTATTTTGCAATATGATTTTTATCTGTAGATGTTTGTGCAATAGCATCTGTCACCTCGTTTCTGGTAAAGCTCATTTTAGTGAAAGATTTTTATATTTCTCCTGGCCGGGAAGCAAAAATCTTTTGCATCCCACCATAAATGCTAAAATACATATGTCAAACTATACAAATTACAACATTTTTAGTGCTATGTATAAGCAATGAGAATCACATTTGTTCATGAAAAAGATAACAAATTTGGCATTTCCAACAACATTTAACTGTCTTGTTGCTGCAAGCCACCAGACTGTAATACCAATGCGCAATAACACTGGACCTGTCAAATATTTTGAAAACAATTTGACTGAAAGTTGTTGGTGGCAAAATATTCAGCCGAGTTAAATGCCATGGACGCAGAAATTCAGCAGGCAGACAGTTAATAGATTTATAGTCAAATATCTAACATGCTAATATTTTTTTACTTTTCAAAATAAATTTATAATTGTAAAGAAATTTTTTTTTCTCCCTCAGTACTGAAATTGTTTTCACCCATCCAGTTTGCAAGAAACAAATACTTATTTCCGGATGGCCTCTATGACATTGTTATGCTGCATTAATTCTCACATCATTTCATGCAGTTGACAATTTGCTTTTTGAAGCGGCAATTCCAACAACCGACTTTGCAAACAGAAATCAGTAGTAGTAAATTTCTCTATAAAACAATTCGCTATAAACCAATCAGATTATTCAAATATTATAAAGGAGAGTCTGTTAATGTCCAATGCGTTGACGGCACTGACTGGCATTTACAACACTACAGACGGCCAGCTCTCCCTCTGGTCACAAAGTAGATTCTGTGAAAGAGTCATGTAAGTAATATAACTGTGTTTGGACAGAATGCCATTTGTGTTTGTACTGTTGTTGTGGCATGCTTGTGCCTGGAATAATAAACACAAATAAAACAAGGAAAATCAATAAATTGATGTATGCCCCCCGAAGCCATACTCTGCAGAGAAACTGAATGGATAACACTGAAGGCATATGCTTCAGGGAAAGGTTTGGAACTGTGGCTCAGACACAGAGAAACGAACTTGAAATTGTCAATATATCACCATATTAGGCCATCCTTAAAATATTGTTGGTTTGGGGTAATGATGTTAAATCCCCAACTTGGGGAGTAGGAATGATTCGGTGGGCCATCATTCTTTTGGTGTGGCGGGAGTTGCCCTAACGAACAATTTGTTACGGATAGCTTAATAAAAGCAAAATCTAAGTTTCTCTAAATAAACACACTTAGACTTTGCTTGGCACCATATGAAAAATACATATAAAAACTATGTTCAAAATGAACAGAGATATTTTCTGCAATACTCAATACCATGTTTGGTGACCATATGTGAAAGTCTTGAAACTATGGCCCGGAGAAACATTTTCTGTGATATTCAGTTGGCCATGAAAAGTAGGTCAGCATGACCTACGTGTCATACTGTGCACACCTTCTCCCTAAGATGCATCCACATACCAAGTTTGGTGACCATATGTGAGTCTTGAAACTATGGCCCGGACAAACATTTTCTGTGAAATTCAGTCGACCATGAAAAGTAGGTCAGCATGACATACTTTTCATACTGTGCACACATTCTCCCTAAGATGCATCCACATACCAAGTTTGGTGACCTTATGTGCAAAGGTCTTGAAACTATGGCACGGACAAACATTTTCTGTGATATTCAGTCAACCATGAAAAGTAGGTCAGCATGACCTACATTTGACCTGCCTTTCTACTTTGCACACCTTCTCCCTAAGATGCATCCACATACCAAGTTTGGTGAGCACATGTGCAAAAGTCTTGAACCTATGCCCCGGACAGACTTTTCTGTGATATTCAGTCAACCATGAAAAGTAGGTCAGCATGACCTACTTTTCATACTCCGCACACATTCTCCCTAAGATTCATCCACAACCAAGTTTGGTGACCATATGTGAAAAAGCCTTGAAACTATGCCACGGACGAACATTTTCTGTGATATTCAGTCGACCATGAAAAGTAGGTCAGCATGACCTACTTTTCATACTCCGCACACCTTCTCCCTAAGATGCATCCACATACCAAGTTTGGTGACCATATATGAAAAAGTCTTGAAACTATGCCCCGGCCAAACTTATATACGGTGAACGGACAGATGAAGACGGGCGGATGAAGCGACAACTATATGCTCCTGCGAAATTTTTTTCGGGGATCATAAGAATTGGGAATAGCCAATAGATTATGTCTTAAGAATCCTGCCGAGGGCAGCTTAGATTTTAAATATATATTAAACTGATAGTTAATCATATTTCGTCATTTACGGCTTATAATTTATGATCATAAAGCCACTCGCTTCCCACCAAAGCCCCTTCACTTCAACTAACCTATGGCTAATAGTTAAAGGTGCCTGTATTTGTAATGTCATTATTCATTAGTAATGGCACAAGACAATTATAGTTGAAATATTACCCATGTACAGAGGACATTTATCTAGTACAAACGCTCTATTTGTCTGGTCCTTACCTTTATTGTTATACACATCCAAATAATTTGGTGCAGAGAATATTGTAATGAGAGATGGAAATCCTGTAGTTTGACTTTTCCTGTACATTCTGTAACTGTAAAACAGAAGATGGCAAGAAATTTAAATGAGGCGCTGTATTGGTGAATGAAGGGATCCAATCTGTCACTCAAGTATCTAACATCGTCATCAAAACTTACATTACTAGCTAGCTGACATTACAAATATAATGACATATATAGATGTAGCTCCATCACGAAATCAATACGTCTGTCAGTAGTGTATTTAGAATTGTATGTTTGATAATTTAATAGACTTTCTGTTGAATATCTTGAAACTAATTTGACTGACAGCTGTTGCGGCCTGAGGCAGCAACATAACAAGTCAAGTTAGTTTCAAAATATTCAACAGCTTACCAATACATTTGCCGCGAAACTGGGATTCTGAGAATTCAAGATTCATTGAAGTATATTTAGATCAATTCCAATATGCATAACAAGACCTCCGCTAAAAGTGCATAACACCCCGCCATGATAACAAACCAACAGATAGCGATTTCTTCACATGATTTTGATAGGTTTCTTCCTCAGACCTACCCTGTCATCCTATGATATTTCAAAGTGATCCGATTTTGGTTATCCTTTGAAGTTTCAAAGCCATCCAATAAACCGCAGCGGAGTTATCGTCCAGAAATAAAGTTATCATCCGGCAAAAAAATTTCAAGATGCCCACCAGTGGCTGGTGGCCATATTGGATTTCGGACCATCATTGAGTTCGAAACGCTTCTTCGCCAGACTGAGTCTAGTCATCTTACGAAGTTTCAGAACGATCCCATAAATGGTAAAGGAGTTATATCCCAAAACCAATTTTCAAGATGCCCATTAATGGCTGGTGACCATAGTGTTCGATAGATTTATTCGTCAGTCCTAGTCCAGTCATTTCAATGTGAGCTGATAAACAGTAGCGAAGTATCATCCGGAAATGGAGTTATCGTCCACAAACTGATTTTCAATATGGTCCCCATAGGTTTCTTCCTCAGACTTAGTCCAATCATCCTATGAAGTTTAAAAGTGATCCGATAAAGGGTAGCGGAGTTACAACAGCAACCTTTTTTGGCAGGGTATACAAGGTTGGTGAGGGTTAGCTAAAAATAGGCAGGGCATAGCTAGAAACCTATCCGTCTAATGTCAGCGTGTATTATTCAGTCAGTTAAATATAGGAGGTTAACATATACTTATTTTGTAAACACAGACTTTACAATTGTCATGATTCTGAGAATATGATCTGTTACAGACAAATGTCAATCTGACAAATGTTCTGAAACCTACCTTCTACTGTGATTCAACGTAACCACTTAACCATTAGAGACAAGAACTGACTAATTCATTTTGCTGTAATGAATGCTTATGCTTACAGCAACACATTCCAGTCCAATTTGTTTCAAATAACCAACAGCTTTCTTATAGCAATCTTGAAATGAAGACATTGGCGTTGAAAGGGTTACAGGGTTAAGAAAAGGACTGCCAGTGGACTGTTGGCGGTTTACCTATTAAAGTGGAATATTTATAAACTAATTTAGCTATGCACTAGTTCTGCCGCCCAGGCAGCAACGGTTTCTAGTCAATTGAGTTTCCAAAATATTCCTCAGCTTACCTGCATGAATATCTTAAAATTGAGATTTGGTAAGATCAGACTTGAAAGCCAACCTTCATACTGCATGATAAAATGACTGCCAGCTACAAAATGACTTAATCATTGCTTAATGTACTGAAGAGGCAGAACTATTAAATGCATATCCAAATGACAGATTTCATTCAGTTTAAATTTAAACATAATCTTCCCTTCAACCGTTCAAGGGTTATTGGCCTTTAATGGGCAAGCCGGTCAAAAGGAATTCTTCAGTAATTTCGAAGAACTTTCATTTCCAGCCCAAGAGAAGATTATTTTGGAAATTTATCACTGGAATCTCTGGCTCGAGAACCAGCCATTTAGCATTAAAGCTGTTGTAAGGACTAGCTACCCGATTGCTCTGATTAACTTGACAATCGTAATATATATTCTCCTTTACTAAAAGAACAAAATGCTATTTAAATTTATTACATTGGCCCAGCCAAAGCTGAGATAAGCACATAGCAACCATCTTGACAACGAAATGTTTTCAGCTATCGCTCTAAAGTTGTGACGTCACACCGGGAAGCATCGTCCTCCCACTACGTTCCCGTATCGAGTACCGCGCTTGCACACCTTTGATGTTTGTGCTCAAACAATGAGATTGCTCGATAAGAAATCAGGAATAAAACTATTGCAAACTTTTGCAAATGTCTCTTTCCAGATCAACAGCGTCACGATCGCCGTTGTTTTTGTGATTGTAAATTAGGTCACCAGACGAACTCTCGCCTATCGCGTGAAGTGGGCAGAAATCTGATTGGCTACCTCCAACCCGCTAGCGTAATGTTACTTCACATAGTGAGAAATCACAGGTCTGCAAGTACAGACTCAAACAGCGTAGCAATGTGAGTGGGCGTATGTTAGTACGATGACCGGGAAGCAGTCATTAATTCCTGTCAGATTACTATTCGAAATACCATAGGGAGCATCTATAGGCGCCTACTACGGGGTGTATTAGGCACCTACGCATCTATCTTTTACACACCGGTGTTGTATGGCAATTCATTGTTCACACATGGACACCCTACAGTGTTCAAGTTGCACAAAGATTCAGTAATATCGCAAAAGTAGATGATATTTTGTCGATTAAAGGACAGACCTGTATTGTGACTAACATCATAATAATAACATACGCCAGTTGGTGGTGACAGTAACAGCGGGTTTCGTGTACATAAATTAGACCTGAAATTACATTGGTTTGGGAATTGCAAAAGTAGGCATAGGCAAAAATACCAGTGATATACATTTTCAGATCTCATGTACTTTAGACGTTATTCTAATAGATCAATAGGCAATATTGCCTACGGTGTGCATGTAGGTTACATGGACAGATGTGGGCGTAGATCATGAATAGTATATATGGTCGGTGCGAGGTTCAGGGATAGGCCATATCTAATCAAACATCACCACACACTTTTTGGAATACAATTATACGAATATATATATATATATATATATATATATATATATATATATATATATATATATATATATATAGCTCATATCTTTCTGGATTGACTTTAAAGATTTTACGCAGGCTAGACATGCGTATACGTTGTAGGATCATGTACACAAACGCCTAACTTTTTCAATGTTAGTAGTAGCACCCTGTGTCATGTACGATCACAATTTACCATTGTATATATGTAGGCCTATGAATAAATTTACAATTGCAATATAACAATTAGGTGCTTAAAATTAACTAAAATGCTAATTAAATATAAATCTATTAATAAAACTAATATATTTGTTTATAGTCTACGTAAAACACTATCGAGAACACAGTTTGTTTACATTTTAGGCAGTGACAGTGCGGCTTTCATTGCCGTCTGCATGAGTTGAAGGGTCACATACAAATGTTCACTAGACTAGAGTATACAGCTTAGATATAACTTCATTAAAACATACTGTTTAATATTTTGAACATAATTGGATTCCAACCCAATTATGTTCAAAATATTCACCAGAACGTGTAAACTTATTTATGAGCTGCACTGTACGTAAAGACGATACGCTCACGATCTCTAAACATCTGGTTCACCTACTTATTTAAAATGTGTTTATTCACTAAAGTTTTGCTTTTTCACAACATTGAAATATTTATGTAGGCTACTTCCATCACACGGAAGAAGTCGTTTTGGAAACGATCGATGTGGCCGTAGTGGTGGTGGTTGTCACAGGCGTGACGAACCCCCCACCCACCCCCTTTTTGTTGAATCTAACGTGTTAATCCATGTCTCATGCAAACACCTTGTTAAAATATATAGCACATAATATATAGCACATAGGTAAACAATTACGGTCAAATCACGGAGACGCCTCCTGGAACTCACAATTTTACATTCATCATTTTCAGCAACGAATGTAACTCTACTCTGTAGCCTGATATGAATAATGGCACTATTTTAGCAAAATTATAGATTACATTTACGCATGGAAACAATGACCAAAGAATAATGTTTCACTAGCCTACTTACATTATTCACGCCAATACGGGCATATTTAAATCGGAGAGCAGCAAAACGGCATATGCGCAAATTTATGTAGGCCAACCACATTCAGCCACCCTCAACCTCCCCCACCCACCTCATCACACTCATACCCATTCATCTCTGATATTTACCAATCCGGATGTTTTCAAGGATAGCATTATTGGATCCGCAATTAGGCCTACTACTGCTAGTCCCTAAATATTATTTGTCCCATACATTGAAATAGTGCCGATTTTGTTCATTATTTATTGCCCAATGTTTACTGATGTAGCCTAGGCCTATCAATATGTGAATATAGCTACCCATAAAGCCATTTATTATCCTAATAGATTTTTAAGAATCATAATTTTTTGATTTCTTGAAGAATTAGCTTCAACCTGAGGTAAATTATATTATGGTATGTAAGGTCTATCCCGTTTACCTTTGTACTAAAGACAGAGAAATATTGAGCCAGCTCACAGCACCATTCCCAGTGTGACGTCATAACGAGCGGTGACGTGTTTTAAACTGAGGCGTCATTTAATCTCGTTTATTGAGCTATCTGACATATTTTCTCTCACTCCAGTGAGGTTATTGTATTTAAATAGTGCAATAGATCATAAAATTTATTGAAATTCGTTATCAATCTCAAGTCCTCACAAGACCTTTAAAGTTTCTAAAGGAATCTCCTCTTGGCATGTAGATCTCGACATTTACTAAGCAACATTCTTTTAAATCCTTGACCAATCTTGATCATTGGCAGGTTAATAGCCTCCTTAATCTTATTGTGCTGATGCTTATAGTTAAATGTAATACCGTGCAAAGCATGATTTAGGATATCAACACAGCATTGTCTGGAATACTAACCCAGCGTCTTGTGCTTCATGTGCTCTGATTATAGACAAGAGATTGTTCTGTTGCAAAAAATCACAACAAGCTGCATAGCTGAAAATAAATCAAAACACAATTACAAACAAATAGGCATAATAAATATACATGATTATTGCAATTCATCTTTCCAGAGTATCCATCGATGATTTGACGTCATACTCAGCTAAGCGGCGTGTATGATGACATCATAATCATTATGTCATAAATGATTCTATTAGGCCCGTCTTTAACTCGTAATAGTTCGACACATTGTACAAATTGTATGTTTCTACTATTTAATAAACATGCTGTTGAATAATTTGAAACTAATTTGACTAGGCGCTCAGTCAAACAGCACCCAGTCAAATTAGTTACAAAATATTCAACAGCTTACCTGTATAGTTTTCTTGAAATTGATAGTCAGCAAGTTCAGAGATCGATCCCAACACCAGTGAGGTGTGGGTGGAGCTTAGCTAGAGGTGGGCAGGACATAGCTAAAACTGGAAACGTCTATTGCTATTAACGGTGGAAATTTGAACACATTTGAGTGTTGAATGGTTAACAGTCCTGTAATTTACATTAGTCTAGGACATCGAGAAGCGTGATAATCTAAGCTGAAGTGTCATGTCCTGCGTGTTTTGGAAAACATGGACACATATTTAATACAAGCATTCTCTGTTCATGTCGTTGAGAACAGACTGACATCCATTGTCTCTTTCTCTTGCCAAAGCATAAATTGCATTCAACTCCAGATCTCAATGATGATGTCATAAACGTTTCCACTCATCAACAAGAGGCCCAAGGGCCTGTGGTGCTCACCAGAAACATTTGCATTTGAACCATTCGCATTTAAAGACATGATGGAAAATTTTCCAAAAATCCAAGATGGCCACTAAAAGAAGTGACCAATCAAAATTCTGCATATACATTTTGACGCCTTCCAGCTGAGATTAATTGAAATCTGCCAAGCGGTTAATGAGGTGTAGGCTTTTAACTGATTTACCAAAACATTTGGAAAATCAAGATGGCCACCCAAAAACTGACCAATCAAAATTCTGCATACTAGATCTGAAGCCTGCCACCATAGAGGGGTCTTCCATCCAAGTCTGGTTGAAATCGCCCAAGCAGTTAATGAGTAGCAGCGTTTTAACCCTTTGGGCCCTACCAAGAATTTACAAAAAAATTGCTACAAACCCTACAGCCAAAAGCTGGAAACTTGCTTAGAACCCTAGCCTATAAGCGGTAGTGGCGTGATAGCGGCGTAGTGCTACCATGCCAATTATATTAACTATTTTTGGCAAAGTAACAGCTCACTATATATAAAACTATATATCATTAGAAAGGGCAATAAAATTACTTTAAGTACAAATAAAATTTGTATGAATAAAATATATTTTAGTTAGTCAACGTGCCTCTCAAAATGGCCATACCTTGTAGCATAAATACATTGGTCTATTTTTGCAAAGTTTATCGGGTTTTTTTTTTAATTTTACAAATGCCATTGATAAATTTAATCACAATGGTATTAAAACTAACAGATATCAAAGTTTCGTGAAGGTTTTCATCCGATAAGATGTGAAAATGGCAATTATATTATGTCATGGTACCATAAAATTTCGAGAAATTCCGGTCATGATTTTGAGGGAGGCCTCATTCAATGTTAAATAATTCCTTTATACATAACCGATCACATAGCAGGGTTTCTCAGCATTGACAACCAATAAATGGCAAATTTTATGTTATGTAGCATTGCTGGTTGCAATCAGCAATTTAAGAAGCGAACGCGAATGTTTTACACTAAGATTCTATAGCATCAGACATTTTTTCGTAGCGGCGTTTCCAATAGGAATCGTTTATCGTGAAAGAACGTGAGAGAACGAGAGGAATATTTAGAATCGTACCCGTATCTAATATACGAGTACCAAGCTCATTACACGTTATTGGCATCACCGTATCACACGCTATAAGATTGACACGTCTGACTGGTCGGGAATTCATGAATATTAATTTTTCCGGCAAGATGGCGACACGATCAGCTGTTTTGCAAAATAGTCGTGTGTTCAAATATGTCAATCTATGCATATTTCTTGTCCACCACAAACTAAAAAGTAGACAGATGAATAGATTAACCATATTGCCAATCGGGAAGTGGGATGCCGATATATTTGACAGCTTTCGCATCTCAACTCAGCCTAATTAATGCTAGTAATTTGAAGAGTAAGTTTTCTCGGAAATTGTAAACAAAGACATGCATCGATGATTGAGATTATCGGATTGTTTATCTATAACCTTTTTGTTATTTCGCGACCAGAGCTAAACGAATGGATTTATATATTATTGGTTCTGCTGCTTTCTTACCACAATCTATAACTTTCTCGGTTAAATTAGTCATTGAGTAACTGAAAACTTGGGAAGTAACACCACATTGACTAACAATCATTGATGATTGGAACTTACTAATTATTCCTTAGAAAACAAATATTTCACTATTGCCCTTGTTACAAACATTCTATCACCATTTACTGTGTGGCCAGTACCCTTACAGTCATTATAAAGGTAAGATGTTGAATATTTTGAATCCAGTTTGAAGCCTTAGCCTGCTTCCAGTCAAATGAGTTTCAAAATATTCAACAGAATTTAGAAACATTTGTAACAAATTTTTTATTCACTCGTGTCAATTGAAAAGGTTAATCCAGTAACTAGTAGTCATACTCCCTTTTTGGACTATATATGCCCACCATTTATTATATTATTCATTTCTGCGCTAAAATCTGAGGGCGGTGTATGACCATAACAGCCGTTGTCGGGTCATAGTGCTTACCAGTATATCCCTATGACCCTGCGCCGTATATTAACCATCTAACATTTGAGTCAAATCAAAACTGTTGCAGTTGTCTAGGAAAATGTGAATTTTCCGACCAAAGTAACATTATTTTTGAAAATGTATCACTGGAATGACTGGCTCTTGGTCTGCATATGGGCATTGTCTGAGAAAATGGAAATTTTCATGAAAAAATTTGATTGTTAAAGTCTTAATATAACTCTTAGAATTGCCTATTTCTAACTTATTGTTCCTTTTTTTTTCAGGTGAGCGGACAATGGCTTAAATACATCAGAGACTCTCTTCTGCTAAGTGGGCTGATGGATTTACTAACATGGATTTTATAAAGAGAAAAATTTGTTGATCAGTGTAAAATAAGACTGCTGGAATATTGCAATTGCCTTCATTCATCTGTCTATCCATCCATCTCCAAAAGCTTTTGGTAGAATTCAATCAAAATTGTTAATGTAAATTACTGATATGATTCGACGGCAGTGAAATATACAACATAAATCTGCACACCAGCAAGGTAAGATTAACCCTTTTTCCGATGAATTCCCCATACCTCATTTTAATGATACCACAAAGGAAAACTGGTGAATATTTTAAAATTAGTTTGACTGCAAACTGCCTTAGGCAGCAATGGCTTTCAGTCAAATTAATTTCAAAATATTCAATAGAATAAATTTTATACTGTAAGCATCATACTTTTTCAGGGATTTGTCGGTGAAAATGAGAAAGGGTTAAATAATAGATGAATCCAATCTGTCACCCAAGTATACGACATCATAATGAATTACATCACATGTAGGCTGAAGTCACAATCAAAATATCTATTGGATATCATGCACTTTTGAGTCTGTCAGTTGTACGAATTGTATGCCATTTACTAAGCATTCTGTTGAATAATTGTACAGACCTCAGTCAGATTAGTTTCAAAATATTGAACAGGTTAGCTGTATCTATAATTATCATGGAATTGGGACTTTAGGATTCAAAGTGTATAAACTGAACCCAACACACACAAATCATGGATGGAGCTTACCTAGAGATGGGGGCAGAGCTAAAAGTGGATTCATCTATTAGAAAATCTAAATTTCTGCCATGTTCACTTGTCAATTCTGGTCTTTGCTATGTTTAACCCTTTCACCGACAAATCCTGGAAACAATATTTCGTGGCCAATGATGGTGGTAGTCTAATTTCTCAATCCAAAAGAAATTTACATTTTTGTATAAAGATTTTGAATTAATTACCTACCTGTATGTTATCGCGTTGGGTCCTTTCATGATCCCCATGTTTTGAAAAAATGGAGATATTATAATCGCCTCCATCTACCCATCTGTCGGCCCATTGTGCTATCCCCTCCCAAACAGGTGGGTGAAATTCAACCAAATTTGCTATGTGGGTTACCCATGATTGAGCTTTGTAAGACCATATTTAGATTTGGTTCCACCCCCTGTGGGTCAGGGGATGGGGTCCAAAGGACAAATATCCGAAAAACTGTCCATCACGCTAACTCCTCCCAAACTGTTGTGTGGAATTCAAAGGAATTTGATATGGGTTACCATACAATTGTGAATTGAGTGTTCAAAAGATCGCTCTCACACACCTTCTCCATGAATTGAAATTAAGGCCAAATGAGCCACTACATGTCTCTAGCAGGATTACCCAGAATTTTCATTGGTGACCAATGGAAGACTATCTTTGAAATTTTAACACTGGAATGACTGGTTCGGTTATCGAGACAGTCATTCTAGTGGTACATTTTTACAAATAGTCTTCTCTTGCTCTGAATATCTACATTTCTGAAGATCACAGCAATGACATTTTTTGGGCACTTTGACCATTGACATATCAAATTGTTACCATCAGGCTGGTCGGTTACAAATTGTACTAGTCATAGTCTATTTCTACTAGACTCTGGCTCATGTTAATTTTTAACTCCTGCTTTCACAAATCATTTCCCCTTATGACATCCAGATTTTCCACAACAATCCACTCCAGTCTCTGTGTAATGCAACTCTTCCAAAATCAGTGGTTGGAATTCAAACAAATTTGGTATGTGATTATGGAGTGCAAGGCAGCAAGAGGGCATTTACATTTGGCTCCGCCCCCAGGGATTGGATGGGGTAACGAGGTCAAAGTGGTGAACATGGGTTCTGCTATAATGCATCATCGACCAAGCAATCTAGTTATCACTTAGATTCCATTGACGGGTAGATTCAATTTTTAAAGCACAACGGCGCTGTCGGGGACTTGATGCTTGATAGATAACATTATGAACAAGAGTAATCAGCGACTGTAAACCACTGCCGAGACTACCCTACCATTTTTCTCACAATGTACATAGCGGTTTAAAATTTTTTTTTAGCACATTCAAATTTGTTAAATCATAGTGTATGGCCGGCCCTCTACTTTGTTAAAATTTGAGCAAAATCTAACCAGTAGTTTCCGAGATGTCCATCGATTAAAATGTGTATCCAATCTGGATCCTGGGTTTTTGTCCATATCATAGACAACTTCTGGAAATCCTTGTTTAGGTTATGTTGCTTTGTTGTGTTAAAATTTGAAACCAGTAGGATCAATATTTTAGATGCAATACCGGACGCACACAAATGTAATAAATACCCCATTCCCCTTGCAGGACAATGGTAAAGATCCTGAAGTCTAAAAAAAAAAGTAATCTGTTGAGTATATTTTGATATATTTAATTGGAATCTATTGTTGCCTAAAGCAGCAGCAGCTCGCAATCAAATTGGACTCGATATATTCAACAAATCTACTACACTTAGTCCAGTCTGATTACCCAATATGAGATTCTCTCTCCCTCTCACTTCGAGAAAACTTTATTTGATATTTGCACGGGTAGTTTACACAATACAGTATTTAAATATTATTAACCCTATGACACACAAGCCAGCCAAAAACGGCTACAGCAGTGACCTTGCAAAATGGCCATTTGCAGATCATGAGAATATTTTTTGAAAAAGTACGACTGGAATGTCTGGCGCAATAACCGAGTGGTAAATTTTCAAACAGATTCTCTTTGTCTGAAAATGGATATTTACTATAAGATGTAATCTTTTTTTTTAAAGCAAATTTAAGTGTTACAGGGTTTATAAAAATCATCAAGTTTAAATTTGCTTTCATTTTTCTCTCAAATGGTGTTTCAAGATGAAAAATAAAAGGATAGATACATTAATAACATTGCAACATGAACAGCAGCAAACCCCAGTAAGATTGACAAGGGCAATCAAGCGCAAAAACTGGGGTGTCGGAATGTGTTTTGACCTGGGTGGGGTGGGGTCTAAACTGTAGGAGAGGAAAAAAAGGGGGTGGGGGCATCTTCCAATTCCCCCCCCCCCCTCGTTCTGTCCCCATGTGAACCATATCTCCACATTGGTCAATATCTTTAAAACAATTGTATTGTCTATGCCGATATGTCCTTCAAGGTTCCAGACCACAGGCCTTTGAATTTTCATCCATACATACCACTACCACATTTCCCCCTACTATAATATATATATATTATACTAGTAGGGGTATATGTGATGTTTTTTCAAATTATTGGCAAGTGTCTCTCAATACATAAACCCCACTCGACCATTGATTTTAAATAATTTCACCATGATAGATGTTCAGTAATTTTGAGAGACTTTCAGTTATTCAGTAATGGCAAATTGTCATTATAAAACAATTTAAAAGCGTGGAAACTAGTTTCATTAAAATTAAACTAACTGTCATAATCTGTACCATCATATCACGTGACAAAGATAACAAACGAATTTCGCGATCTACTTAACTACCGAGAGTGGGTTGCGTTCGCATTTCCGTATTATATATGACACTGCTTGTATAGGATGCCGTTTAGAAAGATTTTCCAGCTTGCCCAATCGTTGAGCAGCTGTATAATAATAATGGTAATAATAATACCCGATTCCATCTATCCGGATAATCGGGTACTCGCTTAAATAAAGGAATTTCTTCATCATCTTCGACATTTTTACGCAAACTATTTCATTCACAAAGATCTATTTATATTTTCCCGCATAAATTTGTAAACAAACTGAATTGACCAATTGACAGTGGATTTAGAAAATTTGGCCTGACGTAATGTAACGCTAAGTTTGATTGGATAAAACGCCAGTAATACTTGCGTATTTAGCGATCGATAACTGGTGGTAGCTTGAGCCGTCTAATTGTCTCTTGTCGATAATACGTCCCGTCGGACTAGGAACATAATTATTTCAAGCCGATAATACGTCCCGTCGCTGCCACAGGGTTAAGAGATATCCGGTAAATTTTCAAAAAATTCAAGATTTTCACTCAATTTACCAATCAAAATTCTGTATACAAATTCTGAAAACTACACCCATAGAGTACCTCCAGCCAATCTAGGTTGAAATCTGCCACGCGGTTAATGCAGAGTAGCGTTTTGACAATTTTTTTTACAAAATCAAAGATTTTCACCCAAAAAATTAATCAATCAAAATTCTGAATAGATATTCTAGACCCTACCACCATAGAATGCATCTAGTCAAATTTGGTTGAAATATGTCAAGCAGTTAAGGACGAGCAGCATTTTGACCATTTCCGGTAGATTTTTCATAAAATCTATTATTTTCACCAAAAAAATTGATCAATCAAAATTCTGAAAAGAACGTCTGGAGGGTACGAGCGTAGGATCATTCCAGCCAAATTTGGTTCAAATCGGTCAAACCGTTAAGAAGAGTGATTTAATGGATGGACAGACGACGGATGGACGGCCACCATGGTATAAACTCACTTGGCCTTTCAGGTCAGGTGAGCTAATAATGTAAAAACTTAATAAACTATGTGACGTTGTAGCGAGTGTTATCGGTTGAGTCCTTTCTTTGGCAACATTTGACTGAGAAAATAGATCATTCTTTTGGTGCTTTCAAACAAACATTTCTTGAAGAATATTATGTTTTATGAAGAGATTTTACATAGCCATTGCTACAGATGGCTTTGATGTACTAAGAGCGTGTTGTAACCCAAAAGCTTTGCATCTCAACTTCAAAGTCAACAGGCCAAGCACATTTAGAGGCTCCAGGTTGACCACATTTAGTGGCTCTCCAGGGTTAACATTTAGAAGCTTCAGGCTGACCACATTTACTGACTGTGAAGTGAATACATTTCGTCGCTCTCCACGTTGAACACATTTAGTGGCTCAAGGGTGAACACATTCACTGACTCTGGGGTGAACACATTTAGTATCTACATGCTGATCAAGCTTTAGAGCCCCCTGGGTGATCAGTTTCTGACTCTCTGTGCTGAACACATTCACTGACTCTGGGTTGAACATGTATATTTACTGACTCAGTGGGAGGGGGGGGGGGGGAGAAACACATTTACTGACTCGGAGGTGAACACATATTGACTGGGGTGAACACATTTCCCCGACTGGGGGCGAGCACATTTCCCAATGCTGGGGTGAACACATTTACTGACTCTGGCTTGAACACATTTACTGACTCTGGGGGTCAACACATTTACTGACTCTGGGGGTCAACACATTTACTAACTGTGGGGTGAACACATTACTTGACTCCGGGGTGAACATATTTACTGACTTCGGGGTGAGCACATTTGCTGACTCTGGGGATAGCACATTTACTAACTCTGGGGTGAGCACATTTGCTGACTCTGGGGATGAACACATTTCCTGGCTTATCGCAACATAAAACATTAATAACACATTTAACTACATTAACCCTATCAATACCAAATACCTGAAAAAGTAAATTCTTTACAAAATTACAATGTATAACATATCTTGTTGAATATTTTGAAATCAATATGATTGGAAGACAATGCTGCCAAAGGCAGCAATATCTTCAAGTCACATTAATTTCAAAATAATCAACCGCTTTCCCGTTTGTTTGCCTTGAGATTGAGGTGTACACAGGCAATTTATCACTGAAAGGGTTAACCGTTTATGGTCAAATCGGCCAAAGCCGGCCTAAGCAATGATCTTTAGAAACCCTCATTTGCAGCATGAGATTATTTCGAAAAATTTATCAATGCAATAATTGCCCTGATAAATGAGCCAGTCAATTTCTTGTGGCATTTTCAAAAATCATCTCTTCACATGCAAATTGACAAAATACAAAAGCAAATATTTCAATTTTCATGAAAAATCTTGACCAAATAAAGGGTTGTTAAGAGGGTGCTATGAATTATTCCTGCGACGACATTATGCAAATGATATATGCACGTATATACAGAGCTAAGGCAGCAATGGCTTCTAGTCATATTAATTTCAAAATATTCAACAGCTTTATTTGTCTGCCCCTAAGGGAGGTAATCGCCTGCCACCAAGGATTAGCATTAGGGAGTTACTTTCCTTGTTAATAGCAAATAGATGAAGAAAAATAAATTTGGTTTTAAGGTGTACAACTTTTTAGAATTGTTTGTCTTTTATAAATTTATAATATAGTAAACATTCTGTTGACATTTAAAAAATTCTTTGATTCAAATTAGTTTCAAAATATTCAACAGCTTATCTCATCTGTACCTTGAAATCCTGATTCTAAGAATTCAGGTTTCAGTTTCAAATTGATTACATGCGCAAAAAAAAGTAGGCGAAGCTTAGCTAGAAATGGGCAGGGCATGGCTAGAAATGGATCTCTCTATTGATATTATGAAAATGGCCCAGAAAAACGTTTCTGCAATGGGGTGGGTGGGTGTGTATAAAACATTAATACATTGATCTCATTTTGCCACAAGATCATTGCATGAACAATATATACAGCTAAGCATTACACAAAGACTTGCATGAATAATGTAGTTATCGGGAAACATTGTTTACCTGTACAATACTCATGTCTAGATATGTTGGATAAATGTTCAGTCCAATTGCATTGAGTGAATGGTTTATACCAAGGGAAGAGTTAGTTGGTCACATTGAAAGAAGCAACACACAATCTTAACCCTTTAACCTTCAAATTTGTTCAAGAAAATTTAAAATTTCCCATAGAAAATGTCCAGTTGCCGACCAAGAGAATATTTTTGAAAATTTATCACTTGAATGACTGGCTCGATAACCGAGCCAGTCATTCAAGTGGTAAGTTTTCAAAAATAGTCTTCTTTTCATCTGCAAATGAACATTTATCAAGGCCACTGCAGAGGCCATTTTTACCTGATGAGGGTTAAAGGGTTAACCTTTCAACAACAAATTATCGAAAAAGTGAATTCTTTACGATTTATAGCATAGTCTGTTGAACACTTTGAAATCGACAGACTGGACAGCAAATTAAATTCAAAATATTCAACAGTTTTCCTGCATGGTTGCCATGAATCATTTGTTAAAAGGAAGGTTAAATACGCACCATTATTCTGGCGCCAACAAGCTACTGTTCCGAAGCAGGTTTCAATATGTATATACAATGGACACTAAGCTCCCGATAGAGAATAAAAACAGACTCACCTGTAAAAATATGAGCAACCCCTAACAACATTGTGAGTAAAATGTTCTGAGGTTTTTTCACTGCCGAAATCTTCCATGGGATCGGACCATAACAAATCACACATGGGGCCATAGGCTGGAGGCTCTTTGAACCTATCCAACTGAAAGACACAAAAAACAAAGAACATTTAAATTGTATATATATATATATATATATATATATAAATCAGACAGTACAGCTCACAAATATGTGAACAGGTTTCAGAAACAAAAGCAGAAACATGTTAGTTACATCATACATGTAGTAAATCTTCTGTTGAATATTTTGAAGTTATTTTTAGCTGTACAGTATGCCGCCGAAATAAGTTAAACTTGCACAATCAGACCAGTTATCCGCGGGATAACCGAGCCAGTCCTTCCAGTGGTAAATTTTCAAAAACAGTCTTCTCTTGGTCTGCAAATGGACATTTTCTATCAAGAAATTGAAATCTTCTTGAAGAAATTTGAGGATTAAAGGGTTAAACCCTTAATGGTAAGGGTTTGTTTACATCTATCAATGTCCATTTGCATGCCAAGAGACAGCTTTTCTTAAAATTTAGAATTCCAATGTCAGGCTCGAATTGAGAAAATTGAAATTGTCTTGACCAAATTTGAGTTAAATGGTTAAGAAACCGGCAGTGAGTTCAGGAAGGAAAATGTTTGGCGAACGTTCGCCTATTTATGTTCGCTTTTCGTGGCGAACTATATTTGCCTTCCTGAACAAGTTGCCACGCGGAACTTCGACAAGCATTCTTTTACGACGTCACGTGACAGTTATGAGGGTTAACTTTTTGTCAGATCCGATGCATTATGATGTCATATTTATTACGTCATAATGAATATCAGGGTCTCAGAAACAATCTACAAGCATACACATATTTGGTGAAGATTAACATAATACTACGATAGCTAAAAATGCATTGGTATGCATTATTTATGGTTAAATTGACAATCAACGTGTCTCAATGGACGATGCTGTATATTTTGCTACCATCTTTGTTTTCACGGCAAATCATGGCGAGTCACCTATAAAGTTGTTCGCCTAGCCACAACACGTTCGCCGCGAACAGTCTGTTCAGGAGGGCGAACGCACCACGTGACCTAACAATTGTTCGACGAACGGAAAATATTCGCTCTCCTGAACGGACCCCTGGTATTTACAGTGAGTCATTGTTTGTGATGCATATGGTGATCACTTAACCTTTTAACCCAGATGCGGCTTAGAAGTGGTCTTGAGAAATGTCCATTTGCAGACCAAGAAAACTATTTTTGAAAATTTACCACTGGAATGCCTGACTCGATAACCGAGCAAGTCGTTCCAGTGTTAAAATTTCAAAAATAGTCTTCTCTTGGTCTGCAAATGGATATTTTATACAAGAAAATTAAAAATTTTGGGAATAAATTTGAGTGTTAAATGGTTACCCCTTTAACACTAAAGCCGCAGTGGCCTTGAGAAATGTTGCTTTGCGGGAAATATGACAGTCAAACATTGAAACAAGTTTATGGAGAGGTGAATTTTATTTCTAGTATCCTATTTGTCATACAAATGGAGGACAGTAACATGCCTAAACCCTTTAACCCTCAAATTTGTCCAAGAAAAATGTTTTCTCTTAGAAAATGGCCATTTGCAGAGAAAGAGGCGATTAAAAAGATCTACTATAGCAATGGCTGGCTCAATAACCAAGCTCCCACCGCTATCATCGAGCATGTCATACATCTGTCACATGTCTGTTTCTCGGATTGGATAAATATAATGCTCCTTGTATTAATCTATGCTAATAGAGTACCACTCAAAAATAACCTAACATGTTCCCAGACCAAAAACACAAACATTTTAGTTAATATAATTTTGAACACGGTGTAAGGAATCTTCTCTTGAATAGTTTGAACATAACTGATTTGGAAGCAATGTCTTCCAATCCAATTATGTTGAAAATATTCAACAGTACATTTTATTTTGGTTTGGAAACATTAGCCCTTAGCACTCATACCGGCAAAAAACGTCTTCTGAAGTGGTCTTGACAAATGACAATATGTAGACCAAGAAGACAATTTTTTTTCATTTTACAATTGGAATGACTGACTCGGTTAGGTTCCAGTGGTAAATTTTCAAAAAGCGTTTTTTTTTGGTCTGCAAATTGACATTTTCTTTGATTTAAATTTAACCTTTTAACCCTCGAGAATTTCTTCAATAAGATTTAAATTCTGTCATAGAAAATGTCCATTTGCAGGTGAATAGAAGACTATTCTTGAAAATTTACCACTGGAATGAGTGGCTCACTTATCGAGCCAGTCATTCCAGTGGTAAAATTTCAAAATTAGTCTTATCTTGGTCCGCAAATGGACATTACTCAAAACCACTGGTGAAGCCGTTTTTAGCCGATATGAGTGTTAAAGGGTTATGGCTTAAAGGGTTAAATATTTCTGAGCTGTAAGCTACTTGAATATTTATCAGCTTTGCATGCCATAAATTCACACAAAGTGCTGCGTTGTCAATTGAGGAATCCATTACGCACACACAAATACAAGCACAACATATCATTGTTATATCCCAAGCATCTTCACTTCTGGCACATCTGGCTAATTGCCAGACATACTCTCGCTAATAACAGCGTTATTGATATTATTTGCTGTAAGAGCAGCTGATATTCAAGGATACATTTTAAACGCAACATGTCAACTCCCCCTCCTCTAAAAATAGCTGTTACCCATATATTCTGTACCCAGGAATAGAAACACATCGTGTTAACACGTATAACGAGAACATAGGCAGACAAGACAAAACGTTAGAAGATTTTTAGAGCACCTGGTCAAAGAAACACGGGTGTCCTAAGTCTGTAAACTACACACTGTTGAAGTGGTTACTATCTTACACACAACTCTTTCATTGTATAATAAGAGGAATAAAAGAATGTGGATGTTGTATCAATTCTCACCCTGTATGTTGCAATGTCTTCTATGTGTAGGGGGGGGGGGGGTCAATTGGTTTATCGGCTACATGTACCCCTTTGATGGACTGGCCAATTGTGATGTATACATGTATATTATATATTAACAATTTAACACTCAAATTTGTTAAAGAAAATTTCAATTTCTCATAGAAAATGTCCAATTACAGACCAAGAAGACTTATTTTTTAATTTATCACTGGAATGACTGGCTTGGTTATCACTGGCTCGGTTATCACTGGCTCGGTTATCACTGGCTCGGTTATCACTGGCTCGGTTATCGAGCCAGTCATTCCAGTGGTAAATTTAAGTCTTTTCTTGGTCTGCAAATGGGCATTTCTCAAGACCACCAGAGAAGACGTTTTTGACTGGTATGAGTGTTAAAGGGTTAACAAAATTTGAAATAATTAATCTTGAATATTGAATCTTCTGTAGTCTAGGTAAAAATGCTCAGTAAAGTGCCAATATTACATTAGTGCATTAGGGTGACATCATAACGCGCTGGAATTATCGATGAACAGTGCAGTAACAAATATCAAATGGCAGAATTAATCACCGCAATAGAGGCATCCGCTCTGTCACTCAAGTATCAGACATCATAATCAAATGTTGAACAAGAGCTCCGCAAATGGCGCATAATACCTCGCCATGACGACAAACTAATGAATGAGAACTATCAGAAAATACTTATTTCTTCCTCAGACCCATCAGACCAGTCATCCTTATGAAGTGTTAAAGCGATCCGTTAAACGGTCAAGGAGGTATCATCCGGAAAGCAAGTTTCAAGATGGCTGCCACTAACTGGCGGCCATATTGGATTTCGGATTATCGTAATTTCGATAAGTTTCTTCACCAGACATATTTCAACGACCCTAGGAAGTGATCCGATAAATGGTAATGGAGATATCATCCAAAAACAAACTTTCAAGATGGCAGCCCATGGCTGGCGACCATCATGGATTTCGGATCATCATCGGTTTCGATAGATTTCTTCCCCAGACCTAGTCAATTTTCTTGAATAAATTTGAGGGTTAAAGGGTTAAGATCCATGTCTTATCTTAATCTATGAGAACTTTAACTACATGTGTAGTAAGAGAAATTAGAGATTGTAGACCCTTGGCTCTCCTGTTTTATTACAGTATAAATATTTTCTGGATTTTCCCAGGTTTTTTTTTATCACAATCAACATTGTGGATTCCTAGTGTACGGTCACATCATCTCTTGTTCTAATATTTGAACCAAATCAGACTAGTAGTTTCTGAGATATCCAGAAATTAATCCGATCTAGATCCATTTTCTCTGTCCTTAACTCTCTGAAATCCAAAAATCATTCCCAATGTAATAAATATTATCTAGAGTATTTTGAAATTAAATTAATTAAGGGCTGGTGTGACACATGGTATTTTAATGATTTTCTATTCTGCTACACACCTTTTTGTATAGGTGGGAGACATTTAGATTTTCCGCATGTCTGTTTGCCATTTAGCTCACTATGTCAAGCCATCATTATACTTCTCATCTGGAAACTGGAGAAACACCCTGCTGCTGGAACATGGACATGCTAAATGTCACTAGGTCTAGTCCTGTCTAGATAATAGAATCTGATAATTCAGAAGTAAATTGTTATACTTGTATGTATGGAATCCATCATTGTTTGCATCTCTGGGAATAAAGGACTAATCAGGCATTTCTGTCGCTGAGCCTGCTAATGCGTGAATCATATTTCATTATTACTGCGTCGCTGCAAGTGCGAGATAATAATCAATTCTTATGAATATATATGAGAGGTGAAGGGCAAGTATGGCAATCTACTCCTGTTTTAGCATTTATAGATAATTATATCTGATGGCTTTACCATGTGGATACTTAGATACAAATCCCACAAGACCAACAATATACTCATTCTCGGGCAAAATTCACAGGGGAGAAAATCGAACACAGTATCGGCTCGACATACACATCCTCAATTAACAGTATAAATAGGAAACATGGAGAGAAATATGAAATGAATGCAGCATCTGAAGGACAGAGCCTAACACTTATACTTCTCAATTCAATTCATGCCATCCAAGCTGTAAATAAGCTTGTCATTGTGAAAACACCTGTCACGTTTTTAAATAGCATGTCAATACCAGTGTTCATTCTAGCACTGTCCACAGCTTGTCCATAATTTCACGGTTTGACTTACAAAGGCAATAAATGGTTGTTATTAAATAAACCAACTCTGCCTCAATTAGCTAGCACTTTGGGGAAGCCAGATTGCTAATATTCAGAATAATATCTCTACAAGGCCACCTTATAGCAGCAGCATTCAGCTAGCGGCGCTGAAACGGCGACATCCTATATCTAGTCGTGATTCTATTCAGTGTGGATGGCTGTCTGGTGATTATGACGACGGCGGCGGCAATGTCGCTGTCTCGGCTCTACAGCAGAAAGTGTCATGCATATTAATAATAGCTGGCTGGAACACTGACTGCACAAAAAAACTGTGCCCATCCAGTTTATCCTTACTCACATATAATACAGGATTGCCACGCTGCAGCCAAGCAGAAAGCCTCATCGGCTTACTGAGAGCAGCGACTGCAAACTATCTTTTCTTCTAGGTAATGACAGATTTTACGGAAGCTGGGAACAAGAGACAAGAAACGTGGCAAGTCATCTCCGGGCATTCTTCATAACGGATTAGAAATTTCCTTGCTATGCGCCCCTCAAGCAATTATTTCCATACCATCAAGGGAGTGATCATGGATATAAAATCATGATCTATTACTGCAAGCATCAAGGTGCTAGTGCACCTACAATATAGGTGCGATAATCCCTGATTGACCAGAATATTCTAGCATCAATACACCTCAGTATTTAATTCACTAAGCCAAGTTTTGAAATAAAATCGATATATCAAACTGCATCTTCTGCATTGACAACAGGATTGCCAACTAATTAGAGTATTTATGCGATTCAAGTTTGAACTGACTTTTACTGTCCTTACATGTACTTGGACTTAAAATCAGGATAGATCTATCAATAGATTTGCAAGATTTTCTAGTTTTAGAAATTATTACCCTCACCCTGTATTACGCTAGCCCAGTTAGGGGAAGAAGACATTGCATTTGCGCATGCGTCGTGCTTGCATGTTTGATTGCATGCATGTGTCTGGAGCTGTATCTAAACAAGAGGCCCAAGGGGCCTGTATCGCTCACCTCGACCATAGGCATCTCAACTAGAATGGTCATAAACAATAATTAGAACTCTAATGAGTTGAGCAACCGTGTACCAAGAAAACACAGAGACCATGTTGCTTTATGTATCAACTTCTCTTGAACAAACTTTAATGGGACTTAGCCATCAATATCATATCTCCCAAATTTCAGCCCAATCCGTTCAGTGGCTCTGGAGACGAAGTTACTTTCATGAAAACCAGACAATCCAAGATGGCCGCCCAACCATTTGGCAAGTCAAGTTCCCTTGAACAAACTTTGTTCAGCATATATCTAAATGATATTTTATGAGCTTTGAATCAAATCGCTCAAACAGTTTCGGCGAAGATTTTTAGACATTTCTAAAAATCGACCAAAATCCCAAATTGGCCGATCGCCTTCATTTGAACAAACTTGGATCCCTATGCCCTAAGGATGCTTCCTGCCAAATATAATTGGAATTTGCCTCTAGTTCTCCAGAAGAAAACAATTTTAAAGTTCCCATTGCTTTAGTATGGGCGCCTTTGGCGGGAAAATAATACAAGATGGCCACCAAACTGTTTATTCGACCGTTTAGAAAATGACAAATTTGAGCTCCGAATACCTGAAAACATATATAGAACCAATTTTGGCCACAAAATCCATCAAATGAAAAAATCCAATATGGCCGCCAAACATGCTACATTTTGATTGGCCCACGGCGGCAATGTTTTTTGACAGATCAACTTCCCGTGAACAAACTTTTATGGTCCTTAGTCCCTAATGATAGCTCACAAATTTCGGCCTGATGATGCCCTGATCCTTCAGCGGTTCAAGAGAAGTCATTGTTTTCGGGAAAACTAGGTCATCCAAGATGGCCGCCAAACCTATTGGTCAATCAATTCTTCTTGAGCAAACTTGGCTTACGTCTATCACTAGATAAGGTTCCATGAGTTTTGAATCGATTCCACAAGTGCTTTCTGAGAAGAGTTTTACAGACATTTCCTAAAATAAGCCGAAATCCAAGATGGCCACTGGCCGAATTGGTCGATCGGCTTAATTTGAACAAACTTGAATCCCTATGCCCTAAGGATGCTTCCTGCCAAATATAATTCTAATCGGCCTAGTAGTTCTCCAGAAGAAGACATTTTAACTTTCCCCTTGCTTTAGCATGGGCGCCTTTGGTGAGAAAATAATCCAAGATGGCCACCAAACCATTTATCCGACAGTTTCGAAAATGGCAAATTTGAGCTCAGAATACCCAAAAACATACATAGAACCAATTTCGGCCTCAAAACGCATCAAATAAAAAAATCCAATATGGCCGCCTAACAATCTACATTTTGATTGGACCACAGCGGCCATGTTTTTTTGACGGACCAACTTCCCTTGAACAAACTTTAATGGCCCTTAGTCCCTAATCATATCTCCCCAAATTTCGGCCCAATCCCTTAAGCGGTTCTGGAGGTCATCTTCAGGAAAACCATTTGACCAATCAAGTTCCCTTGAACAAATTTGGTTCAGCTCTTGCCCTACATCATATTTCATGAAGCTTGCATCGATCCCCCAAGCGGTTTTGGAGAAGATTTTTAAAGACATTTCTTCAAATCGGCCGAAATCCAAGATGGCCACCGGCCACATTGGCCGATTGGTTTCATTTGAACAAACTTGGCTCCTTATGCCCTAAGGATGTTTCCTGCCAAATATAATTGAAATCGGCTCAGTGGTTCTTGAGAAGAAGTCGTTTAAAGGAAAAGTTGACAGACGGACGGACAGTCGCCACGGCATAAGGTCACTTGGCCTTTCAAGCCAGGTGAGCTAAAAACTACCAGGGGTAGAAATAAAAAATGATTTCAACATGCACAGTGAATATTAAGATTTTAGCCATAGCAAAAAAATCTAAATGCACATAATTTGACAGAAATGCACATGCACCCTGTTCACGCAGAATCACAGTTACCTGTGCCGGCCATTTTTTTTACCTGTGTTGTGCATGTAAAAAGGCTTTATTTCGACACCTGACTACTGATGCAATTTGCCTCATATTTTAACTTGTGGCAAAGGAACTTAATGTAAACTAAGATTTCCAGACTTTGGCTGACCTAGATAAAGAGCCCAGACCTGGATTAGATCAAATTCTGGATATATAGGATCTCAGAATTTCTTGCTTCGATTTGGCTCAAATTTTAACACAAGAAAGGGTGTGACCATAGACTACAGGATTGCCATGGCAAATTACATGTATTATTCCATAACTTTGGGCGTGATCTAAAAAAACCCCAGAAATCTAAAAAATCTGGAATAAACAAAAAATGATATTACAAAGTCTCAGAAACAAGAGATTAAGCGTCTGCAATATCGGATTGCTCTTGCACATAATTATGAAGATCTAACACTTGCTCTAGAGGCATTCAATCCGATCTGATTTAATAGATTCATCCAATTAATAAATTCATTAGCGTATGTATGGATTGTTGCAAACGAAAGGTCAGAAGATGGATTGCTACATGGATGGTACGGCTGAAATTATACACCATGTTTTTTGTGGTGGCGTGATAAGGTCATAATTGTTTTCATTCTAATTAACACATTTAATATATCTTAACACTTGCATACCAGAAATCACAAGTATTGATTAAGTGTTTTGAAATTAATTTGACTGGGAGCTGTTGTTGACACTGGAATGGCTAGCTTTGAAGGCTCAAATTCCACCGCAGAAATATGTGCGATGAGGAAAACATTTCCAGGATTACTGTAAACAAAAATAAATTACACTTTATTCTATAATGGTAAAACCAGTCCAAAAATATATAACACTTTTTTCATCTCGAATGTCTATTTTGTAGATCAAGAAGAACATTTTGGAAAACGTACAACTGAAATGACTGGTTCGCTTATTGAGCCAGACATTACATTACAGTTTTACTCAAAATATTCTTGCCAGTCAGTCAGTCAGTCGAGTTTTGGACAGTCTGCCTATAGATGACCTATGTCTCAATTAATGCCTGCTTGCACTTGTTCAGGTCTATGTACAGCATCAACCATTTTGATCAGCTTGATAATTAAGTGCCCAATACACAAAAGGGGAACTGAAAACTATAGCTTAGTTAACAATTCAATCGTTAATAAATGGTCATTGCATGTAGTCATTGATTGTTTATTCCTACAATGCATCAATATTTACAAATGCTTGTTCTGGAACTCTCCTTGGATAGCGCTAATCTGTCAACGCTGATGCTAGCTCATTCATTCACTTCAGACTTCTGCCAGTAAATCCTCCTTACCGAGTTTCTCTTACTCAGAGGCAAAGCAGCCATTTGACATGCCTGTCACACACAAAATCGTGAGATGGTTCTAGCAAGCCCTGTCAAATCTAAAACGCTATACACCATGATGAATACACCCGCTATCGCCAGTAAGAAGCTTTCATACAGATTCACAAAAACAATGAATCAGATATAGAGGCGATATAAACTAAAGAATGGCATCTATTTGACATAGAGGTGGGATAGGACGAAATGAAGCTTATAATTATTCATCTTGAGCAAATCTTACATAACATGGTATTACTTATTCAATGATAGATTATATATCATGTTAAGCGCTTTAACCACTCACAAATGCCACGCTTCACCTGCAGTACAGATCACAAATAATTAAACATCTTTGCAAAACAAAATGTACTATTGAATATTTTTTTTAATTAATTTGATTGGAAGCTAAAGGCAGCAATGGCTTCCAATTCAATTAAGTCTAAAATATTTAACATAACATTTTTTCACATCATGTTCAAAATTGTACTAATTAACGTGTTTCTATTTTTGTTTTGGAAGTGTGTTAGCGTATTTATGATCTGTACTTTAATAAGCTCTGTCTATAGCTTGATAAATCATACCCATTTACAGGCTGTTAGCCAGGAATAGAGAATAGGCTGTCCACAGACAATGAATATAGGTCTTATATAATCTTCCAAATTAGAACATTTTTCAAATTTCCTGATTAAATTGATAAAATTCATATAAATTCTAACCTGTCCTTATTAATTTATGACTTTCTGCCTGTCCAAAATAGAATTTACTCGTCCAAAAGATGGGTGGATGGGTTTCAGGCTAACGACCTGCTCGTTTACCAAATATAGTCTAAAGGTTATACTGCTGGCGTAAACAATGTGGGTGCAATGTTTCATGAATGTTCACTTGTGTGCCGGGACACACCTACCAATCTGAAATCATTAGCCATTAAATTCCCCTATTTGAGGATTTTATTAGCCAAACATTAACCCTTTAATTTGTTCAAGAAAATTTCAAATTTCCCATAGAAAATTTTCAATTGCAGACCTGGAGAAGACTATTTTTTTAAATTCACCACTGAAATTACTGCCTCGGGTTTTCTAAAGACAACTGCAGAAGCCGTTTTTGGCTGATATGAGTGTTAAATTGTTAACTCTCTTAGCCAGGAAATTTACATATTTTTGGGGTTTTATTAATTAGCCAAATGTTAAAGGGATACTAGGATATAATGTTGTCTCAAATGTTGTATTGTCCTGATACATTGTCGTCCATAGCTTTCATAACATTCATTTCCAGCCTAGGGTGGCAACAGCTCCCATTCAAATTAATTTCTTATTATTCAACAGCTTACTTGCACGGCTACATGAGGTTGCTTTTCCATCGTCCTGTAACTCTTTTAGCCAGTAAATTAACCTATTTTGGGCCTTTATTAGCCAACCATGAGAATTATTCGAATTGGCAAGCGGGTAGGTCTATTCCTGCGTGTGTTACTCAAACATGTTGTATTCAACAAAAAGTTGGTTTGAAAAATGTTGAAAAATGCACACACATTCCATGCAATATAGAGCACAGCTCAGAAATAACGTAACATATTTCCAAAACAGTAAAACATGCTGTTGAATATTTTGAACATACGTGGATTCGAAGACATTGCTGCCTAAGTCTTCGAGTCCACTTATGTTTGACATATTCAACAGAAAATTTCTTCCATACATAATTTTCAAAATTGTAGTAATTAACATGTTTCTGTTTTCAGTTTGGAAACATGTTTATTTATTAGCTGTACTGTAGTTTACTGCATCTATCAGTTTTAAAACACATTTTCTGCACATATTTCGGTGACGCAACTTGTTCCAAGAAGTTCATCAGCATTTCTTACACCAACTCAATTAACTGTTTGCCATCATTATGATAGAAAGATTACTTGCCATTCATTACTCATTACTGACATTAGTTAGTCTCAATGTTCGAAATACATGTAACAATTTGCCATGTTGCAAACTGAAAATATGTAAAATGGCATCATAGGTTGCCCTGGGCCAACCACATTTCTTTATTTATTTCAGTATTTCAAACCATGAACTGTCTGCATTGAATTACTCAGGTTATCGTTCAAAATTCAGATCTTTCTTCAAGCCACATGTAGGCTAAAGGTCTAATAAACGAGTTAAATGTAGATGGATCCCTATAAAAACTCATTTCCAAGGCAACCATACAGAGCTGTTGAATATTTTGAAATTACTTTGTCCGGAAAACCGTTGCTGCCAACAAATTAATTTCAAAATATTCAATAAAGCATCAATGAAGGTAGCAGAAAATCTGTTCTTTTGTCAATTCTGAACATATTGACATGTTTTTTCCGTATTTCCTCTTTTGAGAGCATTACTAACCCACACGGGTTAGTGCAGGTGTAGTTCTACTAACCCATATGAAATCCTACTATCCTCGGGTTAACGGGTTAATGTTAAAATCGAGCCCTGCCCTTAGTTCGTTAGTCGCTCAGTCACTAAAGCTTATTCAAGCCTGTCATATCAAGAGGGTTTCGTATTTACTGTAATCAAACTTGTTATATGCATGCATTGACCATTATAGGCTTAAGGTATGTAGTGTAACAAAAGTAGGTCAGTGTGAACTACTTTTCAGCTTCACTCGCAGCTACTGCGGTTCTATCAATCTTGTTTAGAACAATCTTGACTATACTATAGGGTTAAGAGAACATGCTGAAAACTGCTGTTTGATATTGGAAACTATCATTCAAAGTAGATTGAGATTTAACCCTTACCATTCTGAAGTCAGAAATTTTAATTTTCAAAATAAATTAAAAGCTGAAATGGTGTTCGTTTTTCAACAACTTTTGGTGGAAGATGGTGCTGTTGTAGACAGCAACATCGTCCACCAAATTTGTTGAAAAATGTACACCAGTTTCTTTCTTATTGACATAGTAAAAGATACAATATTGACAATATCTAGAGCGGTAATGGTTAACAGGTATGTTTCTGAATTACCAGCTTCAATTATTCAATTCACTAGTTGCTAAAAGCTGTTGTTAGCTATGATAACTTTCAGCAGTATGGTTTTCAAAATGGACATACGTCTTCCATTGAGCATCAGGAGATATATATATATATATATATATATATTTACAATTTAAGACAATCCATTTCCGAAGTGGTCAAATGCACAAGCGTGTGTATCAGTCACAAGCTGGCTGATCTATGCTCACACCATCCCAGATCCATATTATTACAGCATCTTGAGCAGTTCTCAAAAGGAAGCATGTCATACAACATTTCCTTTCACTAACAGAAAACAAGAGACAAGCATGCTAATAAATGTTTTTTGGCAAGTCTTCACATTTCCTGAGACAAGCCCCCAAGGGACAAACAAAGCCATGTTATTGGCAGTAAAAGACATGAATATTTGATGGCATGGGGCATGTATCATGAATCTTGTGCTGCTAGTGAATGGATAGATTTTGGGAGATAATGAAGTTAGTAGCAAATCAATACATTAACAATGCTGATGAAAACAGTAATACTACCACTGGGACAAAAAAAAAAGAAATAGATAAAAGACATTAGCCATGAATGTGCACATGGGCTCAAAAATGATACGCCCTATTTAACTGCAGTTGATTATTGCAGAATTTGCGGACAGAAGCCTGATGTTAACACTGCAAGGAGAACTCAGCGATATTGACTTTCTGGGGATGATAATGATATCTGAGAAAGTATCGCAATATCACGATATATAGTAACTGGGGTTGTTTTTTAGGACAAGGAGTATTTTTAAATAGATAACCGCCACGCAAAACCAACCATCAGCAAACCAATATACCGTAATAACAATTACTGGGCGCAGGTTTTGTTTTGGGCAGATTACTTGTTCCAGGAAGGGTGTGTGTCCTATAATCGAGTACATTCTATATTTTATGGTCAAAATTTTTCGCCAAAGCGACGAGAATATGAGTAGAAACTGTGATTTTGATGAGTCTGGAATCATTGTTGCATTTATCGGCACACAAACCTATTTGAGGGAATACAATGCATCTTAATGTAATTTATCCGTAACATTTGATTTTTAACTTATTTTGTACATAAATGACAAAATAAAACACTCAAACTGTTGATAACATCTTCGTTTCCTGTCATTGCACCCGTTAAAATAGTTAATAGATCATTGCAAAAGGTAATTTCTTTGAATGCTTGCCATTACCATTGTTTCGGGGCACACAACACACTAGCGGGAATTTAGTATATATATATATATATATATATTTTTAATTTTAACACTGATGTTTTCTAGATGTGAAAGAGCATTTGTAAAAAACCCGCGATCCATTCACATTTACGTTGCAGAGTCGTGATCTACATATCATAATGTCAAGTCACCTCAAACTAAATTGGGAAAATGCAATAAAATCTCACTGGTAAATATAATGTTGAATGCATTTGATTCGGATATACAGAAAATTTATTTCTCAAACTGTCCTAAAACACCTTCATAATATTATATTAATTTGCAATATTCACATTCGCGATGTTACAACATTTGTTCGTATTTGAGGCCTTCCAGTCAATTATATAGTTCAGTGGAATGTCACCAATCACAAGAGGTTTATATTACAACCAGCTCGCCAACATAAGAAGCGATCTAGAACCTAATTTTAATTTCTCGGGTGCTCAACCAATTTTTGTAGTACATCTGGGTCCGCTTTGGATCATTTTATGTTGGTTGCTTACATTACTGTTAAAATAGATGCGCAATAAGGTAGACCGCATGGTTGATACATACAAGAGGTTTACATATTAAATTTTTCCCGTTCTTTCACACATTTTACAAATGATCATGCATGCAAGATTAAGTCAAATTTTATAAACTGGTTGAAATGACTACAGTTAGATGTAACGTAGTACCCGCATTGGCATAAATACGACAAACTGATTAAATTAGTTTCATAGGGATTTTATTCATAAATACGAGTTATCCAATTGGCGATATTGCCGATATTTGGAAATGAGATAATGACGATAATGATATGATGATATTATGATTTCTTGATATTATCGGGAAGTTGCCCGGCTCTAACTGTAAGTTGTGCAATGATCAAAGCTTGGTTTAATGTATACATAAAATAAAGACTATATCTGTCAATTTCCCCTAGGCATGCACCGGACAAGGAGCATTTGGGATTTCTTTATCTCCATCAACTCATGTCACAACATAGTATTATAGACATGTATCTTAACAAGAGAAATCTCTATTGCAGATACTCGTCCTCTAAGTTTTGTCACACTGTAAAGTTTTCGAATTTTTCCTGATTTTTTTTAGATTTTTACGTATTTCTTCTGATTTTGCTGGATCAAATCCAATGTTGTGGAATTGTAGTGTGTGGTCACGCCATTTCCTATGTTAAGATTTGAGTAAAATCTGACTAGTAGTTCCCGAAATACCCACAGTTCCTGAATTTGATCCGATCCAGCTATGGGTTTACATATCCAGATCACAGTTAAATTATGGAAATCCTCTTGCACCACCAGTTCCTTCAGTGTTAAAACTGGAACTAAATCGGATCAATAGTCTGAGATACAGCTCCCGACACACACAGACAGACAGACAGACTCGTAAACAGGCCCAATCAGAATAACAAAATAAGGCGCGCTTACTTGTCGATGACAAGTGAGTTTCGTGAGAGATAGGTAAAAATATATAACTTGTCACATGTGACAACAAAGGTAACTGTAAAAAATATACGGAAATCCTGTGAAATTACTCATCTCAGGCCCATAATAATCATTTATCAAAACATAAAGCGGAAATATTGTTGTCGTCTTTCCTGGTGAATCGAACTCGTCCTAATAAAGAATGCATCCGTGTTAACAGACCTACTGCGTCATATGGAGGTGTGGCTGTTTCAAATGGTTTGATTGTTATACATGTAACTGTTCTATCTATGAGGAAATATGACATTATGTTTCAAATATCGAAACGCGGGAGATCTAATATCTATCATTGGCATTTTGAGTATCAAATAGTTAAAACTGCTATATTAACCCTTTCATACTCATAGAAATTGTCCATTTGCAGACTAAGAAGACTATTTTAGAAAAATTACCACTGGAATGGCTGGCTCGGTTATCGAGCCATGCCATTCAAGTATTAAAATTTTCAAAAAGAGTTCTCTTGGTCTCCAAATGGACATTTCCCAAGACTACTACAATTACCATTTTTGGCTGATATAAGTGTTAAAGGGTTAATCATTTAACCCTTAGCACTCTGATGTCAATATTCTATCGTTTACTGTGTCAGTAGCAAAGAAACGGGTGTAGGGTTTTCAACAAGTTTGGTGGACGATGTTGCTGTCTTATGACAGCAACATCCTCCAGCAAATTTGTTGAAAAATGATTGCCAGTTCAGTTCATCTTTTAATTTGAAAATTTTAAATTTTGATATCAGTGTTAAGGGGTAAATAACACTAATGAATCATTCACGGTTCCACATGGAGGACTCATTAGTATTATTTTAATTAAAATGATTCAAATAGCATTTAAAAAAAACCTATTTGATATTTGAGAGACAACCGAAGATACATCTAGCCATATGACAAGTAAAAAGCCACAAGTTTTCTCCTAAGACAAGTAATTTTAACAAACATTTCAACCCCTGAGAGGGCAGAGAATAGATGACAAATTCTTTACGATGATGTAAGAAAATATTTGATCGGAAGGTACATTTTGGTGTGCATGGTTCCGCAAATGGTTTGAAATTTCAAATTGATTGTGAGCGATCAGCTGCAGTGCTACACTAGCAAGTGTGTAATGCAGAACTGTCACCAGCAGAAAAATCAATATGCATTGGCAAGCTAATCAATGTATGATGAGACAAGATAATATGCCTAGATATGTGCTCAGCTATAAGATGTGCTCAGCTATAGGATACATACATAGTCCAGTAAATGGGTCATTTCTAGGCCATCCGCTTCAAATATACTGTATGACATGGATATACATTTTGTTCCTAGATGTTTGCTGTAACAGTGTCAGCATACTATCAGTGCTGTAACTTAGTGCACACGCTCATGCAAATGCATGTGAAAATTGCATATCTCGTCAGGCACCTACCCTAGTAGGCATGCTACTTTTTATGTTTGTAAAATAGCACAATAATGTGGCCATCCTAATTCCAATGAGAGCAGTCCTATAGTTAACTAGTTGAACACGTTCTCAGATTGCGTCTGAAACCGCAAATATGCCTGTATAAACACATCTTTTTTCTAAGACACTGATCTCAAATTTTGCAATGGTCTGCAAACCTCAGTCTTCATTTTTACTTATACTGTGTTCTAGGTGATTTCTCAGTAATATCAGGAAAACTGCAGTATTCTCATTATCGATATCGCCTTCATTCCAAATATCGCAGACGCTAAAAGCGTTCATGACGATATTACAATTTTGTAAATTTTCATATTTCAGTAACTGAATGCAGGCCTATTAAATTAAAACGATGTATGAATTTGATCAGTTTTGTCATATTTATTTCTGTCATCATACTACTAACCCTGCCTTATGTATGGCCATTTGTCCTACTACTACCTTATCATGCCTGGTAGCGTTAATATTCTATAATTTATAGTAATAAATTCCAACTAAATCCCACCTTTATTCCATTTTTGGGGATGCTAAACGTAGACAGACCTGTGACATCCATTTTACTAGAAAAGTATCCAGCCTCATTTTCACTCATAACTGTTTGTTCAGTAGCAGGAACATTCTAAAGTGTATTTGCTGCAGTACTTTATGCATTCCTGGCAGTATTAAGACCGCAAACAGTTATTGAACAATTGCTAGGTATATTCCGTGGTAAATTCAATTCCGGTGGCATTTTGATCTAAATATATATTAAGCCAAGAACATGTCATCACAAAACGCAGTGTTTTTTATTGCTTATTACTTGTTCTGTATATCCCGTCTCTCTGGTCTAGGCGAACCAGCAGTCAGTACTGCCTTTCTAGCCAATCACCACTCAGCCGGAGTTCCACGAGAGACGTGTCATGACTTGCCGAGATCAGTGTGCTTATGGCTTTTAACCAGATCAGTTATTTGTTAACAAATTGCCTATTAATCTGAAAAATTTGTATTTTCTGTTACTAATTTGTAGAAGTTGTTAATTAAAGTCCCAAGCTTTGTGTTTTGTGTGATTTGAAGTGTTTTAGAGTAAATTAAGTTTTAGCACATGCCTGATAGACAAGAACTAGCTGCCATTTTAGATGCAGAGCAGCAGGAATCTAGAGCGATTTGGTCCATCAGATACTTTAATGATTTCACATTTAGACCATATAATGGACTCATTAATAGTCACTTTGATACAATATACTCACTTTTATCATGGCTTATTCATTACATTATATACATACTATCCTCGCTGACCCAGCTTATCAGTGCAAAGGGGAGGAAGTAAACTTCCAATGAGCATAGTACACAGAGCTTTTCAGAACATGGGGGAGGAACAAATTCAGATGATCCCAGTGTACATGCACAGCTTATCAGAGCCAGAGAGGAGCAAACTCCTAGCGGCCTCTGAAGCTAAATTTCTACAGGCAAATCTTATCTATCAGCAACTGAACCACAGCTGTAAATTGGTAAACTGTGATAGCTCAATTGAGATATATGGTGTTTTAAATATCATCTGTATCATTATCATTAGTAATTCAGAGCAAATGTTCAGCTTTCCTTGTCTGTAAACAGCCTTGAAAGCTTCATCTGATAATGCCACACACTGTTTTATGGATATTTTTCCAATAGGAGAGTTCAGTGTATACCAACATGTGCTATAAATTAGCTTAATGTTCACACAATGCTGTGAGAGAGAGAGAGAGAGAGAGAGAGAGAGAGAGAGAGAGAGAGAGAGAGAGAGAGAGAGAGAGAGAGAGAGAGAGAGAGAGAGAGGTGAATATGCAAATATCATGGTACAATGCAGGACCTTAGCCTGGCTATATTTAAATGATTTCTGCCTACAATGAACTCCGGTAAAAACATTGCTATATACTAGTAGTATTCACTTCTCTGCATTTATATGTGACTAAATTTAACTAACTGGTTAGATATTAACAATTTTATGACAATAGTTGGCAATCCATTTACTCCTCACGAATAAATCCAAACTTTAATTAGCTACGCATCACGTGGTCAGCGTGATGTCATTGTAGAGGCGGCGAAATTTGCCATTACCAGCTGATTACAGCTGACAAGTTAACATTTGCTCATTTTTGTACCTTTTCCGCCCATGTTTGCCTTGTCGCTATACAGAAAGGCAATGTCTGACGAGGAGTTTGTTACTTATATCACACCATAGGATCAGTTAGAACCCGATATTGACGTGAAAAGCAATGACGAGGCGGATTCAGAGGAGGATCTGATGGCTACGATATCGTTCATTCGTTGTAGAATACAGCGGGCACATCGAATGGTAAGGAAAATATAACTGTTACATTAATTTAACCAAACTTTACTTTTCTTTTTTTAAATGTTCCCGAGATTTAGATATTAGTATTGAAATGCAGTACACGAAGCGAAAAACACTGCAAGTGTAAATTATTGAGAAAGCACCCGTTTTCGTGATAGTAAATAAACTATATAATGAGAGTATAAGAACGCCGTCTGTGTTTTTATGCAGTAATTGTGATCTATGAACTTGCTCAAAGATTGACAATAGAAGCTAAAGTCCAAAAAGAGAGCCCTATCCTTACTTAAAATGCATCGAGATTTTTTGGCTGTCAATCACACTGACAATAAAATTCCAAGAATGAAAACTGTGCATGAAAATATTTCATATATAGGCGTATTTTATTTAGAAAGCATAAGGAAACAGCTTAGAGTATCTAATTTAAATTTTCTGGTGTGTGTTTGCATGTGCGTGCGTGCGCGCGCGTGGGCCTGCGTGCGTGCGTTCAGCCACCCCACTTTTTTGGTGGTTGCCACACCCTCCAAAAGAACTTCTCCCTGGACCAAGCCTGCCTCTCTGCCCACCCCGCCATAAACATACATTTTTCTGGTGACGCCACTGCGTACTGAGCCTAGGTAATGGGGATAGTAATAATATGCTGGACAACCCACCCCATCCACCAACCCACCCATTCTGCATTCCATCCAATTAAGAAAACCAACGTAACAACCACAACAGTGGCAGAAATACCATTATCTGCAGTTGCTGTCATAGTTAAACATTTAACCCTTGCATTTGTTGAAGAAAATTTAAATTTTCTCATAGAAAATGTCCATTTGCAGACAAAGAGAACTGTTTTTGAAAATTTACCAATGGAATTACTGGCTCGGTTATCGAGCTAGTTATTCCAGTGGTAAATGTTCAAAAATAGACTTCTTGGTCTGCTAATGGACATTTCTCAGGACTACTGCAGAGGCCGTTTTTGGCTGATATGAGTGAAAGGGTTAATTATATAAACACTTTAGGGGCAAAACCCGCGTCTGCAATGATCTTGATGAATGTCCATTTAGAGGCCAATAGACGACTATCTTTGAGAACTTAGCACTGGAATGACTGGCTCGGTAACAGCACCAGCCATTCCAGTGGAAAATTTTCAGTCTACTCTTAACCTGAAAATGGACAGTCATTAAGCGGCTAGCCTCTGTCCAGGAAAAAAAATGTTCTTAGCTATTGAATGCCACCAAGGGAGGATAGTTCACATCAATGTACATTTGCCATTTAAACTACAAATGGGGAAATTATTTTTTATGTCTGAGGGCCTGCAATATTAATGGCTATATTTACTTATCTGCAATTTATTTTTAGGTGTTCGTGTGGAAACTGTCTGGAAATGACTAAAGGACATGGGTCTGTGTGATGTCAGGATACGCTTGGTGCGAGAGAAGACTTTAGAAGATGGACATCAGTGCATCACAGGGCATGAGGGATTTATAGGCAACTATCTAAACCTTCATCTCCTAGAGGTGTCTCTATTTGAATTTGTCTACGATGAAGGGCCACTGAATGGCAATGAACCGCCACATAAGTATGTATATTTCTGAAAAGTATAGATAACACCCTGACACCGGTCATGCTTTGACAGTAATAATTTATTTCGATTCTCAGAAGATGCAAAATCTCCATTATGCACTTATACAACCTGCAATAGAAGCCCATTAATCTGATATATACAACGTAAAGCTTTTGACAGAGTGGTAAGGGTTAAAGGGTCACTGCATCTCATTTGCTATTGTCAATACATGTGTGGGCCAAATGGTGTTGGTTAATTAACATGCTTAAGTCAGATGATTGCATGGTCTTCCTATCACCCAGTCTTGCATGACGGGGTTAGCCAGTCATCAATTATTGTCAATACTAAGTGTCCAACACTTCAGAAAGTGTATAAAAGATTTTGACTGCTTGAATTTTTTGGGTGCCCATCTGGGATTTTCATGAAAAATGTGAGTTCGTTTAATGCTACTCCTCATTAACTGCTGAGGCGAAAATCTATTCAGAATTTTGTTAGGTCAATGTTTAGGATTTTCCGAAAACTTTCCGGAACCATTTAAAAATGGTACTCCTTAATCAATGGCCTTCTTTCAAAAAAACTTGGGTAGAATGATCCTATGAGGCTTCAACATATCAAATGAGAATCTTGATTATCATTGGTCTATTTTTTTGGCAATATGAGTTGATTGAAAGTTGCTAAGCTGTACAATCTACACTCATGTTACATGCATTTTCATACTTATTAACCCCTTTAACTCTCGAATTTGTTCAAGAAAATCTCAATTTTCTCATTAGAAATGTTGATTTGCATACCAAGAGAAGACTTTTTAAAAATTTACCACTGGAATAACTGGCTTGGTTATCGAGCCAGTCATTCCAGTTGTAAATTTTCAAAAATAATCTTCTCTTAGTCTGCAAATCGACATTTCTCAAGACCACCGCTGAAGCCGTTTTTGGCTGATATGAGTGTTAGTGTTAATAGACATCAGTTTTTAAACGACTAAGTCTCAGAAACTGAGAATCTATTTCCAGGTTGAAGACTACATTAGATATTTTATTTTTCAGTGCCTACAGGAGATTTGCCCGGTGGATCTGGCACATACTTTGTCTCAAGGTAAGAAGTTTGACCTGCATGTGACATGCACAGAAATTAATTTAACGCTAGCCTGTTACCACTTAGTCCAAGGCTACTACAAATTGACAAGTGTTAAGTAGAATTTATGACTGACCACGCATCGGTGGGCTAATAATAATTTAATATCTAAACCCTTTAGTGGTCAACGCAGTCAACGACGTCATCTGCAGTGATCTTGAGCAATGTCTTTATGCAGACCAGATTATTTTTGAAAATTTACAACTGAAATGACTGGCTAGAATACGGAACCAATCATTAGTGATAAATTTTCAAAAATGGTCGTCTGAATCAGGGCCCTAAATTGACAAATTTTAAATAATTTAACTCATTTTACGCATCCCAATATATGTATTAATTAATGTATTGTGCTCATTGCCTCATGATGAATAAATATACTGTATTGTGCTCATTGCCTCATGATGAATAAATATATAAGATGCTGGTCAACCAACCTTTCCATCATTAGCGCTTCTGCAGTGGTCCTGATAAATGTCCATTTACAAATCAACAGAAGACTAATTTTGAAAATTTTCCAGTGGAATGACTGGTTGGGTTACAAAACCAGTCACTCCAGCGGTAAATTAAAAAAAAAAATCTCTTGGGAGGCTTGTTCAGCAAATCAATGAACCGGTACACTGGTTAAAGCTCAGTTTGCTCACCCCAAAATATATATAAACTAGTCGTCCCAATGGTAAATTTAAAACAAAAATCTTTTGGAGTGTTTGTCAGCAAATGGACATACCGATACACTGTTTAAAGCTCATTTCGCTCACCCCAATATATATTGTTCTCAAAGGTGTGAATAAATTAAATAAAAAGATGTTACCGTTCCATCATTAGGACTTCTGTCATGCCTGTAGTTGTCTTTATAATGTCCATTTACAGACCAACTAGACTATTTTTGAAAATTTATCAATGGAATGACTGGTGAGATTACCAAACCAGTCATTCCAGTGGTCCATTTTCAAAAATTAATAATCTTGATCAGCAATGTACGCCGTATAACTCAGTTCACTCTGACACCACAATATGTATTACTCTCAATAGCGTGAATAAATATACTAAAAGATGTCGCAATATTTCCATTCATGTTTCTGTGGTCCTCTTGGTAAATGTCCATTTGCAAACCAACAAGACTATTTTTGAAAATTTACCACTGAAATGACTGGTTAGATTACCGAACCAGTCATTTCATAGGTAAATTTTCAAAAATAGTCATTGGTTTGCAAATATACATAAATTTTTCATGGTGCGTTAAACATTGTCAAATCTGCTAATCCATGCTATCTAGTCCAGCTTTACTTTATTATAGGCCTAATATCATGGGCTTATATTTTATATTTGATTATACATTGCATCTTGTCGTTATCCATAACTTATAACTGGTATAATTTATCACTCTAAAATGAATAAACATATGACAAATAATTACATGAATAAATGCTGCATATTTCCTTGATATAAGCTTCCGGTGTCTTAATTCCTTTCAATTTGAAACTGATTATAACCCAGGAAATAGAAAGTAGGAACTGCATTCTATGTGCATATTCGACATCATTGTTACATTGTTTCTTGATTCATCATGTTTCCGACATCATTATTTCCACATCACTCTGGATTTATAATGTCAATTTGTGATGAAGTCATTGAAATATACCACATCAACTTTTCTTAGCCACCTATATTATCCAAAAAGTAGATCAGACTGACCAAGTAATTATATGCTTTTGCCCGGAGGTACTTACTCGCATAGCATGAAGTCAATAGCTCCAAGTATGACAAAACATGCCACGACAGTAATATCTCTGCATTGGGCTCAATACTTGAGAAAATAAAAGAAATTGGAGGTACAATGAATCAATTTTGCTTAAATCAATGATTCTTTATAATAGGATAAAACTTCTTGACGCCGCACGCACACGACTCATTGGCATTGACCTCATTTCTGATACACGGTGGTCTCTGCAAAAGGTGAACGAACCCATGTGAAAGTAAAGAGAGAATGAATGACTGACTGGTTTATGAGCAGCCAATCCGAGCTCCCTTTGTAATCCCACGAAGTCCAAAGCGCCACCTAATCATCTGCTGTGTCTGTACGTGTTGCAATAAATATTTTGCCATTTTATGAGCTCAATCACGATGTGTGTTAGTATTGACAATAACAATAATAATGATGGTGACAATGAAGGTGATGATGATGACAGTTCTGTCAAGTGGGTGGCAATGATGATGATAAGACTGATGGCAGTGACAATGATTGTGATGACCGTATCTTACTAGCATGATGACTGACAAAGATGGTGATGACAGTACCAATGACACAGTGACGTGATGAGAGTAACAATTATGGCCAGGGATGGGGTCAATTCCATTTTATCAATTCCACCTCAATTCATTTTATCACTTCCAATTCCAATTCTGTTTCCACATTAATTCATTTTATCAATTCCAATTCCACCCAGACAAGTTCAATTCCATTTTGTCAATTCCAAGTCCAATTCCATACCAATATTTACTTGAGATCAACATTGTTATATTGTAGCGCTTTATTGTACAAGATTGGCCAAGAAAAACTAGATTTATCATTAGCATTTGCATGGTAAGAGAAGACTATTTTTATAAATTTAACAATGCAATGACTGTCTCAGTTATGGAACCAAACATTCTACTGGTAAAATTTCAAAAATAGTCTCTTAGCATACATATGTATGATCGTTCCTCAAGACCAGCGCAGAAGGCATTTTTGCTTGGCTTCTCCGTTAATATTTAAAACAATTAGAATAATAATTGTTGTTGCCAATAGGTAGTTATATCTTTCAGTCAAATTATTGTCCAAAAAGTCAACATTCAGCAGATTTTATTTTTAGTTCATTTAACTTAATTATAGCTTAATGCCGTATTTTTTCCCTGATGAATATGACTAAAGGTTAATGCCATGTCTAATTATTGTAGATACATGTAAAGCTTGCTATATAAATGTTGCATTAAAAAGCAATAGAATACAATGTATATAGTACAGTACTGAGTGAGAGTACTGAGCACATGTATTTAGAGTTTGAATAACACCTCTAGACTAGGTCTGTGTTTTAAAAGCTAAGACATTTTACAGATGGGGTTGTTCAATGATACCTTTGTTATGTAGGAGGTATAATTACGGGGCAATTATCTTGTAATGTTTGTAGTACAGTACTGAGTACTTTCTTCACCCATTTCATTCCATGCAGATGATAGTTATTACTTTAATGAACAATTTTAACACAATTTGGTTATCTTGGTTCTAGCTTATATATTTGAAATCATTTTAGCTAATTTCTATGATTTTAAAGATTTCATAGAGATGAAAACCAGTTTCCAGGGAATGCAGAATAAAATAAGTTCAAGATCAGTGGCGCAAAGCTCTCATAAGATAAAAGGTTAATTGGTCACTGGTCAGGGAGAATTGAGTTAATCCAATAATGTAATTAAAGTTCATAGCATTTATCAGATCTTTATTTTGTCAATTCAGTGAGAATATTTTTGAAAATTTTACCACTGGAATTACTGGCTCCAGCTAGCCACTCCAGTGGTAAATTTTCAAAAGTAGTCTCCCATTGGCCTGCCAATGAACATTTCTCAAACTCATTGCAGAAGGTGCTTTGGTCGGCTTAGTTGTTAAATGGTTAAGGGCTAACTTGCTCATCACTGAATTATCAGTATCTCAAATTCTAAGTCTTCAAACCAAACATATAGCTAAGTTATTAAGATTTATTTTAATAGAAACTATTGCAGCCATAGGAGACAAACGTATTCAGTCAAATAAATTGTAAAATATTCAATAAAGCATCTAATAACAGCTGGCATAATAAATATCATCAACCTGCATATAGAATGAAATGTGGTAAATGGTATCATATAGATCATTTAGGATAAAATGCAGGGCATATAAAGATCAGTGTATAATACAGATATTACATGTACATTTTAGAGCCAACTATGTTCAGTAAATCTATGACAAATATGACTGGAATTGAATTGGAATTTAACAATTCCGGTCAATTCAAATTATCAATTCCAAACCCAATTCCAATTCTGGTGTCTTAAAATTGATCAATTCCAATTCCGGAGTTCTCTGATTTATCAAGTCCAATTCCAATTCCAGAATTGAATTGGAATTTACTGATCAATTCCAATTCCAATCGGCATTGACCCCAACCCTGATTATGGCGCTTACAATGTTGATTGTGCCTGATAATGATGACAGTAAAAATGATGGCAGTAAAAGTTCTGATGGAGATAATGGTGGGAGTACCAATAATAGAGGGATACATTTCTAGCTATGACCTGTCCATTTTTAGCCCGTGTTGGAATCGATCAAACCCTGAATTCCCAGAATACCATTATCGAGGTAACCTGATGAATATTTAGAAACTAATTTGACCGAGTGCTGTTGCTGCCATAGTCAAATTAGTTTCAAAATTTTCAATCGAATCATCAGAATGATTATTAAGTAGTACATCCATCAGACACAATTTGTACACTTGACAGACTATTCCAGCTTCATGGCGGAGAATTTCTCAATTATGGATGTGACATCAGCCTACATGTGATGTCTGATGTAACTGATTATGACGCCATATACTTGAGCGACAGATCAGAGCCATCCGCAATGATGGTGTTAATGATGGCACTAACAATGGTGATAATGACAATCACGGTGATCATGATGACTGATAATTTTATGGTGACCATGATTGCAGTAACATTGATAATGCTGGCACTAGCAAAGATGGCAGACAATGATAGCAATAATGATGGTGATTACGATGGTTACACATTTATGCTGACCATGATGACAGCAACAATGATGTAGACCCTAAAATTAGACAAATTTGGGTAGCCTAAAAAACAGGTAACCTAATTTTCAGCCCAGGTAATCCATCCCTCTGGGTCACTTCAGAGGCCCATCTGGGCCCGGACTGGAGTAGATTATCGCTTCAACGACATCGCTACATGTTAATCTTAGGTCATGGAAGTCATTGCTGTGTAAGGCAGCAATGACTTCCAGTCAAATTATTTTCAACTTTTTCAACAGAATATAATTTTAGATATTATGCATCAGAAAAATTCTTATATCTGGTATGTAGACCTACGTGTTAATATAGATTGTAGTTTTATTATCAGTGACACAGCATGGTAACAAATATAAAGAAACAAGATGACACAATCCACCGAGGCAATAACAAGCCAATGTCTTATGCCTCGTCGATAATGATAATGATAATTTATTTTAGATGGCACAGTTTCTTTGTCCGTTTTAGCCACGAAAATCGTCGGGATAGCATCTTGTCTTGAACATATATCTATATTTCAGTAATCGTAGTAAGAATGTAGCGACTTCTCAGGCCATGTTCGGACTAAGTTTCGAGTTCTTTGTTTGTAAACAACAGAAATTACCTCCCCTAATACGCTGTAATCCACCCTTTACGTATCGATTCATCTGTTAGAAAACAAAATAAACAAATGACTGAACCTTTCAATCTGTTTAAGCATCCATATGCGCCAAAGTATGTCACTAACCGTTCGTATTTCAACAAAACTGATTAAGGAAATAGTTATTTATAAATTCAGAAACAACACCGACCCTTTCACGTATGAAATCGGCTTCTCTACTATGACGTCAGTGCTGGAAATTACCGAGAATTAACGACAAAATATGCGTATTTAAAACGGTACAGCGTATCACAAAATAACCAAGAAATATTTAATATTACGAACATTTTTATCAATGATGTATTTTTTCTTTATAAAGTTTAAATAAATATAAGGAGCCACTAAAACACGAGATAGCAGCTTGTTGGCAGAAATCCTTTAATGGTGCTGAAATAATAAGTCAGAAGTTAGATGGCTGGCTTTCCAACATTCTATTCCATCCAGTCCCTCTGGTACAAATATATTATTTGAGATGAAGACAGCTCCTCAGTTTGACAGTATACCTCGAGCAACTAGGGCGTGTTTTTAATTGGCGTACCATTACTTTATTAAGGGAAGTTACCTACTGTGTGGTATATAGCACTGCTAGAATGTTGTAAGAGTGATAACTGGAACAAGTTTAATCCTGTGTGATAATGTGATGTTTATTTAGTGCTTTGTGAAATACTCATGTGTATTAATTGTGGTCATTGTATTTGACCTTATTCCCACTATAGCCATTTATGTGTCGAAGTACAAGCTTATCAGGTGGGTAGCACTACAGGACTAAGTTCCATATGTGCATATGTTTTGTCTGTAATGTTACAGAATACCTGCAGTCTAAGATCACTGCAGCAATGGCAGATAATTTGAATGTCAGTCTGGTGAATGTTTCACCTTCAAACTGTATTATTCGGAGTACAAATACTGAAGCCGTGATGGCAGATCATTCAATAACTGTCTCTGAACTCAGTGAAAATTCTGAGTGTAGTGGGGTATCTGTGACCCAAGGTAATGCAGCTGTGAATCAGTCTGATATGTTAAATATGTTTAAGTCATTAAGAGAAACACAAGAAAAACAAATGTATTTTTTAAACAAGTTGATATCACAGCAGGCGGGGTAAACATGATAAGTGGATAGAATATGAGCCGCCTGTGAAACAATGTCATTTACAGTTACAGACCTCCCCTCATGGTACAGATGATGAGGGGGAGGAGGAAGTGCTGGAGGGCGAAACTCCAGACCCTTTCTCAAGCATTACCAAAGAACTGTGTGCTGCAGTTAATGACTCTGACAGTGATAATGAGTTGGAAGTGACTCAGATTAATGGGTGCTAAATGATATGCAGGATTTGTATTGCCAGGATACCATTACAGGACCTGACAAAGCTTGGCAGATTCAATTAACATCTCTTTCTGCTCTGCTGCTAATAAGGAAAAATTAAACAAATTAAGAGAGCTTAGACACGCCACAGAATTGCAATAATCTGTCAACACCTAGAATAAATCACGAGATATGGGACCTAGCTAATCCCAATACATTCCAGAGACATAAAAATGGGCAATGTACAGGGATTGCTTGTTAAAGGCACAGTGTTATTAATTTCAGTAACAGAATCTATTATGAATTTTGCTGCAAACAAGTCAAAGAATGATTGTAAGGACATTGTTGTTAAACTCACTGAAGCTGATTTCAGCTGGATTTACTGCTTTAAGTCAATATCGCAAGGATAACTAAGCCGGTTATCAATAAGAGATATAAACAGCTCTGTAAACCTGATCACAAAGTGACAGATGTGTTATTTGGAGATGACCTGACAAAACAATTGAAAGATATTAAAGAATCGAGTAGACTTGGCCAAGAAATGAGACCAGGTTTCTCCGGCCAATTCAATAAGAATCGATATGGCAATCCTTCAACTAGCCACAATAACATGTTTGGTCGTGGGTCTTATGGGAGACCTTTTTTAGGCAGAAAGAACCAACCATTCTACACCAACAAACCAGACAGGGAACGTAGGGGGATGGAAAAAGAAGTCTCAGATGTAGAGTTGCCTCATAACAATAATCTAGCTACCTGTAGTGAAGAGGTGAGTTTTACTAGTAGTAAACCATTGGAAAGTGTTATAAACACACCGGGAAACTTTGTAGCTGGAAAGACAGCAAAATGTTTAAGAGAATGGAAAAATATTACAAGTGATATTAATGTTTTGGAAACGATTCATGGGTTGCATATTGAATTTTGTGTGATTCCAACACAGACACTGCCAAGGAAACAAATTAGATTTTCTGAGAAAGACAACCTTTTGATGAACAATGAAATAAATAAGCTTGAACAGTTACGTGTCATTGAACAGATGTTTGACAAGCAAGATGGTGACTTTATAACAACCATTTTTACTTGATCAAAGAAAGGTGGCGGTTGCAGAGTTATTTTGAATCTTAAATCTTTGAATCAGTATGTCCATAGGCCACATTTTAAGATGAACACTAAGGTCTGCATTATTGTTAATGTCTAGGAATTATTTTTCGCTTCTATTGATGTAAAAGATGCCTATTGCACCATTCCCATTAATAAAAATGACCGAAAATATCTAGGATTTCTTTGGAATGGCTGTAAGTATGAATTCTGTTGTCTAGCTAATGGTCTTACCAGTGCGCCGCGTATATTTACAAAATTGATGAAATGAATATTTTCGACATTAAGAAAACAGGGACATGCGAACATGAACTATATCGATGATTCTTAAATATCTTGGAGCGCGAAAAAAAGTGCAGAAAGCTGATATTTTTCATATTTCCTAAGTCAAAAGGGGGCATAACTCCATCAAAGTTTTACGCATAAGCCTGAAACTCGAACTTGCTTTGTAACTTCTCATAACAAAGCAAGGGAGCAATTCTCAGTATAATATCTTGAAAGACTGCGAAAAAGTGCTTCATGTCGAAAGGGGGTATAACTCAATGAAAAATTGACGAAAATGTCTGAACCTCGAACTTACTCTGTAACTCCTTTACTAAAGCTAAGAATGGAAAAATATTACAAGTAATATTAATATTTTGGAAACGATTCATGGGTTGCATATTGAATTTTGTGTGATTCCAACAGACACTGCCAAGGAAACAAATTAGATTTTCTGAGAAAGACAACCTTTTGATGAACAATGAAATAAATAATATTTTCGCTTAATATCTTGAAGGAGGGCGAAAACAAGTGCGAAAAGCTGATATTTTTCGTATTTCTTAAGTCGAAAGGGGGCATAACCCCAACAAAAATTGACGAATACGCCTGAAACTCGAACTTAGTCTGTAACTTCTCATAACAAAGCAATGTACCAATTCTCAGTATAATATCTTGAGACTGCGAAAAAAAGTGCGGAAAAAGTCGAAAGGGAGCATAACTACATGAAAAATTGGCAAAAATGTCTGAAACTCGAACTTGCTCTGTAACTCCTTATACTAAAGCGATGCAGATTTTCACTTACATATCTTGAAGGAGTGCGAAAAAAGTGCAGAAAGCTGGTATTTCTTAAGTCGAAAGGGGGCATATAACTCCATCAAAAATTGATGCATACGCCTGAAACTCGAACTTGGTCTGTAACTTCTCATAACAAAGCAATATACCAATTCTCAGCTGAATAACTTGAAGGACTGCGAAAATGTGCGGAAAACCAACTGCGACAGACGGACGGACAGACAGAGTGCAAACCTATAGTCCCACCCCCCCGATTTTACCGGTAGGTGACTAATAAAAGGTATGGTGTCAAACTGCGGAAAACCAACTGCGACAGACAGACGGAGTGCAAACCTATAGTTCCACCCACCGGTTTTACTGGTAGGGGACTAATAATGCCAAACAGGGCAATGCATCACCCCTTGAAGCACAAGCTTCATCTGACTGCTTTCAGAATATATGGCATGTGCTCCGCAAGAGAGGCATATCACAAGAAGTTGTTGACGTGCTTTTGCAGTCATGGCGCAGTTCCACTCAATCCCAATATTGGGTATATATCAAAAGGTGGATGTGTTTTTTGTGCACAAAGGGAACTTCATCCCTTTTCACCATTTATAAACAATGTGTTGAATTTTCTCACTTTTTTTATACAAGTTTGGATTAGGCTACAGTGGTCTAAATTCAGCATTATCTGCTTTGCTTAGTGTTGAGACTAGTGAAAGTATCGGTAATGATCTTTTGAGATTTTTTTAAAGGTGTATATAATATTAAACCAGCACTACCACAGTATATTGCAACATGGGATGTCAATTTAGTTCTTGACTATATTAACAATGAACCAGATGTAAATAATCTATCATTGAAGCAATTATCGTTAACCCTTGTGATGTTGCCTGGTCTTCTGTCAGGCCAGCGAGTTCAATCATTATATTTGATTGACATTCGTAATATAGAGTTTGTGAACACATTTGTAAAGATTAGATTTGGAGATCTGCTGAAGCAATCAAAGCCTAGCAGGCAGCACACAGAACTTGTTTTCGAAACATACTCTACTAATGAAAACTTATGTGTTGTAACTTTATTGAAAGAATTTAATATACATAGAACCAGTGGGTTGTGCAATAACTGTACAAGATTGCTCATTAGCTATGGCGGTGATCATAAAGCCGTATCAAAAGACACAATAGCTAGGTGGATAAAACTATTATTGGTTAGTGCAGGTGTGAATGTTAACATTTTAAAGGCACATAGCATTCGGTCCATCAACAACTAATGCAGCTTTGAAGAATGTGCCGGTAGCCACCATTATGAGGACTGCTGGTTGGCCAAGTGGGTCAGTTTTCCGGAAATTCTATAGGATGCCAGTTACAGTTGATGTTACATTTGGAAATGCCGTTGTGGAAAACACGATATAACAGCAAGGGAAGTAAAGGTTTTTTCTAGGCATGCTAGATTAGATGCATGTATGTCCTAACATCACTCATTTACGGTTAAAATATTTTGACTGCTTCAGTACACAAATAAAATGCATTTCTCTAAATATTTCAAATAATATATTTGTACCAGAGGGACTGGATGGAATTAATAAATTAAATTAAATTTATTGATATTTGATTGTAATTCCATCCCATCCCATATGGTATAGACATTATGTGCCCTCCCTTATTGAGGGTACTCACTCTTTATTTCACAATGCATTTGATTTCTACGCTAAAGCCTGAGGAGCTGTCTTCTTCTCACATAATATCTATGTACCATATGGGACGGAATGGAATTACAATCAAATATCAAAAAATTTAATTAAATTTATTAATTAAATATAGTACATGTAGCAATGCCATATGAAAAATAAAAGGAGAAACTCTGTCACATATGTCAGTCACTCCAGAATGTAAATTTCTTCTCAGCAGCCCTATTTAAAGGCATTCAAATGCAAAGCGTTAATGTTTGCTATGCTCATGCTATAAGTGTGGTGGTAACCTCATTAAGGAGATCACCACAATCTAAAAGAAATTTTATCAATGAATATGTCAAAAATATCAGCTATGATTAAAGCATTTCTTGAGAGTTTTGCTTAGTAAACACTGAAATTCAGGAGTTTAATGTCAGGGCTGCTAGCAGCACAAATTGTATATATTGATCATCTGAGTAACAGATTGAAATAAGAGCAATAAGTAGCCAGTGACCTGTAGGCAGATCCAAGCCTAGGTGTGCAAACAATTGGTTTTCATGCTCCTGGCAATTAATATTTTAACCATTTCATCCTCAAGGCAGCAGCCCTATTTAAAGGCATTACAATTCAAAGGGTTAACGTTTGCTTTGCTCATGAGGCAAATTTATATGTCTTTTAGACCAGAGCCCCTCTTTCACCTAAATGGGCAAGCCTGAACTCGGGGTAAAGTGGCCTAAAATCAGGCCTTACCACAGAGATGCCTACAGGTATGACTGCAAACTGTCCAGGTGTCAAGGACATATTCTTTTCTTGATAAACAGAGATGCCTATACGTATGACTGCAAACAGTCCAGGTATCAAAAACATATTCATTTCTTGATAAGGCCTTACCACAGCAATACCTATGACTGCAAACAGTACAGGTATCAAGAATGTATCCCATTCTTTTCTAAAATCAAGGGCTTTTTCATGATGATGCCTATGTCTGCAAACAGTACAGGTATCAAATACATCTCAATATTATCGTTATGATCAACATTTTAAGCTGAGCACCGGTATCAAGGACCATTATGTGCGAAATGGATGTCAGACAGTTTTATCTTGCATTTAGTATCAGGTTGTGTTTCTTTTAGCAAGCACATATAACATGCACTGGCCATTCAGAATCAGATGATTGTTTATCTGTGGTATTTGTCAAAGACAAAAAGCAAGGTTGCATTTACACTTATTTAAAATTTGCCCTGCCTCGAGCAGTGCAATATCATCATTTCAAAATAGATACAATGGCATTAATTACTTTTCTAATTAGGCCTAATTGTCTGCTGTCCCAGTTGAGCCTTTCTAATGCATAATTCATGCATATTTCTTAGTGCTTGTTTCATTAAGATATCAAATATTGTTTATTGAATGGAATAATGTATTTTTTCAGTGTAGTTATGCCAGATGGCTTATCATCAGCAGAATATATAGCTTTTATTACTAACACCAGTTACATGCTCATTTAAGATAAATGGAGCATATTGCACTTTGATATATTGATGACTGGTTTCGTGATGCACATTCATATGATTCATTTTGTGCCACTATGTATAACAATTAAAAGATGATGGTTATGCCATTGGATGTTTTTACCTGTAATATACCAGTTCTCATCCCAAACTATGAGTTGAAACATTCAGTGTGCATGTCAGAAGAGCTGGCATCTAAGTGACATGAATATTTTTCACAGTGATACGAGTGTTAAATTTGGTAACATAAAAATATGAAACTTAGGGTGGTGAATGTATAATACTTATGGTCATGTCAGTTTTCAGCTGTAGAATAATTCACATTCTTTTAGAGAATCTGATAATCTGTATCACTGGAAACGGTGTCAGATGGTTTTGATAAAAATATGTGATTGTCAGATTCAGGTCATTCTGCATTTACATGGTGGATTGGCGGTATTTCCAATAACAGCCAGACACAACTCAATCATGAAAAATGCTTATGATGTTACAACTTACGTGTCAACTGAAGGGGGGGGGGGGGGAGAGGAGGAGGAGAGGTAGTGTTTACTGACCTACTGACCTCGCACAGAAAAACAATACACATTCTCTAGGTGGTAGATGGAAACAAGGCGGAGTAGCATCATATTAATGTACTGGGCATTAAAGCTCAATTGTTGCGTTTAAAGTCTTAGTGTTGCTCATGCTAAGTTTGGGCTCTGAATGGATATTTCTATAGTAGTGACATTAACTATAGCTGTGTTAATCTCTTCCCTCACAATGTTATAATGGACTAGCCAGAGAAGTTTGGCTATGATTTAGAGAATGAAATCTATGAATTACAGTTGCTCATTCAACTGGTCAGATGAATTGTATTGCAAATACAATATTCATAGTATTCGATGACGAGTGCAAATTGAATATCAAGGCGTTTTATTTGTACATCTGTATGATTTGTTCGCTTCTAGGCTTAATTCCAGATTAAACCACATGTTTCTTGAATACATGTACCTCAGGAGCTTATGATATTGATGCTTTTATTAGATCGGTTTGAAGTTAACCCATAGTCATTTACATTTTTTTGCCTCTACTGAGAGTTACTCTACAAGAGTAGAATTGGATAAAAAGCAGCAGAAACAGTAACACAGCATCAAGCTGGAAAATACATAAAACAGATTTTGCTATTTAATAAGAGGTTGTTTTTGAATTGGCAAACTTGGGGCATTCACACATAAGGACAGTGTGCATCCACTAAGCGAAATATTGTTAATTAATAGCCTCTTATACAAGAGCCTCGGATGATAAAGATCTTGCTGGCTAGACAATTTTGGTTATTAATTCATAGAGAGAATAAATAAAGAAATAATGCTTACTAGGTGGATTAAGTTGTGAAATTTTTTGGATAATTGATATTTTTACCAATGACCTAATCAGTGTTGCATTTTCTGGATTTAAATTGGCTTCACCAAACCATTCATGAGTCATCAATTAATGATAAGATTTTTAAAATGGATCATTGTTCAAATATCAACTAAGGCCAGATAAAATTATATTTGGCATTTCAATAAAGTTTTGAGTAAAATGCTTGATATTTTTCTACACCAATCGCTTGAGGAATCAATTCAGGAACTTTAAGCAATCATGATTAGAGCACAACAGTTTTAAGGACTATTTTGCTTGCATATAAATCAATTTCGCCCAGATGTATAATTTTCAATGCATTGCCATCATATTTAGAGTGAACTAAGAATCGAAGAAAGATAATAACACAAAATTGTTCATGAACACGATAAGGCAGTATGTGGAGACACTATATATTGAAGGCTGAAAATAACTAAGATACCGGCATGGATTGATAAAAATATCTATAGACAATACAGTAGACAGAAATGGCAGTAGAACATTTTTTGCTGTCCATTGAGAGGGTTTGAAAATTCCATAATTTAAATTTGTACAACAGGTTGATAAGGAGTGTTTACAAGTTTTATAACAAACTACTGAATATATTAGAAAGATGTCAATGTTCAGAAGGATATTATGAAATCTGTTAATTGTTCAGTTCATATGTTATCAATTCATTACATGGAATTTATAGTATTGAGCGCACCCACAGTTTTGAAGTCTCATGGAACTCAGGCTGACTGAGTGGTGATTGGCTAGAATTTATTAGTTAAACAAGAACTTACCTCAAAGTGGAAGTTAGATGTTTGACTGTAATTCTGGCCAATCACCACTGGAAGCCGGAGTTACATGCCCACCTCTAGAAGAGGTCATAGTTTGAGATTTCATTTGGGAACTTTTCTTGTCCCACCATAATTTGGGATTACTGTGCTGTGCACTAATTTATCTTTAAAGACTGATCACAGCAAGTCATGACACGTCTCTCATGTAACTCCGGCTTCCAGTGGTGACTAGCCAGAATTACAGTCAAACATCTAACTTCACGTAAGTTCTCGTTTAACTAATAAATTTTAACTGATGTAGAGTTTAAAATTAAAGATTCTTGTCGTTTCAGTGTGATACCATATCTTATCGGTCCGATAGTATATATATACCGGGACTTGCCAGTCAGAATACAAGATCGTCTCTGGTGTACCTTGAAGCAGAAGTCGTGTGTAACTTTCCCCAAGGTATCTAATAATGGTTTTGTTATAGGAAAAGCATGCGTTGTGTCAAGAATAAGTTTGGAAGACTCCGCATTCGAAGGATTTTTCAGTGAGATTGTGCCCTGCTACAAGTATGTTGTCTATCCTCTGTGAATGGCATTCATGACGACTCGAGGATCAGACACCATAACAGGACGTGCTTTGTAGCTTCAGCTCGAGAATAGCACAAAGGGCAGTTTGTGTTTGTGGCGTGATTTAGTGTATGAGCACCATATAGGCTATATCTTTTAGTCAGTAGTTTCGACTTCACAGTGGCCTTAACGACAGCTAAGTGATCTGTATTATGTGTTTCCCCATACAGGATGGGATCCGCCCATGGCACAAGAATGCAATTTAAGATAGGTCGATGTGATCTTGGATGAAGCTTCTTCAATCAGATTTCACCAGTAGCTGCCAATATTTTGACGCAGCTGCTGCTCCCAGACATGTTTTGAAGGTTGACAGCGAACTGCATTTACACTCGCTTTTAAAATGGGTTTCCGTACAAGCATATTGTTAGACTTTAACCCGAGTCCGTTTTGACTTGAGCAAAAACTATGCACACTATTGCGAAATTGTTTTTGGCCGTGTAGAAAATTTCAGCGTGTTCTAGCCACGAAATTTATGCGAATAATGTAAAGTTAATTTCATGTAGTTCTGTAGGAGGACCAGAGTCACGTAGATTTCCCAGATCTTTATTCAGGTTTTTGGATTAAAGCCATTTAGGCCATGAAGGCCAGCTCCCATTAGAAAGTATGCTGCGTTACATGTAGAGTCAATATTGGCAGTGATTGTTGTCTTCGTCTTAACATTACTGGACAGGTGGATACCAATATGTCTCACCTGATGATAGTTCCAACTCGGAGCCATTTAATTGCAACAAGGCTCCTGGGTCGAGGATGAGCGGTGCAGTTTTAGGTAATAAGGCTTTGCTTTTTGCTGTACTGAAGATTTATCTCTCATCTGCAGCATCTTTCTCAGATACGTTAACCATCAGTTGCATTTGCAAAGCACTAGATTATGCGAGTGTCAGATCGTCTGCGCACATAATTGTTCCAATGCTGACGGATTGGCTTCGAAACACTCCTGAATCAGCCTCAAGCTTGTTTAGAAGGGAGTTACTTCTATGTTTGAAAAGATCAGGTGAAGAGCATGCACCTTGTCTCATCCCTTCTTCACTAAATGCTCTGGACGTACTCCCTTGCCAATGATCGATGTAATGACAGAGTACATGCTGTTAATAAGATCCTATAACTTGCCATGCAGTCCCTGTGCATAGGCTGAATTAAGAATACTTTTATCATTTTATGGTAGACTATATCGAATGCTATGGATGCATCCATGAATGTGATCAGTAGCGGGAGTGCCTTATCCTTTGCTTCTACTATACATTCGGTAGAAAGGCTAGATGAACAGAGAAACATCTCTGCATAAAGCCAAACTGAAGTTTATTTTGCGAAGAGTCAATTTATCTTCTATATAACTATCCTTATCCGTTTGAATTCTTTTTCAAGTATTTTTCCAAGCAATGACGAGACTGTGATATGTCTGAAACTATCCAGAGTAGTTGCATATTGGCCACTGTTGATAAGCGCTCCAAGAACTGATTTGCCCACTTAGTTTGGATTGGGTAACCAATTTCATTCAAAATTCCAAAATTAGAAAGGAAACAAGACCAGATGGTTATTTGTTAATATCTTTATTGAAAACTGACTGCCACCTAATTTTAGTTGAAAACAGGACCAAGGGGTTTAACACTCAGTTGCCATACACTTAAAGCACTTGTGCCACCTACATGTGTGACATGTACTTAATTCTAAACCAAAAGGGATTTTAACATATTTGCAGATGTAGAAATAGAACTTTTTTACATGCACACTGCCGGTAAAAAATGGCTGATTCATGTGCATCTATACTCATGGGTGCACAAGATTCATGTATATTTCTGGCTGATATGATATGTCAATTCATGTGCATACATGTATATACACCTCTGCAAAAATTAAGCATCACTGAATTCAACGTGTATATAAACAATGTTGTTGATAGTGTAGGGGAAATATTTTGCGCAGACAATACATGTGCCGTGTGCAAAATGCTGAGAATGCATGCATGACACGACCCTGTGCATTTCTCACAACACACATTGCTCACTCAAAATTCGCAAAGCAAGTTTAATATATGTTATTTAATGGGTGTTCCTTTGCGTGTTTTGAAAGTGTTACAATCTAGCACAGAGTGTCACAATCAGTCAAGCAGTGCCACAATGAGACTTAGAATTTCAGAAGAACAAAGATGGCAAATTATTGGAATGCACATACCTGGACTGTCATGTAGGGCCATCGGCAGACTTAAAAATTAACCATAGAGTCATAAGTCAACATATTGCCAAACATGCTTGACTTTCCAAGGTATGGTAGGCTCCATGCTGCAGGACTACGGTCAAGGCGACCTTTCAGGAGACCTTTGCTAACAGAAAGGCACCAAAATGAATGCTTGCTATTGTGTAATGCCAGAGTACATTGGAATTTCAGGTGATGAAGGAAAGTACACTGGTCTGATGAAAGCAGTTTTATTCTACACGTCATTGATGGTCACAGCCGGATATAGAGAGTCAGAGGTACTGTATATGATCAACACACCATAGCGAAAGCAGTTCCATTTGGTGCTGAATCGATCATGGTCTGGGGTTGCTGTTCTTATGACTGCAGGCTGGACCTCACTCTCGTGCAAGGTAACCGTAATGGTCAAAAGTATCAATGAGACATCCTGTATACCCACTTGGAGTCACATTTTAAGAACACTCGCAACTCGCCCAGTTTTCATGGATAACGACACTCGGTCACACACAGTCATTGATTATTTACAGCATAATGCTAATGACACTTTGCCCTAGCCTGCACGGAATGCCGATCTTCATCCAGTTGAGCATCTGTGGGACTGTTTAGGTCGCAAATTAAGAGGTCGAGATCCTCACGTGAACACTCGCAGAATTTGCGACAACCAAATCAGGTGTTTGATTATTAGTATGCGAAGGTGTGTCCAAAATGTCATTCGTGCGAGAGATGGCTACAGTTAATACTAATGGGAGGTTGTGAACTTAAAATGCATACAACGACATGACATTCCAAGTTCATTTCAGTATAATCACGGTGTAAGATCTCAGTGACCAAGGCATACCTATCTGACTTGTGATTTCCTCTCTTATGACCTTATCGATGAACATGCAAATAAAATACACATTTCTCATAAAATGAACTGTTTAGTGTCCTAGGACAATTAGAACACTGTTTAGAACATTGATTTGTCTCAGATCATTTTACATTGTAGCATTAGTATGGCGCATTTACGTCGTTCAATATAGTACATCTTCAAAAATACGGGTGGTACTTAACTTTTGCAGTTGTATAGATATTTAGCTGTGCAGATAAAATCCTGATATTAAATGCAGTGTTCATGAATGTAAAACAAATTTTTTATCTCTATCAAATATCAATGAAATTTGGTCTAAATAGTTGACAATAATTCAAAATGTACTGACTGAATGTTTTAGTATTGGTTCTAACAAGGAAACGAGAATCTTAGTAATGCATTGCATCAGTGGATACCTCGGTACCATTCGGAACTAGATTTCCCTGTAATGCTGTGTGAAACATGAAGGGTACAACACTTTTGATACATATCACAATGGACATTTCCACTTTTAGCTATGCCCCGCAGCCCTCGCCCATCTCCAGCTAAGCTCCACCCAAACCTCGCTCGTGTTGGGATCGATCGATCACTGAACTCCCTGACTATCAATTTCCAGAAAATTATACAGGTAAGCTGTTAAATATTTTGAAACTAATTTGACTGGACAGTCAAATTAGTTTCAAAACATTCAACAGCATGTTTATTAAAGAGTAGACATAGAATTCTTACATGTCCGACTATTAAGAGTTAAAGAAAAGTTAAATATAGAATCATTTATGACAATGATTATGATGTTATTCTACATGCGGCTTAGCTGATTATGACATCATATGACGTCAGACGATAGATGGATATGCTGGAAAGGTGAATTCTAGCATAATTTTGCACACCTATCCCAACTTTGATGACAGTAGGTGGAAGAGTTTTAAGAATACAGAAGGGACAACACATTATTTGATGGGCATGGAACTGTGCAAAATAGCATTCAAAATTATACCTCCTGTATCATCACCACACTCAAATTGATGTGATATCACAATATTTTCTTAGATATCATCGTCACCAGAAAGCTAATATTAGCCCCGATACTGTAATTTAGGCTTGCGCGATTGTGTGATTAAATAAAAAATCGTGATTATTTTTTCAATCCTGAATTTATATGATTAAAAACGAAATAATTGAATAATCGTGAATAATTCCACTGCATAAAATATTTCAAAATCTACCTTTTTATTTTTATTTTGCTCAGCAAACATATGTCCATTTGCAGGCCTATAGAAACCTATTTTTGAAGTTGTGTCATTGGAATCCATGGCTCGATGCTCAAGCCAGGCATTCCAGTGATACATTTTCAAAGTCTTCTCTTGGCCTGCAAATGGACATTTCTAAAAACCATTGCAGCTTTCGTCATTGATATACCTTTGTTGTTATATTGGTGTACTTTGTAACCAGGACGATTAATCAAGCAATCGCGATTATTCTTAAATAATCGCTCGCGATCACTCAAAGTAATAATCGTGCAAGCCTACTGTAACTAGCATAATTAAGCATGACATTCTTATAAAGAAATGTTGGCTATTCACCAGCAATGTTTTAGAATAGCAAGTAAAACGTGTGCTGGAGAGACGATGGCTAGCATTTACTACTACATCATAACGGTTTATGACAAACAGAATGAGTGGATGTATTCATAAATCATGCCAAAAACACTGAATTGATAAAACATCCATTTTTATGTGCGAGCATAATTATCTGATATAACAACGAACATGAGTTATTATTCCACATTCAGCTGACTAGAGGTGCTTTATAATGAAAGTAGACATATGCTCCCAAAGTAATTAAACCTCTTCACTAACATGTCAATGCATATTACCTATGTGAAGGTCTACATCAAAGGAGTTCTGTCTCATCATTATTTGCAACTTCCAACTTTTATACGTCTGTAGGTCAGTTGGTCAAATTTTTGCTAAAGCTGTCATGTCGCAACTATAGCTCGCTCTCACTTGTTAGGCAGGGGTAGAAATAAGAAATTTATTCGTGCATCGATCATTGGAATTTTACACACCCCACAAAATATCTACATGCACATAAATTGACATTATACCACATCACTCATAAAAGTGCACCCACCCTGCACATGCAGGATTACAAATGTACAGGCACCAGCTAACATTTACCTGCATTATACATGTAAAAGACATTATTTCGACCGCAGTGCTAGTTAGTATATATGGATGAAATAGATAACCTTCACTTGTTGTTGTAACACTTCACCATTTCTAAAATGGTAAAGCCAGTCAATAGAATTTTTTTAATTTTACGGCCAGTCTAGATGGCCCATCTAACATTGGAATTTTACTCACACGCCAAAAAATCTATGAGCACATAAATTGATATAGCATAGCAGCATAAAATGCATTATATGCACCCAGTGCACCCACGATTATACATTTAGCTGCACCAGTGATTTTTCATCTACATTGTGCATGTAAAAGCCTTATTTCACCAGCTGTGCTAGACGAATACACCACCTTCTCTCACAGATGCTGCTACATCTTTCTGATGACTGCCACGACTCCATATATCCTCAGCCTGCTCTCTCAGGGACACATCCCAGTGCCATGAGCTATTACAATGGGTGTCCTCGAGAAGAAAGAGCTCAAGGAGATACTTATCATCGACGCTGTATTGTAGGAGCACATTAGTGGCCTTCATACATGTATCAAGAAGAGATGGGAATTTAGTGTGCTGTGCCCAGTGATATTTGCATGATACACATACATGTGTCATTCTGTTCGGGCAGCAGGCCCTCTTCTATAGCAAGCTTGTCAGCGGTTTCATTACCATGGGTCACGCAGTGAGCTGAGAGCCATTGCCCGAATGAACAATTTGTTAAGGATAGCTTAATAAAAGCAAAATCTAAGTTTCTCTAAATAAACACACTTAGACTTTGCTTGGCACCATATGAAAAATACATATAAAAACTAGATATTTTCTGTAATAATCAATACCAAGTTTGGTGACCATATGTGAAAAAGTCTTGAAACTATGGCCCGGAGAAACATTTTCTGTGATATTCACTCGACCATGAAAAGTAAGTCAGCATGACCTACTTTTCATACTGTGCACACCTTCTCCCTAAGATGCATCCACATACCAAGTTTGGTGCCCATATGTGAAAATGTCTTGAAACTATGGCACAGACAAACATTTTCTGTGATATTCAGTCGACCATAAAAAGTAGATCAGCATGACCTACCTTCTCCCTAAGATGCATCTACATACCAAGTTTGGTGACCATATGTGAAAAAACCTTGAAGCCCCGGACAAACATTTTCTGTGATATTCAGTCGACCATAAAAAGTAGGTCAGCATGACCTACTTTTGATACTCTGCACACCTTCTCCCTAAGATGCATCCACATACCAAGTTTGGTGGCCATATGTGAAAGTCTTGAAACTATGCCCCGGACAAACTTATATATGGTGAACGGACGGACGGATGAACGAATGGACAAAGCGGCGACTATATGCTCACGCGAAATCTTTTTCGGGGAGCATAAAAATGTTCTCTTAGCCTGCAACTGAACGTTCACTGACACGTCTTGACCAATTAACCCTTTAATGGCCATACCGGACAAAACTGGCCTCTGTTATCATCTTGTGGAATGTCCATTCACAGGCCAAAAGAACACCTTTTGAAAATTTAGCACTGGAAGGCCTTGGAAATCATGCTGGTTATTTTTTAGGCCATTGTTATGATTGTTAGGTAAAGCAGTAATCAACAAGATTACCTCAAATTCAAACCATTCAGTGGATTGCCTATTTAGGTGGCTTGCTTGTGACTAGGAATTGATGATTAACTGGTTTAAACAAAACTGTCCATGAATAATGACTCTCTTGGGTAATAAATAATTCAGTTTGGTATTTCATCCAGAAACAATGAAGACACCACTACTGCGCAGCACTCCAGTAGTTATCACTTCAGAACCAGTGTTTTGTCTGCTTCAGGAGCTCCACAAATAACAGCTGCCTGAGTAACAGCAGACATAACTCGCCCTGTCTCTTGGATACGGAGAATACCAGTTCAGAGTAATGAAGGACAACAGACAATTGGTTCAAGACAGTACAACACAATGGTACTTTACACTAGTTTAGTAGTATGAGCCTATATGATTACCCGATTGGTCTTGATTTCAAAATGTTTACCTTCTATCAGATCAATATTTTTGAAAGCTTAACACTAAAATGACTGTCTCGGCTAGTAATTTAACCCTTTAATGGCTATGCCGACCAAAATCGGCCTCTGTTATGGTCTTGTGGAATGTCCATTTACAGGCCAAGATAATACAATTTTTAAATTGTATTCTCTTGGCCTGTAAATGGACATTCAATAACCAGATGTTTAAATTTTCTTGATTAAATTTTACCATTAAAGGGTTAAGCAGGAATTTTTCTTAAACTATTTCTCTCTTGTCTGCTAAATGGATAGTTCTCAAGACCACCAGCAAATGGTTAGGTTCAGAGGTTGTCCATTCAATGTATATGATCAACTTAAATGCAAGTTTAGATACTGATGGATGCACAGAGAAAACAATAGATACAAATGATCACTCCCCCATCCTTTTAGAAGAAAAGTCTAGATGAGATGTATGGGTGAAAATACCTCAATTGAAATTCCTCTGGGATAGTAAATTGAGGAAGGGAGATAGGGCACTATTGCACAATAAAATAAGCGCAAATAATGTATACACATAATTTTCACACAAACTATATGCATGTAGCTTTTCCATGAAGGTGAGAGTGGAAGCCATCATAGGCTCAGAGCTCTATATTCATAACTAATTATATCAGCCAGATCCCTTCTAAAAAATTGATCTAAGACTGAATACGGCTCAAGTGCTCATAAATACAGCACATGCCAGCATCATAGGGCTGTAATGGCATATTAACACTTATCCTGATGAATGCAAAAGTCACGATTATCTAGCAAAACCGGCAACTTCCTATTTTGAACATGATGTTGCTGAAAGCTGTTGCTGCCTTTGACATGAACAGATCCATGTAAAAGGAATGTAAAAGGACGGTTAAAATCAGTTAGGATGTTATTTCGTAATTGAACAATGGTAGGAGAGAATTTAGCAATTCTACACAATACCTTAAGCAAATCCTTCATAGAATAGTGAGCCTATTCAATTATTTATCCAGAGATTCCACATCATGGACAGAGAATGAATACACATGGAAAACGAGATAAGAGAGGATGGAAAAAATGAAATTCTCCTGTCTTGAGGTGTGTACATGTAAGCGCTGGACATAAAAATCTATACATGACGTGATATATACCATCAATAACTATTGTCATTCTGTGCAGTGTAGATAGCCGTTAACTTATAGTCAACGTACAGTTAAAACTGCTTCAGAAATCACTTGCCTCTTAGAGACAATATTGTTGCTGTAAACAGTTGCTATACAGGCCAGATCATAAACACATAAGTTAACATGATTTCCAAAACAAAAGCAGAAACATGTTAGTTAGTACACTATTGAACACAATGTAATAAATGTTCTGTAGATGTATATGATATATATATGAGAGAGAGAGAGAGAGAGAGAGAGAGAGAGAGAGAGAGAGAGAGAGAGAGAGAGAGAGAGAGAGAGAGAATGATATATATATGAGAGAGAGAGAGAGAGAGAGAGAGAGAGAGAGAGAGAGAGAGAGAGAGAGAGAGAGAGGGAGGGAGGGAGGGAGGGAGGGAGGGAGGGAGGGAGGGAGGGAGAGAGAGAGAGAGAGACTAAGTAATATTGCTTTAAAAACAAACAAGAGCCATCCGAGTTTGCAGACCATGACACTTTCCGTTTTTGGCACATTTTAAACTGTTTGAAGAATATACGGATTTTACAGATTTGTCCTTACATATCACAACTAAAGTTGTGGAATCCTAGTCCACGGTTACTGTGTGTCATATCCATGCTAGAATTTGAGCCAAATGGGACCAGTAGACTCCGGTATATCAGTAGATCCAGAATTCAATCTGATCTGGACACAGGGCTTTCAATCTGGATCGTGCCTAAAGTCAAGAAGTCTTTTTTTTTATGGCAACAGCCTTTGACGTGTTAAAATTCAAGCAAAATCAGATCAGTAATTTTTTGGGGATACAGCTCAGGATAAGACAAATCTTTGCAGACACACAACACACACATGAATGCAATACCCTCTGGGCAATGGTAAAAATCAAACTACGTTGCCAACCAAATTGTGGCATTTATTTTGTAAACATTTAACATGCACACTTAATCTTAGAAGCTGCTAATTGATTAATCCAGTTTGTTGGTCAATCATATGACATCATAATTAACTACATTACATGTAGACTGATGTCATAATCAATTTTGCCATGAATGACATGATTTAGTCAGTCATAAACGCTTAATAGACCGTCAAGTGGTACAAATTGGATGGCTGCTATTTAACAAACATTGTACGGAATATTTTGAAACCAATTTGACTGGGCCTTAGGCACCCAGTCAAAGTAGTTTCAAAATATTCAACAGCTTACCATTATGGATTTCTGGAAATTGAGATTCAGAGTGCAGGGATCAATTGATCACAAAACAGGCACACCATGGGTGGATCTTAGCTACAGACGGACATGGCATAGATAAAACTGGATTAGAGTCAGAAGAAAGCTTGGGACGTTGGGGTACATTTTGGAAACAATGTTGCTGAAAGACCAGAGGCCCAATGGGCCTGTATCGCTCAACTGGAACATTGGCATTTCAACTAATCTTACATAAGTTTTACATCGATCGGTGTCACTTCCAATAACTCAGTCAAATGATTTAGTTTTCAAGATACTGACAACAATCTTTGGAATGTTTTTTTGCATTAGTGATTTTGAACAATGTTTAAGCGAAAATAGATTATATCTGTGCTAACATCACGTGGTTTTTTTTTTAACTGTCTCACTGCTGCAGCCAATAATTTCAATTTTCAAAAGCTCTTGGCTTGTTTAATATTTTGAAAACTATTCAACTGAAAGTTGTTGGCGGCCTAGCCACCAACAACATTCAGTCCAATTGTTTTCAAAATATTTATCATGTTCAGAGATATAACCTTTGGAATATCTCGTCTGCAAAAACTCAGCAGTCAGGCGGCTACTAGAGGTTTAAATACAATTGAAGAAAATGGTCTCTAAAGGCAGGTAGGTGGTCTTTATAGCAGGTTATTCCACCACCACCACACAATCCATTTAACAAGTGTGCATCTGGCTGAATCACCAAGTTAGCAGCAGGGGTAGGGTGAGCTGGAGTTGATTTAGAAAATAATTTGACTGAAAGTCATTGCTGCCTTAGGCAGCAACAACTTTCATTGCTGCCTAAGGCAGCAACAACTTTCAATCAAATACATTTCAAAATATTTTTTATGAGCATAGATGTCAGAGCACATAATACATATGTTAAATATTTAGCCAGTAAATGGAAATGGAAAGGTTAATCTGTTAATTGGAGTCTAATCTATGGCAATAAAATCTGACATGGTAATAAATCAGTGGATGGTGAGAACAAACCTGTATTTTCCCTATGAAAGTGACACTGCAAATATTTAAGGGGTGCTTACTCTGGCATTTGACGTCCTATCAGTTTCATTTTCACAACACAGATATTAGATGCTGACATTAACAGTGTGACCAAGTTTGGTGTCAATCCGTTAAGAAATAACAAAATGAGCCACCATTGTTGGTGACGGACAGACAGATGGATGGATGGACATACAGAAGACGGACAGGCTCATCGCTATACGACAGCTGACTGACAAGTAAGCGGAGTTAAGAAAACCAATTTCGGCTTCAAAATCCATCAAATAAAAAAATTGAATATGGCAGCCAAACATGCTAAAATTTGATTGGTCCACGGTGGCCATGTTTTTTACCTATCAACTTCCCATGAACAAACTTTAATGGCCCTTCGTCCTCAATCATATCCCCAAAATTTCAGCCCGATCCGTTCAGCGGTTCTGCAGAACAAGTCGTTTTCACGAAAACTAGGTCATCCAAGATGGCCACTGAACCATTTGGCCAATCAAGTTCCTTCGAACAAACTTGGTTCAACTCTCGCCCTATATGATATTTCGTGAGTTTTGAATCGATCCACCCAGCGGTTTCGGACAAGATTTTTAGACGTTTCCTAAAATTGGTCAAAATCCAAGATGGCCACCGGCCTAATTGGCCGATCGGCTTTGTTTGAACAAACTTGGATCCCTATGTCCTAAGGATACTGCCAAATATAATTGAAATCAGCCCAGTGGTTCTTGAGAAAAATCGTTTAAAGAAAAAAGTTGAGGGACGGATGGATGGATGGACGCCGGACGGTCGCCATGGCATAAGCTCACTTGGCCATTCTGGCCAGGTGAGCTAATGTCTTAGGTCTACAGCAACTGCTTAGAGGCACCATTGCTTCCACACACCATGCATTTTAACGGCTCATCAGCAGGCAATGGTATTCCGTCGAGCGACTGCAATTACCATGTGAAGCAAAGTGCTGTTCGAGAATTTTTATTGTTCATTTCCAGTTATGAGCAATATTTTGGGAAATTAATTCTTGTGAAATGAGTCCTCATTTTCATATGCTTGTTCCTTGGATGGCTGCCCGTGTAGATATCCTCATAAAACTGGAAAAGATGCTAGTTTTTCCTGCAAAGTTTTGTTTTCAAACGTTCTATATTCTCTAAGAGCACAATATTCTGTATTTGGTTGTGCAATGGTTTCTTATCTAATGCTTTTCACCTATCACCATACCGTAAATGGATCCAAATAAAACCAATGCAGACAATATTAAGTAAAACGTCTGTCAACTGTCTCTTATATGATAACTGATGTACTGTTTTGCAATATATCGGTGTCATATGAATCCATTTAGAGTATGGGTGATATGTGACAAGTATCGGATAAGCAACCGCAACGCATAAAAAATATTATGCACCATTCCTGTAATCCTAATTTATAGTCATTGCACTGTTGGCTTCCAAGATGAGCAAAGCTGTCTCAATAGCTCATAGTTACTAGTCAGATTACTGTAGTTCAATCGTAATTGTGTATTTCATAGAAAACTATTTTTTTTAAATTGACCACTGGAATGACTGGCTCGATTACCGAGCCAGGTATTCCAGTGGTATATTTAAGAAATATTCTTCTCTTGGCCCGCAGATGGGCACTTCTCAAGACCGTCGCAGAAGCCAATTTAAACTGACCCGAGTGTTAAAGGGTTTAAAGTATCATGCAGAATTACACAATTTTCATCTTCCGTATTAACCCATTAATGGTCAAGCAGACAAACACCGGCCTCTGCAGTGTTTGTAACCCTTTAACACTCATATCGGCCAAAAATGGCTTCTACAGTGGGCCTGAGAAGTGTCCATTTGCAGACCAAGAGAAGACTATTTTTGAAAATTTACTACTGGAATGACTGGCTCGTCGATAACCGAGCCAGTCATTCCAGTGGTAAATTTTTTAAGTCTTTTTTTCGCCTGCAAATGCTTATGGACATTTTCTATAAATAAAAAGAGTTTAAAGGGTTAAGGCATGTTCATTCCTGGCGAAGACGTTGTTTTAATATACCACTAGAATGCCCGCCTCGATAAATGAGCCAGTCATTCCATGTTTGTAGATTTATTCAAATAATCTATTGGACTGCAAATGGGCATTCAATAATCAATAACTTATTTTTGTTGACTAACTTTAACAACGGAAGAGTTAAAGGGCTAAATTGTAATCAAAATATCTTACACCTGTAATCTTCCAAGCTTTGAAATCTATTAGTAGCAGGTAGATGTAGGGCTTCACGGTATTGGAAAAATGAATACTGGTTACGGTATCAATTTCCATACCGGTATACCTTTAATACCGGTATTATTACGATGACAAATAGAGTGAGGCTCCAGTAGTACGATTCTATAGTCAACGTATTTCCCATACATACGAAGTAGGCCTATATCAGCGCTCCTGAAACAGTCGACGCAAATTTCCACAATAAAACCAAGAAGAGGCCCAAGGGGCCTGTATCGCTCACCTACTTCATAGGCATTTCAACCAAAAAGGCCATCAACAATAAGTAGACGCCTACAGAGTTGAGCAGAATTATAACAAGAAAACAGAAGCCATGTTTCTTTATGTATCAACTACTTTTGAACAAAACTTAACGGCCCTTAAAGTACGAACTTCATTTGAACAAATTTGAATGGCCCTTAGTCCCTTATCATATCTCCCAAATTTCGGCCCAATACGTTCAATGATTCTGGATACGAAGTTGTTTTCGCGAAAACTATGTCATCCAAGATGGCCGCCAAGCCAATGGACCAATCAGGTTCTTTTGAACAAATTGGTTCTCCTCCTGCATTAGATGATGTTTCATGAGTTTTGAATCAAACCCCAAGCCGTTTCGGAGATTTTTAAAGACATTTCTAAAAATTGGCTGGTTTAGCCAGTGGCCATCTTGGATTTTGGCCGATCAGCTCCGTTTGAACAAACTTAGACATCTATGCCCGAAGGCTGCATTCTGCCAAATATAAGTGAAATCGGCCCAGTGGTTCTTGAGAAGTCGTTTAAAGAATTCCCCATTGCTTTACTATGGGAGCCTATGGCAGGAAAGCAAACCAAGATGGCAGTCAAACCGTTTATCCAACAGTCTCGAAAGTGGCATATTTGAACTCGCCACACTGATAGGCATATATACAGCAATTTTCGCTATCTAAATACATCAAATACAAAAAAGCCAATATGACAAAAGGCTAAATTCTGATTGGTTGATGCCGGCCATGTTTTTTAACGTACGAACTTCTTTTGAACAAATTAAAATGGCCCTTGGTCCCTAAGCATATTTCCCAAATTTCAGCGCTATCCGTTCAGCGGTTCGGGAGTTGTTTTCGTGAAAACTAGAACATCCAAGATGGCCGCCAGGCAAATCGTCCAATCAGGTTGCTTTGAACAAAGTTGGGTCTACCGTTGCACTAGATGATGTGGTATGAGTTTTGAATCAATTTCTCAAGCGGTTTCGGAGATTTTTTACAGTGTTTCAAAAAATTGGCTATTTTGGCCGGCGGCCATCTTGGATTTTGGCCGATCAGCTTCGCTTGAACAAACTTTAATCTCTATGCCCTTGGGATGCTTCCTGCCAAATATAATGGAAATCGGCCCAGTGGTTCTTGAGAAATCGTTTAAAGAAAAAGTTGACGGATGACGGACGGTTTGCCACGGCGAGTTTGTTCAAACGAAGCGGATTCGCCTTTCAGGCCAGGTGAGCTAATAAATTATACGAATCCCGATATTAAACGCTAAATATTAACTGCCTTCAGTTAAAATCATATCCCAAAACGGCTGAAATTCAACCAAATCGTCCGTACAAATGATTTGAATTTGCCATGAAATTACAACTACTCCGTGTCGAGATCACGAGGTACCAGTAACCAGTGACAATCTCGTCCCAAATAAACTCGCCCAGTGAAACTGCGAACAACCAAGACTGTTGATATTTGACGGACAAATGTCATTGCTACGGGTCAAAGACGTTGGATACGCTGAATGTAAATCTATGTTTTACTCATTTTCCTGGCTACTTTTGTACTTGTATTGATGTATGTGCCAGAATAATAAATAAACTGTCCACAAAAACGTGTGCCTTCTACGAGGAAATTGCAATGGGACAAAACTGCCAGGAATCGTGCAAATCTCCGCGCAGTGGTACAACCAATCCATTATAACACATACTTAAATAGACTATAATATGCTGAGAATACATATGCCTATTCTCGCTGAGCCTCGTTCTCGTTACAGTAGCTTGTATTGATCGATATCTAACGCTACCTGCCAACATAAGAAGTGAATATAGATCGCGGGGAATGAGATATTTTTCTCATATTGTCGGTTCCTCTTTACTTGGGCCATTGGCTGGTCACTACAGTTGTAAAATTCCGGGAAATTGCTAACTAACCAGGCTGTAGTAATTGATATGAAATATCACGCAAAATATTCATTTGATATTATGATTTTCTAGAAAACAACGGCCCGAAATTATAAAATATTAGTGCAAGAAAAGATAGGTTATAGATATTTTTAAGCACCCCCTGTCCTATGAGGTTAATTAAAATACGTTTTATTCTATTTTTTGTGCGAAGTACATTCTTATAAGTAGTAATTTATCAATTACTTTAACCCTAGCCTCTAACAACAATTTGACAGATACGGATAACTAAGAAAATTTTCAAGTGTGATTGTTAAATATCATTTTCCCGTACGAAGAGCAGTAACTTATCGCGTTAGCCAGATATATTATTGGAATGTAACTAATGGAAAGCAGATTATCTGCCTAACACAAGGTTATACCGTTTTTATGTTATATTTCGGTATCAGCAAAATCATACCGGTATGACTATGATACCGGTATTCGGTATAATATCTGTATATCGTGAAGCCCTAGGTAGATGAAAAGAAATGGTGAAAGAGCATCCATCAATTGGTATAACATAAGACACAGGTAGCAAAATAATGTTTAACCCTTTAATAGTTAAGATTTAAAAAATAATAATTTGGCTCAATGAATGGCCATTTGCAGCACCATGCAGACTATTTTTGTAAATGTATCACTGGAATGATTGGCTCAGTTATCGAGCTTCAATAAGACTGCAAATGGTCATTTCTTAAGACCATAGAAAAGGCTGGTTTGGCCGGCTTGACCGTTAACCCGTACCACTCGGGTGTCAGTACTCTATCTTTTACTGCATCAATAGCAAAGAAACTGGTGTACATTTTTCAACAATTTTCGTGGACGACGGTGCTGTCACCATCTTCCACCAAATTTGTTGAAAAATGAAGACCAGTTCAGCTTTGAATTTAATTTGAAAATTAAAAATTTTGACATCTGAGTGGTAAAGCAAATGTACTTTCTAGCGCTCACTTACTTTTCTAATATCTTCTAGTGTGTGAACTTCTGGAGAAACACCCCCATGTACACACAAAAACTGTTGATTCATTAATGCAGCTAGTGGCAGACAGTCGAATGCGTCCATACATGCGTCATAAACACGTTCAGTATATTTTATTTTACCTGAAAAAATATATACACAAACAAATGACAGGTTTATCTTTAACACTTTAAAACGGCCAAAAACAGCTTCTTGGGAAATGTCCATTTGCAGACCAAGAGGACTTTTTTTTTTTGAATGTATCACTGGAATAGCTGGCTCGATAACTGAGCCAATCATCCCAGCGCTAAAATTCAAAAGATAGTCTTCTCTTGGTCTGCAAATCAACATTTTCATTTTCTATGAAAAAATTTAAATTTTATTCAATAAATTTGAGGGTTAAAGGGTTAGGTTATACATGTATATAGAAATAATTTTGGAAACACTTTGTTGTAATATCACAATCTTGGTGAGGTTGGTGGATTATTACTACATGTACTAAGTTTATACATAAATTCGGACCAAGTCACGCAAATTTGTTATTAATATGCATGTAAACAGAGATTATATAATTACTCAGAATCTTTCCCCATTATTATTATCATCATCATCACTTTCCACGATTTTAGCAACCTACTATACAGTATACTCCTCCTCCTCTTCCTCCTCCTCCTACAGTTGCCATTCGATATAGTGCAAACTTAGTCAACTTGTAGTACTTAGCATGCTTAGTAATCTAAGATTATCACCCAAAAATTTTATGAAACAGAATTCTGAATGGAAATTCTAGAGCCTATCACCATTGGAGCCTTTCACCCAAATTTGGTTGAAATCGGTCAAGTTGGTAAGAAGCGATTTGACAATTTATGGTAGGATTTTAATGAAATTTAAGACCTTCACACAAAAAAAAAATGACTATCAAAATTCTGAATGGACATTCCAAAGCATATTACAATAGGACCTTTCCGCCCACTTTGGTTGAAAGCGGTCAAAATAGTAACGAGAAAAAAAGCTACTTCACAATTTCTGGTAAATTTGCAATGAAATCTAAAATTTTCACCAAAAAAAATTTACGAATCCCAATTCGGAATGGAAGTTCTAGAGCCTATGATCATAAGGATCCTTTCAGCCTAATTTGTTTCAAATTGGTCATAATTGTAAGAAGGAATTTGAAAATTTCCAGTTAATTTTTAATAAAATCTAAGATTTTGACCCCCCCCCCCCCAAATTACTTTTTTGTTGACCTCATGCCATTTATATTAGAGTATCGTAAATCGCTCATTAGTAACCGGCGGCTCCTTGTGCAACACACGTAAATAGGCGGGTAGCCTAGAGTACATACCCGAGAGTGAACTGCTTAAAAACCAAATTAAGAAGAATACTAAGAAGAGCAAGTACTTAGTAGAATCGTCTCCGATTTAGGGACCTAATATAATGGACTCGGGAACTCAGAAATGACTATATACATTAGGGCTGGGGCAAACATTCGAACCTTCAAACAATCGCGAACTCTTATTTGACGAATCTTGTGGTTCGCGAACCATACATTAATTCTTTTCGCATGTATTTTCCATCTGTCTAAGGCAAATATACGGAAATCATGACGAAAACAATTTACTAAGCACTTATTCTCGCCGTATACAAGTTTTGAATGATAAACCGTAATTCAGATTTACGACAATATTTTGAATTATTTTCCGAGTAAGTTCAACCCACACTCATGATAGCGTAATCGTCCTCGAGTAACACATACCTTACTCGCTTAAATGGTCTAATTTACCAGCAAATATCGACATTACAAGCCAAGAAAATGTTGTTATGTGTGTTACACAATCTCAACATATTACAGGCTTATAAGGTCTACTACGCGGCACGCATGCTCTGTCAAAGAAAAGGCAAACGTGACATATTTTCTTTGTTATTTGCAAAATCGGCCATGATTTCCGAGGAATGATACAGTGTTCACATTATTCTTCTAATCATTCTTCCATTACGTTTTCATTGGCTATTATAATGAACACCAGTCAGTATATCCAATCAAAATGCGATGTGCTTTCTCTGATTAAAATCGAGGATGTTCAGCGCGCAATTGTTACTACCGCAAATTGGTCAATGTTGTAAAATGCTAGATATAGATATACAATTACAGTATAGATCGCACTAAATGAACTACCAGTAAAACCGCTGATTAGAACAGTTTTCTCGACCAACTTGCAAAATGTTATGCATTCTAATTATCTAGTAATATCTTAATACAAAATCCAGTTCACAGTAGCCGAGAATTTGTATTCAGCAAAAATATTTTAGCTGTTTAAACTTAAGGAGATCTATCAGATCTAGATATCCGTGTTGTCTAGATGAGGTTCCCGTACTAGCCTGGTTCCCTGTATCGATTTATTTAACTAGTGTCGTCTATAAAATGGCAAGAAGCAACCAACTAACCATGCAATGAAACTTATTTGAGTGTATTGAACTTATCTGGCTGCTATATACTAACCATTTGTTGTGTATTTTGTCACTAAAGCCACTTGGAATTTGCAAATGATTTTGTGTTTCACAATAGTTCTAATTCTATTTCATCAGTTCAGATTTTGAATATTAGATGGTTCGTGAACCGGTTTGTGAACTGGACAAGCATATCGCGAACCGGTTCAGTTCGTGAAAATCTTCACGAACCACATCCCTAATATTCATATATAGTAATCATTACGAGATAGTGACCGAGTATTACACATTCGATCCGATTACCTCCGCTTAACGGGTACCCTTTGATAACATTTTTCGTTGATAGTTGTATCATATAAGGAAGTGCCATAATTTCAATGCTGTCTTCCTTGAAGTTATTGCAAAATTTATTTTCAAATTTATTTTTATTTGACAGTTATAAGTTATTTAACACACAAAAATTTTTTTCTTTACACAAACTGCTGAAATTTGGATGCAACTTTTATCACATAGCCTTACCACTCCGACGTCACAGTTTTTCATTTCCAAATATGAACTGGTATTTATTTTTCAACAAATTTGGTGGAAGATGGTGCTGTCACCAAGATTGTTGAAAAATTTTCAACAGTTTCTTTGCTATTGACACCGTAAAAGATAGAATATTGACATCAGTGTGCTACGGGTTAAAACTGCTAAGAAATTGAAATGGCTCAACCTCATAGATGTTCTGGATCTTACCACCATAGGACCTTTCCCGCCAAATTTGGTTGAAATCGGTTAAACCATAGAGATGTGATTTGACAGACGGGCGGACGAAGGATGACTGGCCACCATGGTATAAGCTCACTTGGCCCGAAAAGCAAGCTAAGAATTGACCAATCAAAATTCTGAATGGACCAGGAAGTTCTGGATCAAATCACCACCTGTAGGGTTCATCCACCCAACTTTCGCTTAAATCTACCAAATGGTTCTCGAGAGTCGTTTAACATTGTCCCTATTCATTTCCTATAGGAAAATCTAAGATGGCCAGTGGAAAATCTTAACAATTGAAATTCTGAAAGTTAGTTACGGAAGCTATCATAGTGTCTTTCTGTACAAATGCAGCTGAAATCCATCAACTGATAAGGAAGAGAAGAATTTTGACATTTTCCAGTAAATTTTCATCCAAAAAATTGAAATCAACAAAATTCTGAATAGATGTTCTAGAGCCTAGCACCATAGACTCCTTACAGCCAAATTTGGTTCAAATCCTTCAAGCAGTTAAGGAAATGCACTCTGACGCCTATATTCCAAATTCATTTCGAATTAGTCTAGTCTAGCCCAAGTTATTGACCGGATACGGTTAAATTAACAGTTTGTATTTTTCAAGGGTGATAACTCTGGCAAATATTGTTGAAAAGCAATGGGACTTGACATCCGCCTCGGTAACATTGAGCTATATTACAAATTTGGTTTGAATCGGTTTAGTATGACATGAGTTATTGCCTGGAAACTGTCAAATTAATGATTGTATTTTTACAAGAGGCCACCTTCGGGTAAATTTGACGACAATTGACAGAATTCGAACTTGGCCTCCGTATTCGTATTACTAAGCGGTATGCTGAAGCCAGTTCAAATCCATGTAGGAAAACACCAGTTATTGTCCGGAAAGGCTAATTTTTTTTGATTTTCATAATTTCAAGACCAAATAACTCTGGGTACCTTTGAAGTAAATTGACCGAATTCGAACTTGGCCTCCCGTATTCGCATCACTAAGTGGTATGCTAAAGCTGATTCAAATCGGTGCAGGCCGTGACAAACACAAGTTATTGTCGGGAAACCAATCAGTACAAACGTACATACATACAAATGGGTGCATTCCTATATATCCTCTCGAACTTTCGAGGGTACAACAAAATTTGTTGAGCTAGCCATATGATTGTGGAGTGCAAGCGAAAATCTCTATTTGACTCCTCATTTCACCACCCCACCCTCCTCCACCCCAGTATGTGGGTGGGATGGGGTGGGGGGGGGGGGGAATGTGTCAAAAGGTCAAGAAATTGATTGTAACGCAACTCGTCCGAAACCGTTAGACAGAACTCAGCAAAAGTAAATGCATTACCAATATGACTGTGGAGTGGAAGAGGACATTTACATTTGGCTCATTCCATAGGGCTGTGGTGCTGTTGGGTTAAAAGATCAAAGCAGTGAACATGGGGATTTGCGATGACTCGTCATCGACCGAGCAATCTAGTTATTGATTGCAAGCATCCTGTCATGAACAATAAATGGAATCCTAGGAACTCATTCACTTATACTGGAGGTTAGCATACATATATATTTAATGAACCTTCAAAAACAAATCCTATTATTATTTAATTATGGTAAAATGCTGTATGCCTAGATGGCACATAACTTCATAAGGGAATATGGAATAAATTCAATTAGTGTTTCACCTGTCGCAAATTAACATATAATTAATGATTGTGTTATTACTGCACACCTGCGTGCCTATCAAACAAATGATCCTGATTATGCCGCAGCAGAACAGAAACCAACAAAGCTTGAATCAAATAGACTGTCAGAGAAATTAGTGGAATATTTGTCCCCGCTATAGCTCGGACTGTGGATATCAAGTGACGATCGAGGATTGAGTGAGAGAGTGAGAGCTGATGCAAGGATATCATATTTGCTTGGCATGATGTCTGTCAAACAAGCTCTCCACCCGCTAGCAACATGTATAACGTACACGCATTCCTCTGTCAATATACAAACCACACACGCATATCAAGCTTATTGATTATAATACTTTTAACCCTTTAACGGTCAAATTCAGTCCTGAAAATTTCAATTTTCTCACAGAAAACGTCAGTTTGCAAACCAAGAGATGATTTTTTGAAAACTTACCACTGGAGGAATGACTGGCTCCATTATCGAGCCACTCACTCGTGGTAAATTTTCAAAAATAGTTTTAGTCTGCAAATGCACATTTCTCAAGACTAATACAGAAGCCATTTTTGGTTGGCTTTGAGGTGTAGGTGATATTTACAACAGATTATACAGGAAAATCTCTAAAGAATTTATTAAAAAAATATATTCGTAACCAAGAATTATTTTCACACTTAATATGGTTTCATATTTAACATCATTTTCAGCAGGTCTATGAGAAATTAGAATGTAGCGCAAACGCTTGAACTATCAACCCGCCCAAAGCAGGTCTCTGGGACTTGGTCTTGAGGAATGTCCAGTTACAGGCTTATTGAAGCACGATAACTATTTTTAAATAGATGGATTGCATCCGCCTGCATATTGAGCCCTTTAGGGTTTCCGCATATCACACATCGTGAGTGGCATGATTTCTTAAAATAGTATACCCCTTAGACAACTCAAATGTCTATTTAACATTACTGTAATTCTTGAAAAGGAGACAAATCACACAGAAACAAACCATGTAAAAGTATAGAAAAAACTTATAATTCATTTAAATTTAGCTGCAAACTGAATGCAATGACGATATATAACAAAACAAATCTTTAGTTTCATTGGAATAGAATAAGCCCATAATAAATTAAAAGACCATTGAAAAACTTTAACATCCTTCTAATTCTGGGGTTAAGTAGGATATAAATCACACACAAATAAACTAAGTCCAAACCTGGTAAAAATAAGGAAAAAATTAGAAAATGTTATTTATTGTGATGTAGACTACAATGTAAATGCACTGATGGTATAAAACAAAACTGCAAAGTTTTAATGTGATTGGATAAAAATATTCTAAGCCATTACTGGCCAAACGCCGAAAAAACTATGGACAAATTTGAAAATTAATTAATAGTTTCACTACCAAAGGTAGAATAGATTACCAATCAGCTTGATTGATGCCTACAGGATCCATACAATGTAGTTGATGAATCCAGAATTTTTCATGGTCCTTGCGGAAAGTAGTGGCTTCCGTGCTATCAGGGTCATGATGTAGCACTTCAATAATTCTGTAAGTGACGTCTGTGGGTCCGTGGTGGGGTAGATTAAAATGTTGAGCGACAGGTGTGTCTTTGTTGTTTTTAATATCTCTCAAATGTGTACTTGAAACTCTCATTTGGTTTCACCTACATATTGTTTTGTTAATTTTTTGCAGGTTAATAAATAAATGACATTCATGGTGTGACAAAATGTTTTTGTTTTAATAAAATATTTTAGCCCTGTGTGAGCTTTTGAAGTTATTTGTGTTGTCCATGTGGAGACAGAAAGTGCAATTTGTTTTGATGCATGGATTTATCGGGTTTATGCTTTTGCCCTGTAAACCAAATTTCCTGGGGTCTGTAAATTTGGTTGTGACAAGGGTGTCTTTAAATGAGGGATTGCGTCTGTGGCCGGAGAGGGGTGTCTCCGTAAATGTAGCCCGACATTTTGGGCTGGACTGTAGTAGTGGCCAGTGACGTTTGATTATTATATTTTGGGCAAGTTTGCTGTGTTGGTGGAAATCTGTGATACATGGTATCCTAGTGATTTCTTTGATTGGTTTTGGCTGTAGTAGGTCAGTGCAGTTTTGTTCCATAGCTCGCTTGAGGCTAGTAATTAGGTTACTCATTGGATATCCTCTGGTGGCGTAGTGGTGTACCATTTCGTGTGCGTTCTTAAGGAAATCTGTTTCTCTACTGCCTCACATTTTTTACCCAGGATTCAACAGCCCGGACAGCGGAGTCGCCGGCCCATCAGTTGAAGAGGACTACCAGGAAGGTAGGCTATCAGCGGAAGACCCCTTCCTACCACTCTCCAACAATGTCGCTGTTGAAGATGATTTTTTGCTCCCACGGGAGGAACCTTCAGAAGAAGCCCTATCCGCTGTTAGCTTACTGAGGATCCTCAACGATATGGACTAAGGTAAGAAACACACACTAGTGTTTAAAAAGACTACTACCTATCTAAAACTTAGGTATTTAACCTCTGATGAGTATAACCAAACTTGGTATGAAACGCTATGAGTCTGGATCTCACTGGATTGAACAGCTTCACTTAGCTTTCGATAATTGCCAATTTCATTCCCTTTATACCTTTTCAAATCACTCTGACTGCATGAATTTCTTTAACAAGAATAAACATTCCTATTTTAAGAAATATTTACACCTAATAGACTATCTAGCTACCGCTATAAAGCACATCAGCTGCATTATGACCGTTTAGCTACGATCAATAAAGCACACTAGCTCTATTATGACTAAAACCCTCCATCAGCTATATGGATCCGGCTACACAGGCCGAGCTAACAAACATACCGGCTACACAAATATAGCAATCCGGCTACACATCTCAAGTATTGCCCAGTCTGGCTATACTAACCATCCATTCCGGCTACACTCCACTGAATCCGGCTACGGGAACAGCTAATCCCGGCTACATAACTTGAAAATCCGGCTACATCAGCCACAATCCGGCTACAAAGTGTCTATTCCGGCTACAAAATAAATTGCGGTCACACACCCACATGTAGCCACATTTGGAAGGGTATAAAAGGAAGGCCCAAACCGTGTCTTGGCATCCAGACTCAAACTCACACTAAAGTTCACGTCAGGACAAATAAGCGCTATCAAGCTTCTTGAAAAATTTGAAAATTAAAATCACTATTATGGAGACGCAATAATGCTAGTGAAGAACAAAACCACAAATTTACTGACATCCGATAAACCCTTGATGAATTAAGTGTCCAGTGATTAACCGTAACATTTACCTAATTCTTGGTGCAAAATAAGCTAAGTCCAAAACCCGTAAAAAAAAATAGGGCAACAATTCTAAAATCGTTTCAATTATGATGGAGACTACATGCAATTACAGTATAGATAAAATCTGTAAAGTGTTATTAACATCGGATTTAAGTCCTTGATGAATTAAATGTCCATTGAAAAACTTTAACATTTACCTAAATCTTGTCACGCCGGACGTTGTTTGGATCGCTATGTCGAGATCCGCCGCTTCGCTATGGGCGTGACAAAAATTCACCTGTGGAATAACTGGCTTGATACCCGAGCACATTTACCTAAATCTTGTCAAGCCGGACGTCATTTGGATCGCTATGTCGAGATCCGCCGCTTCGCTATGGGCGTGACAAAAATTCACCTGTGGAATAACTGGCTTGATACCTGAGCTAGATTAATGCGAGCGGTACATTTTCAAAAACAGGCATGTAACTGGAAATTCGCTAAACTAAAATCTCCATTTTCTTGATCAATCTTGACCGCTATAGGGTTAACCGTCTATGCTCCAGATATTCATAATAAATGGAAATCAGCCAAAGTTCTCATCCATTACCGCTCATCCATGGATCTCTGCAGACCATAAATGTTGTGCCACAGTCTCAGACAACAGTGGTGTGCATTTATGCATAGCACTTCTACCACATTGCTCTAAGACATTATATACTACTTAGTAATAGCAAGATAAAGGAAAGCTTCTAACAACAATAGCGTAGTTATCACACAGGAAGAAGCCTCAGGGGAAATAAGCAAGAATAATGAGAAAACATCAAAACCATTTCTACAGATCAAACATGACAGTCATCTCAGCAGATCATCTTCCTAGCTAGGTTTTCAGTGCAAACTGAACAGTGCCATCCAAATGACAGCTAATGACCATTAATGACACCCAGTGGAATTTTCCTCAAAATGCTGGATTAGAGCTGATGGAGGGCTCTGATCTGTCACTCAAGTATACGATTCTGACATCATAAACAATTACGTCACATGTCAGCTGACGTCACAATCGTAAAGATGTATAACCCAGTCATAAAAATCAAAACAAAATCAAAGTCCATCACTTGTACATATTGTAGGTCTTTATGAATTTAGTATTTATTAAACATTCTATTGAATACTTTGAAACTAATTTAACTGAGAACTGTTGCTGCCTATGAGTAACAGTTCCCAGTCAAATTAGTTTCAAAATTTTAAATAGCCTATGTGCATAGCTATCTTGAAATTTAGATTCTGAGAATTCAGGTGTCAAAGATTTAAATCGCTTCCAACACATGTAAAGTGGGGGAGATTCTAGCTAGAAATGGGTAGAGCTTAGCTAGAATGGGGTGGGGAATAGCCAGAAATGGATCCCCCTATTATGGTCATATTTGTAAATATGAGAAACCTTATTAAAATAAGTTATGACAGATTTGACAATGAACACTGACAGTACTGGCGAGCAGATTGCCTTAATTACTGTACTCATCAGAACAATACAGTATTGAGTATTAATGGACAAGAAAATCAAAATGTTGCATAGTGAGCTCACAAACCCATTTGCAAATCAAGACTATATATTTGAAAGTTTAGCACTGGACTGACTGTTATTGAGCTAGACATTCTATTAGTAAATCTTCACAAATACTATTCTTTGGCTTGCAAATGGATATTTTTCAAGGCCACTGTACAAGCAATTCACCTTTCCAGAGTATCCATCCATCATCTTACCTCGTATGACGTCATAATCAGCTCAGCGCGTGGATGATAACGTCACAATCATTACATCACAAAGGGTTCCATATAGACCTTCATCAAATCTCCGAGTCCGACACGTATGAATTGTATGTCTTTGTAATTCTTTGCTATTTAATACACATGCTGTTGAATATTTTGAAACTAATTTGACTGGGCACTGTTGCTGCCTTAGGCAGCAACAGCACCCAGTCAAATTAGTTTCAAAATATTCAACAGCTCGCCTGTGTAGTTTTTAAAAAATTGAGTCGGGGTGTTCAGCGATCGATCGATCCAAACACGAGCGAGGTGTTGGTGGAGCATAGTTAGAGATGGGCGGGGCATAGTTAAAACTGGAAAGGTCCATTTTTAGCTGGTTTGACCATTAAAGCGTTATTGAGCCCATTTTCCTTCAGAAAATGCTCAATGTACCTTTCCTGTTTATGCCCAGCCCATCACTAGCTAACCACCACCCACACCTCAACCATTTTGGGATCGATCGATCCCTGAATATCAATTTCCAGAAACCTATACAGCTAAGCTGTTAAATATTTTGTAACTAATTTGACTGCTGTGCAGGAACAGTGCCAAGTCAAGTTAGTTTCAAAATATTCCACAGAATGTTTATTATATGGTAACGACATATAATTCATACAGCGTGTCGGACGGGCTATATCGAATCATTCATGACATCATCTTACATGTCGCGTAGTTGATTATGATAAATTGGAAAGGTTAATTACATGTGGAGGGTAAATGCTCTGGAAAACTTAAATACCACTGATTACATGATTATATCCCACCACTAAAGACATTTCATACCAGGAACACTAAGTGACTGGTATCACCGCTTGCTTCATTTTAAATTATGCACGACAGGATAGTGCAAAAATAAAACAACAATTATTCCTATGCTTGTTTCAGTCCTATCTAGTATATATTTTGAAAATGCCACTATAAAGTCAGATATATAATTTTTTCATTTTTCAGAAAAAAATTTTAAATGAGCTCTAGTCTTCTTTCAGCAAGTTTCTAAAAAACCTTGGCAGTATAAAGAACAGGCAATCATTGCATACACAAAACTACGCAAATGTACACAATACATATGGACGCAAATCAAACAAGAGCTATGGAGGAGTAACATTTTGAGCATTTCCGGTAAATTTTTCATAAAATATGATTTTCACCCAAAAAATGGATGAATCAAAATTCTGAATAGAATCTCTAGAACCTATCGCCATAGAATGCATCTAATTAAATTTGGTTGCAATATGTCAAGCAGCTAACAGGAGTAGCGTTTTAACCACTTGCGGTAGATTTTAAATAAAATCTCAGATTTTCACCCTAAAAATTGATCAATCAAAATTCTGAATAGATGTTCTAGAACAGGCCAGGTGAGCTAGAAAAGAGTTGTGTACCGAGATCACAGGCAACCATGTAACAAAGGCTGCCATAATAAGCAAAAACAATAGTGAAATGTAAGCCAAAGGAATTTGCTAATAAAAAATGGTTAATGTTGAAACGGCTGCCACGGCCACCATTGTCCAGAAGAGATAGCACCTATGTCTCACGCAGCATTACAGGATATACAACAATGTCAGGGACAGACCTACCGTGAATGAAAGGAAAAGTAACCTTATGCAAGCATACATGTACACATAAACTGTTGAATAATTTAAAATTAATTTGAGTAGAAGCGGCTGCTGCCTTGGGTAGGAAATGAATATGGAAGCAACATGTATGTACTATAATCTATTAGTACAATAGAACATTTCAAGACAAGATTAGTATAGGGCTGTGTGGTTATCCACATTTTGAACCGTCTCCGAATTTTTAAGCATGATGGTTCGAAAACCAGTGACATAATTTGACAACCGTACAACCGTGTATGTTTAAAAATCTGGTTTTATAATTATTATTTTTAAGGATATATCATAATATATAATATTGATTGTATAAATTTGCTTTAATTTTATCTAAATTTGCGAAATAAAATCTGAAATAAAACCATACCTACGCAGTATCGTAACAGAAGAATATTGCTAGATCGTATTGCTACATACGTTCAGAAATTATAACCTGCTAGCGTTTTATTAAATTCTATAATACACGCTTGAAAGCATATCATAAGCGATCTAGTGTTTCTGATATCTATGTCTATTATGAATTCTGACCGCGCATCCGGGACTCTAAACCCGGGACGTGATCTAACCTGCAAAGTAAGTCGAGATCAAATTTGTCTAATCGCTCGGGCGATCAAAAGTAATTTCTGGTGAATGTTCAGGAGCTGGCTCAACGTATGTTGGACGATATATACTGAGCCAAAAAAGTTTAGCAATTTCAAATTTTTGCTTGCTGTCTTAAAACTATGCGCCCTATTGTTATCAAATTTGCAGGTAATTTTCTTCAACACAATGTCTCGCTGTCTGTAATGAAATCAATTTCATTTCTGGCTTTTCACGCCGGTGCGCTTACTGCATGTGAAAATGCAGTTTGCTCGCACTGGTCAAAATTTGCATGTTACGTAGGTAAAATGACACCACATTCCAAAACAGGTAACCAACGTGAACCGAAAACGTTAATAAAGTGTACACCTGCTAACATGGGCCGCCGCCCAGGGTTATCCGAAAATCAGCGCCATGAATCGTCAATGCGCGCGGAGGCCACACCCGCTATTGACACCTCCAGAAAATTTTTCTGCCTGGACCTCTACGCTGAATGACGCCGTGTTAGAGGCGCGATGCTTACATTAGGGCGACAATGAACCGTTTTTCAAATTGGAAATTGGCCCACCAATTACATAATATTTTCGAATGAAATCGTTCTCTTTACTAGATTATATTTATTTAGTGTTTTTTATGAGAATTGCTCAACTTTTTTGGTTCAGTATAATTAACACTCGACGGAGATCGATATACACGCGTTATCCTAGAGGGGGTATACGAATTGCTAATTGTCTAGGAATCTAATATATGACAGATTGTGCAAGAACTCTAAATGACATATCGCGATGAATATAAAAGCGCAATTTGATTAATGATTGATTTCACTATATCCTCTAAAATTGCATCGGATACTATACATGTAGCTACAGATTTAAGTCTACCACTAAAAATGTTCTATTTTCGTGGTATTGCGTGGTATTTTTTCCCACGAAAACTGAAAATATTTTCAGCCAATAAACCGGATATCTGGTTAAAACCCGATTTATGGCCAACACCATCACCGGTTATGTTCTTACCAAAACCCCACAGTCCTAGAATAGTATCCCTTTAAAATTTCAATAAAAAACAAGAGGCCAAGGGGCATGTGTCGCTCACCTGGAGCACTATCAATTTTTGTCAAAATTGTTGGTGGGTGGTTTAGTAGTCGTTTAAATGAGTTTGTTGACATTTTTGCAAGTGCAATATGGCCACCAAACACGCTACATTTTAATTGGCACACGGCGCTCAGGTGTTTTTTTTATGGATCAACTTCCCTTGAACAAACTTTAATGGCCCTTAGTCCTTAATCATACTGCCCAAATTTCAGCCTGATAGTTTTCGGGAAAACTAGGTGATCCAAGATGGTCACCGAACCATTTGGTCAATCAAGTCCTCTTGAACAAACTTGGCTTACCTCTAAAATCAGCCAAAATCCAAAATGGTCACCGGGCAAATTGGCTGATCGGGTTCATTTGAACAAACTTGGATCCCAATTCCCTAAGGATGCTTCCTGCCAAACATAATTGAAATCTGCCAAGCAGTTCTCGAGAAGACATTTTAAATTTCCCATTGCTTTAGCATGGGAGCTTTTGACAAGAAAATTATCCAAGATGGCCGTCAAACAGTTTATCCACCAAATTAAAAAATTGCAAATTTGAGCTCAGAATACCCAAAAACATATAATAGAACCAATTTGGGCCTCAAAATCCATAAAATAAAAAAATCCAATATGGCCACCAAACAGGCTACATTTTGATTGGTCCACGGCGGCCATGTTTTTTGATGGAGCTACTTCCCTTGAACACACTTTAATGGCCCTTAATCTCTGATCATATCTCCCAAATTGCGTCCTGATCCCTTCAGCGGTTCTGGAGAAGTCGTTTTCGGGAAAACTAGGTCACCCAGGATGGCCGCCGAACCATTCTGAGCAAACTTGAATTCATATGCCCTAAGGATGCTTCCTGCTAAATATAATTGAAATCGGCCTAGTAGTTATCCAGAAGACATTTTAAATTTCCCATTGCTTTAGTGTGGGCGCCTTTGGCTGGAAAATAATCCAAAATTGCTGCCAAACCGTTTATCCGACAGTTTCGAAAATGGAAAATTTGAGCTCAGAATACCCAAAACCATAGATAGAACCAATTTCGCCCTCAAAATCCATCAAATAAAAAAATCCAATATGGCCGCCAAACATGCTACATGTTAATTGGCCCACGGCGGCCACATTTTTTGACGGATCAACTTCCCTTGAACAAACTTTAATGGCCCTTATTCCCTGATCATATCTCCCAAATTTCGGCCTAATCCCTTCAGCGGTTCTGGAGAAGTCGTTTTTGGGAAAACTAGGTCATCCAAGATGGCCACCAAATCATTTGGTCAATCAAGTCTTCTTGAACAAACTTGGCTTACCTCTTTCTCTAGATGATGTTTCATGAGTCTTGAATCGATTCCTAGTGGTTTCGGAGATTTTTATAGATGTTTCCTAAAATCGGCCGAAATCCAAGGTGGCCGCCGGGCAAATTGGCCGGTTGGCTCCATTTGAACAAACTTCGATCCCTATGCTCTAAGGATGCTTCCTGCCAAATATAACTGAAATTGGCCCAGTGGTTCTTGAGAAGTCGTTTAAAGGAAAAGTTGACGGACGGCCAGACACACGACGGACGGTCGCCACAGCAAAAGCTCACTTGGCCTTTCCGGCCAGGCGAGCTAAAAATCTCACAAAAAGGCTAATTTACTGGCAAATGATTTCAGAGGGCTAGGTCTGTCCTTGAATGTCATTGACGCAGAGAAATGGCTAAACAATAATATCATGACCATCTCTCTTCCCATAACATCATGTTGACTCTGCGCAGTCCTCATTGGTTTAACTCTTTAATGGTCAAATTTGGTCACTGTCCATTTACAGACCAAGAGAATACAATTTTTGAAAATTTATCACTGGAATGACTGGCTCGGTTATCGAGCCAGTCACTCTAGTGTTAAATTTTCAAAAATTGTATTCTCTTGGCCTACAAATGGATATTCTACAAGACGATAACAGAGGCCAGTTTTGGCCGGTATGGCTATTAAAGGGTTAAGCTAATTGCCCTAAGTGTCATTTAAGCTCATGAAAAATCAATTATTGCTAGGCTGTGTGTTCAACATTGGAAAGGCATACGTTTCCCCAATAGGCATATCCACTGATGTCTTATGCTGTGTTCTGTCTTAGTATCATATCATAGGAACATGCGCAAGACTGCATATAAAAATATTGTTTACCATAATTTAAATGTCATAATTATCTGTAAGTGTATAGATCACAAACTGTCATAGTCTTAGTGAGAAGATTAAGGCGAGTGACTCTAAACGTGTAATCAATTAACAATAGCCTGTCTGCTAAGACCGTGATTCCAGCTATAGACCCAGCACACTCGTGACAGATCTGATGTATAGAAAATAGCTGGGTGGATTGGGTATTTCTACAAGGGGTGGGCGTGGGTGGGTGATTATTGTCGTCTGGGATGGATGGATGGATGGGATAGATGGATGGAGACACACGGACAGATGGACGGATGAAGATAGACATACACAGAGACAGTCAGACATGTCATAGATATTAAATATAAAGCATTCATGAAGAAATAATACTTACACTCTTGTTTAAATGTGAAATACTCTGTTAGATGTCTACATTCGTGGTTACCTCGTAACAGGAAAAATGTGCTAGGATACAGGAGTTTTAATGCCCATATGTATAATACACACTGAAACAGAAAGAATGTATATCCATGTATATATAAAGAATTACAAATCAAAACTTTGAACACTAAAATAAAAGACCAATGGCCCTGTTGTTTACAGGACCTTGGCTGTGATACCGAATTACTAGTGCTCATGGCAACTAGCTTTGCATGTGTTTTGACTGCTTGCTGTCTTGAAATAATTAACTCATCAGGCCTGTGCTGTAATATTTCCAATGGTAACACATGATATGTTGCCTTATATGTTTTAAGGAGACATATGGTAACCTAAACCATAGAAAGCTCATTGATGTCCATACTAAAATCAACAGATTAAGGTAACCCGTTTCAGGTCCCCTAAAATAAATTACGGCAACCTCATGGAGAATGTTTTCAATAGGTTACCATTAAAGCACAGGCCTGCTCATTCAATCCCATGTCACTATAGTGTGTCATAAAAAATGTCTGCATCCCACTGTTGCTATATATTTAAATGCATTACTTAAAAATGGTGCAAAATTTAAGATGGTCATCACCCAAATCGACCAATCAATTTTATTTTACCAATCTTGTATCTCTACGCCTTAAGAATGTCTCCAATTTAATCGAAATCTGCTCAGGCATGTTAGGGATTCTTGAAAAACTTACAAAAGACAGACATGTCAGGTGAGCTAATAAACTGATACTAGAGTTAAGCTTGGGACCAGTCCATACATGTTCCAAGAAAATAGAAACTCCTGTGGCCAGCACAATAAAGCTTCTCCAATACACACACAGAAATGACAAATTGTATGCCTGCCTGTAAAACTTGTGCCTATTAATGCTTTAATGATCAAGTCTGCCAGAACTGCTCTCTGCAATTTGAGCAATTTCAATGTGCAGGCCAAGACAAGACACATTTTGAAAATTTATCACTGGAATGCCTGACTCGATGACCGAGCCAGTCAGTCCAGTAGACAATTTAAAAAAAAGTCTAATCTTGGCCTACAAACAGACATGTATTGAATTTAAGAAATTCCGGTTTTCTTGGCTGATCTTGTCAAATGGTTAAACAGACATCTTTGATCATTTATACCAAAGTCTACACAGATAAGTGTATACTTCCCATAAACTTAGTTCAGAGCAGCCAATCATCTAGAATTATCACGCCACAGAAACCGCTCACTGTACACAACGCTGGTCGAAATTTCATCGACTCCGACAGGGGAAAAGCCGAGACAATCAGAGAATGGTTCAAGGGATCAGTTCACCGATATAGATGAGCCGGTACACCCCCTTTTGATGGTCAGCCAAGACAACTGCAAAGCTCAAAAGCATAAGCTAGGAAAGCAATGACGTCACTAAAGAAGAGATTATAGGCAAGCATGCAGGCCAGTTGCCATCTGAAATTAACTCCTCAAACTGTTTTGCAGACGATACCATCTCAGTAATGATTCCACACTTCATCAATTCTGCCATTGAGCAACTCCTCCATATAGATGCTGTAGAAGGCATACTCATCACACTGCCTAATCCCAATAACCCACAGGACTCTCTATCCAATATGAAACCGGCAGACTAGCTTTACGAGGATACAGTTGTGCCAACATAGTTTGGCCACAAGGTATGCTGACATTGGTGGTGCTATCAAAGTATCAGTATTTTTTACAAAATAGGATGTCATGTGCATTTGAAAGAGCAAGAGACCACAGATTCTTAAATTCCTCCATCAAGCTGATTGTAATGATGACAAACTATGCCTGGCTATCTAACTCCTAGTCGACAAACACAAAATAAACCATTCCTGTCAAACCAATGTTTTTGTGCACAAATTTGACACATCCATTGGATGACCACAGGGAGCTGTTTTGTCACTAGTGTTCTTAATCTGTTATCGCGCGGCAGTTCTATCCTCTTTTCGAGAACAATTTACTAGACCACCCCTACAATCTCAAAACGAGATACACAGCATGCCAGTAGAGAAGGAGTATGTAGGTGCTGCAGATTTCATCTATGAACTATGAAAAGGGTCCCCTTTGGTGCTCACCTTTCAAATGTTACAAAAACAGATAAAGCCACAATCTTCTTCATGAATGAAGCCAAAACTGAGTTCATACCCATCTGATAGAAGATACGAATGAAGGAGGTACCTTAGCCCAGGGCTAGATGATTAGCAAGAGCAGAATCTTGGGCTTATCAGCTACGTGTCTCAGTAATGAATACTCAACCACTGTGACAGCTGGCCAGCTCCATTGGCCCTCCTGCACAAACTCAATGCTTGTCGTCGTAGACTTTCAAGCCACCACAAACACCAACTTACTAAGTGTTTTATGATCAGACCTAAAAAACGTAATCTAGGACCACAATATATAGAAAATTGTCAGCCTAGAAAGGCTTAGGATGCTAGCAAAAGACAAGGGAAATAATCAACTCTAAGTCAGTTTGATATGTAACTCAATCCCATTGGTAAACCTTTCATCGATGAATACTGAATATCTCATTTTCAAGGCAAAAATACAGTAAGACTGAAATATTTTGAAATTAATTTGACATGAAGCTGTAGCAGCAACAGCTTCCAGTTATATTAATTTCAAAATATTCAACAGAATAACTTTTATATCGTAAAGAAGCTACTTTTTCAGGGATTAGTCTGTAAAAGGGTAAATAATTGACAATAAAATATGTTAATTTAAAACAAACAGACAAGACACAGTGGAGAAGGTTCAAGAAAACAGATTGCTGCTGAAAGATGTTTTCACTCAGCCATAGAAAACCGTTACATAGCACTTCATACAGAAGGAATCTTCACCTCTCTTGACCTGCAGATTGCCCAGGCATTGTTATTAAGGTAGTTAGTTCAACAGTTAAAATCATATCCAATTATTGAAACTGCATCTGTGATTTGTTCTCCTGAAGAGTTTTACCCAGATATGTCCTGCACATTGACCTTGGCGTCCCAAATACTGATTTAATGTTCAAAAGGTCATGATTACTCAGTTAACCTTTTAAGATTTATGCCGTCGGAAGCCAGACTCGGCAGTAGTCTTGAAGAATGTTCATTTACAGGACAAGACTATTCTTGAAAATTTACCACTGAAATAACTGGCTCGATTACTGTGCCTGAGGATTTCAGTGATAACTTTTCAAAAATTGTCTTCTCTCGGTCTTATTCAAAATGCAAAAATCCCAATTTTCTTGAATAGAAACAAGAGACTGCAAGGTGCCTGCATTGCTAACCTGGTATACAGACCAGTGAGATATCTGTATTTAAAACTTAAAATCTTTAGTTTTTGATATAATTTCAGTGAGTTCTCGGAAAATCCGAGATTATCTCCGAAAAAATTGAACAATCAGCTCGCTAAAAAAAAATTGGATCTCTTTGCCCTAAGGAAGGTTCCTGCCAAATATAATTGAAATCGGACCATTGTTTCTTGAAGTTGTTTAAAGAAAAAGTTGACAGATGACTGACATGCTAAAAATGAAATATGGTCACCAAAATACTGAATTCTGATTGGTCGATTGTGGCCATGTATTCTTAGGGCTTGTTCTGATTAAACTATGGATTTGGGCTGGTAGACTGACGAATCAGTTTACCAGCTTCCTTTGAACAAACATGAACGGCCATTAGTCCTTAACAAGAGGCCCAAGGGCCTGTGATGCTCACATAGACCATTAGCATTTGAACCATATGCATTTAAATAGATATGCTAGATAATTTTTGGAAAATCCAAGCTAGTCGCAAAAAAAAATTCACCAATCAATATTCTCATTTGATTTATTGAAGCCTATCGTTACAGTATTGCAACACTCAAGTTTGGTTGAAATCAAGAAAATCAAGTAGTAGTAGCGATTTAAAGGCTTCTGGAAAGCTTTTGGAAAATCCAAGATGGTTGCTGAAAAAATTAACCAATCAAATTCCTGTATACAAGTTCGGAATCTAGGATCCTTACAGCCAGGCTTCATTGAAATCTGGTCCTTATTTCAGGAGCAGCATTTTAAATTTTTCATAAAACCTAAGATTTGCACACAAAAAAAATTTACCAATCAAAATTTAGTATATAAATTCTGAGGCCAAGCCCCATAGCTTCCTTCCAGTTCAATTAAGTTGAGATCTGCCAAGCGGTTAATCAGGGGTAGCGGTTTGACAATTTCCAATATATTTTTCATAAAATCTAAGTTTTACCTAAAAAATTTACCATTAAAAATTCTGTTCATATACAAGTTTGGAAGTCAAATCAGGTTGAAATCTGACAAGTGGTTAATGAGTTGCGTTTTTTTATATCAAAAGTTGATGCTGGACACCGGCCAGACCGAAGACGGACGGTCGCCATGGCATAAGCTCACGTGGCCCTTCTGGCCAGATGAGCTCATATTTCCCACATTTCAGCCTGATCCCTCAGCAGTTTGGGATCTTTAATTTTCGTGAAAAATTGTTCATGAATCCAAGATGTTCGCTGAAGCATAAATTTGGCCAATCAAGTTCCCTTGAACAAACGTAGTTCATCTGTTGCCCTAGGTAGATGATGTTTCATGAGTTTTGAATCAAAATCCCAAGCGGTTTCGGAGACAAATTTCAAAGGTGTAAAAATCGGCAAAAATCCAAGATGGGGATTGGCCGATGGGCTTTGCTTTAAAAAAACTTGGATCCCTATGCTTTCTCAGTGCCAGCCAAATATAATTGAAATCGACCAAGTGGTTCTTGCTAAGTTGTTAGTCAAATGCTAGTAAAACTGAAATCTGGCTAATGAAAATCAGAATTGGCTAACTCATTGCTAATGATTAAAATTAATTTAATTTTCTTGATTGGCTGAATCCGGACAAATTCCAGCGTTACAATTGCAAAAATTCCTGTTTATGTTGTTGAATATTTTGAAACAAATATTACTGAAAGCAGCTGTTGCAAACATGTTCATTAAGGTAAAGATGTGGCGAAAATATTTACTATTTGGAGAACATTGCAAAAGCCAGATCTGTCCCTGGCATAAGCTCACTGGGCCATTTTGTCCAGGTAGGCTAATAATCAAAGGTGACCGAGAATATGGAGGGGATGTTGGTGAATAAATGTAGATCAGATTACAACTTAGCTGTTGAATATTTTGAAACTAATTTAACTGCGTTTATTGCTGCCTATGGCCATACCAGCGCTCAGTCAAATTAGTTTCAAAATATTTTTTTTAAATGTAAACTTATTAAATGGTAGACATACAATTCCTACAACTGACGGACTATTCCACGTTCAAGACTAAGCATTTCTGCCAATTGTGATTGTGTCATCAGCCTACACGTGACGTAATCGATTATTACGTCATATCCATTCATCCACTGTATTTTCATACTTCATAAAGGTCCTTGGAATAAGATCAAGGCGCAGGATAATAGGGATGAAGTGATCTGATCTGTGACTGAAGTATCTGACATCATAATCAAACATGTCACATGTTAGCTAACGTCACAAAAATATATGACGGAGAGGTCCATGACAAAAATTGAAGTCTGTCACGAGTGCACAAACTGCATGTCTTTAACCCGTAAACCACTGAAATTTGAATTCTTAAATTGAATTCCCTTTCATATAATAGCTGCCGTTCACTTTAGAAACAAGTGATGAAAGCTGTTGCTGTCAGACAGCAACACCTTCATAGACACCAACAAAATTGTTTTTAAAATATACACTTAATCTTTTTTCTACTGTTATTGTAACAATGAATTTTCTAACATCAGTGTGAGACGGGTTAATGAATTTACAAATTAATGAACATTCTGCTGAATATAGACAGCAACAGTTCCCAGTCAAATTAGTTTCAAAATATTCAACAGTTTACCTGTATAGTTACCTTGAAATTTAGGGTCTTGGAATTCAGGTTTCAAAATTTTATATATCGATTTCAACATGTGCACAACGTGGATGGAGAAATGGTTGAGGTATAGTTAGAAATGGCTCCTTCTATTAAGTTCCCACTCTCGGCTTATTAGTGACTTTCCAAAACTTTTTCATAATACACATAATTGTCATCCATCTATTTCTACACATATAGTCCCTCAACTCAACACTGCAGAGCTGTATCTGCATTCGCGAAGATATCTCAGTACACTACACGCACTACAGGTTAAACCGATTTTATTGATTTAAAACGAAATGGATTATTTCCTCCATTTACACTGTGACTGGTCATATCTTTATCTGAGAGGATTTAATTGATTGATCGATTGGTGGTTTTAACAGATTCTGCCTGTAGATATAATAGGTTGGCTAGCCATGTCTGCTTTATTTTAGTCAGACTTGTTGGTTGTCAAATTGCCCCAGCTAATTAACCTTTTAACCCTCAGATTTGCTCAAGAAAACTTAAAATTTTTCAACACCACTGCAGAAGCCATGTTTGGCTGATATGAGTGTTAAAGAGTTAAGCATTATTAGTCAGGATAAACTTTTATATGTAGTTCTGTATGCAGTGATTGCAGCTTTATAATTCTGAGGTTCAAACCGGCATTGGTACCCAAAATTGTGCTACGACTAATACAAGATCATCGGTCTGACTATATATAAACACAATTTTCGCATTTCTCACAGAACCGCCTACATTGCAACAAACAATGAAACTTGATTGCTTACGTGAATGTCATTTTAAATTGCCATTTTCTTCATGAAATTTTCAAGATCGGATGTACCAAATTCAAATGTCGACCAGCGTGACCTACTTTTCCCACATTGCTTAACATCATAGAAAATTCCATTCCCGATTCCCTTCCGAACTATAGTTTTTCACTTATAGTCACAAAACTTGTTACATACATGTACAATGTAGATGGAGGATAGGCTAAATTTGTGCCATGTATCAAAGTGTCAGCGTAGCTTACTTTTTATTGTTCACTGAATATCATAGCTTATTCTTGTCAGCTCCGTAGTTTCTCGAATAAGTAAGCAAACTTGGGCTATGGATGCACAATAAGCTAAATGTGTGTTGCAAATCCAAACTATGTCCACATGACATACTTTTCGCGGTTCACTGAGGATCATCAATATTTTGTCTGAATCACAGTTTCTTCGCAACGTAAAACAATCTTAATAATGCTTTAACCCCCCCCCCCCCCCGAGATATAAATGAATTTCGAAATTTTGAGTATTTTTGCTGTAATATAATGGTCCAGGTGTATTAGTAGTACATAGTAATTTTTACACATAAATTCAAACCCTGTAACACATATTTGTTAATTGTGGTTTTTCTGGAAACTTGTGTGCACGTATGAGTTTTCAATTTAGGGAAGCATTATATTTACAAAACAATCCAATTGGATAGAACTCAGAAAATCTTAAATATGTCTAGACACTTCGCCGGCGCCAGACAAAATACTAGCGCCACGGCGATCGGAAACATCAGAGAGCTACACGCTTGGAGGACTGAAACTGCCAAAATTTTTGTCGGGACATCAAACAAATAAGTTGCATAGTATTTTTTGTTTATATACAAGACCAGCGATGAATCGCAAACCACCGCTAAGTATTGAATCCTCTGGTTTCTCTGCAAAATGGAGATGCAGGTGACTGTCAGATGTGTTTACATTTTGTATTTCTTTGTGAAATTCATAATTTGAATCTTCTTGGATATTAAGTAGTCGTGTATATATATATATATATATATATATATATATATATATATAAGAACTGATGTTAAAATGGGTGTATTGACCCAATAGAAGCGTTTTATGGACAAGGTTCCATATGTTAAATTTATAGCTCTATCAGGTATAGCCCTTTAAATATGTCTAGACAATTTGACATTTCCAGATGAAAAACTAGTGCCACAAGTTCAATGATCCTCGTTGCGCCATAAATTTCAAAAGACTATCAGCATGTAGGATGCAAATCTAAACAAGAGGCCCGAGGGGCCTGTGTTGCTCACCAGATAGACTGGCATTTTAAGTAGGAATGCCATAGATCCTACATGTAGACCTATAAATTGTTGTCATAATTGTTGGTGGGTGGTTTAAGAGTAGTCTCTTAAACAAGTTTGGGGACATTTTTGTAAGTCCAATATGACCGCCAAACACTGTAGATTTTGACTGGTCCACGGCGGCCCTGTCTTTTGATGTATCAATTTCCCTTTGAACAAACTTTAATGGCCTTTAGTCCATAATCAGATCTCCCAAATTTCATGCCTATCCGTTCAGCGGTTCTGGAGGTCGTTTTCGCGAAAAACTGTCGCCCAAGATGGCCAGCGAACTATTTGGTCATTTAACCCTCTGGGCCCTACCAAGATTTTACAAAAACATGCTCACAGCCCTACAGCCTAAAGCTAGAAAACTTGCTTAGAGCCCTAGCCGAAAAGTGGCAGCGACACGATAGCGGTGTAGTGCTACCATGCCAACTATATTAACTATTTTTGGCAAAGTAACAGGCCACCATATATAAAAACTATATATCAATAAAGGGCAATAAAATTCCTTTTAGTACATTATGAATAAAATATATTTTAGTTTATCAACGTGCCTGTCAAAATGGACACATCTTGTAGGATAAGTACATTGGCATATTTTGTTCAAAATTTATTTAGGTTTTTTTTCATTTTACAAATGCCATTGATAAATTTAATGACATTGGTATTAAAACTAACAGATACCAACATTTCGTTAAGGTTTTCATCCGATAAGATGTGAAAATGACAATTATATTATGTCATGGTACAGTAAAATTTCGAGAAATTCCGGTCATGATTTTGGGGAGAGGCCTCATTCAATGTTGAATAATTCCTTTATACATAACCGAATAAATAACAGAGTTGCTCAGAATTGATGGCGAATAAATGGCAAATTTTATGCTATGTATCATATTGCTGGTTTCAATCATTGATTTAAACAGGGAACGCAAATGTTTTACACTAACATTCAATAGCAAGAGAACGAGAAGAATTTGCTGAGTCCGATCTGTATCTAATTTCCGAGTACCAAGCTCATTACCCGTTATTGGCAGTACCGTATCACGTGCTATAAGATTGACACATCTGATTGGTCGGGAATCCACGCATATTAATTTTTTCCGCCAAAACGGTGTCACAATCAGCCGTTTTGCAAAAAAGTAGTAAAATTTGTGTGCCAATACGTCAATCTATGCATATTTCTTGTACGCCACAGACTAAAAAGTAGACAGATGACTAGATTAACGAATCCGCCAATTAGGAAGCGTGATGGCGATATAAATTTGACCGCTTCAGCATCTCAACTCAGCCTTATTACTGACAGTGCTTGAAGTTGTATTTTTTTCGAAAATTGTAAACAAAGACACGCATCGTTGATTGAGTTAATAGGATTGTTTATCTTCAACCTTATTACTATTTCGCGACCAGAGGTAAACGAAAGGGATATATATATATATATATATATATATATATATATATATATATATATATATATATATATTATTGTTTCTGCGTCTCTTGCGACAATCTATAACTTTCTCGGTTAAATCGACTATTGAGTAACTGGTGAAAATAAGCAGTGATATCACATTTACTAACTTAATAATTATAATGATGCTGGAAGAGACAAATATTTCACTATAGTCCAGTAACCTGCACTATTAGGGAAGTGAGCCACAAAAAAATTGACCAAGGAAAATTCTGTACACATGTTCCAAAACTGACCAGCCTAGTAGCCTTCCAGCGAAGTCTGGTTCAAATTGCTCAAGCAGTTAATGATCGAGTGGTGTTTTAACCGATTGCCCAACATTTCCCAGAAAATTGAAGATGGCTGCCGAAAAAATAGACCAATCAAAATTCTGTATAAAAGTTCTGAAGCATACTATGCTAGGGTTCTTCCATCCGAGTTTAATTGAAATCAGCCCAGTGGTTATCGAGCAGGCTTTTAAGTGATTCCCTGAAATTTTCATAAAATATGAGATGACAGAGGGAAAAATTCTGTATACCAGTTCTAAAATATACCAGCATACTATTCTGCCAGCTAAGTCTGGTTGAAATTGCTGAAGCAGTTAATAAGGAGTAACGTTTTAAACGGTTTCCAGAAGATTCGAGATGGACAGCGGAAAGATTTACCAATCAAAATTCTGTATCCAATGTCTAAAGCGTACATACCCCTCATAGGATCATTTATGCCAAATTAATTTGAAACATGCCAAGCGGTTAATGAGTAGAGTTTTAAGCAAAGGTTGACGGATGACGATGGACGATTATCCGATATTATCGAAAATCGCGATTTTTTTTCCAGCGACAATTTTTTACGATGTGATTTAAAAAAAATCGAAATATCGCCAAAATTTTACTGTCATGTATTCTGTCTATTTGTAGCATAGGTGTCTATTACGGCAAGCTGTTCAATTTATTTCCAAACCAACATCTCTGAGAAAGGGGTGGGATTATACTAGGAATAGGTAACAAAAGTTTAAGTTTATTCTCTAAAATTACTTTAAAAGACGACATTAATACGAAAATTCAACGCAATTTACCGGTATAATTTCTTGCTGCCTTACTGTATACCGCAAAACCATGATCGCGGGAGTGAAATTATTACGTGGGAAGCTATAAATATTGCCTGTTTTGTAATAAGCATGGTTTATAAAATCAAAATTAGTCCAAAATTTGACATTAAATGACGTCGCGGGAATAACTAAATCACGTGATATTGCTTGCTCTCCTGTTTTTGGAGGCGAAAGGTGGTGCGTTCACAAATGTGATAGCTAAATGAGATGGTATACACGCTTTAGCAAGCATGGCGAACTATCCTAGACGTTTCTGACGGCTAACTATTATTAGTAAAATATATAAATCACGTGATATTGCTCGCTCTCCTGGTTTTGGAGGCGAGGGTGGTGCGTTCACAAATATGATAGCTAAATGAGATGATATACACGCTTTAGCGAGCAAGGTGAACTATCCGAGATGTTTCTGAATGCTAACTATTATTATTAACCGGGTACTCGGTAAATTCGGAGCAGATCTAAACATTAGATGTCTATGGATCTAAAGTACATTCCTAATATCACGTGATTTGTATATTTTTACAAAGACGAGATGAAATGCCAAATTTTAGGATTCATTTTCATGTAATAAACGATGATTTTAACAGAGTACACAATATTTAGGTTGTCCAATATAATAATTTCACTCCCGCAATGATGGATTACATTAAGCCAATGGGTAAGGCGGCAAGAAATTATTAATTGTGTCCTATTTTCGTGTTATTAATGATCGGTCTCAGTTTAAGCATCTTGGCGACTGGATTTCAAGTTTTTTTGAAATTTACCAATTAGAAGTCATCCAGCTAAATCTGATATGAAAACTCGTAGCAAAACCGATACGGCTAGATAACCCACACCATGCAGTCCAACTCAACCCAAGACCAATTCACCCTGTGAATTCATATACCTTTAAAATAGGCTGTATGATATATCGAAATATCGCGATTTTTTTACCACGATATATCGTGATACCGCCTAGGACAACATCGTGCAAGCCTAATGGACGGTCGCCATAACCTAAGCTTACTTGACCACTCTGGCCAGGTGAATGGCCAGGTGAGCTAAAAACTCTTGAAACTACAGCCTGGACAAGAATAAACTAGGATGTTCTGTGAACCGTGAAAGGTAGGTCACACTGACCTACTTTTGACACTGACCTACTTTTGATACATGGCACACCTTCAGGCTATGATCCACCCATACACCAAGTTTTATTACTGTATACCAAAATCTCTTGAAACTACCGAAATTACCGCCTCGAAAAGGTTGAAACCACCGCCCGACAAGAACGAACCATATTTAAGTGAACTGTGAAAAGTAGGTCACACTGACCTACCCGACCTACTTTTGATACATGACACACCTTTAAGATATGATACACTCATATCATATACCAAGTTTGGTGACTATACATGAACCCTTGAAAATATGTTCTGGACAATCAGCGATGGACGCACAAATGGACAAAGTAATTACTATTACGCGCTTGCGTGGTGGTGGCGGGTGTTATAATTAATTTCAGACATAACTCCTATCTTTCTATACATGCGACATAACCCGATCTAGATGGTCTCCAATAGAGGGGTACATTTCTAGCTATGCCACGCCACATTTCTAGCTATGCCACGCCACATTTCTAGCTATGCCACGCCACATTTCTAGCTATGCCACGCCACATTTCTAGCTATGCAACGCCACATTTCTAGCTATGCCACGCCACATTTCTAGCTATGCCACGCCACATTTCTAGCTATGCCACGCCACATTTCTAGCTATGCCACGCCACATTTCTAGCTATGCCACGCCACATTTCTAGCTATGCCACGCCACATTTCTAGCTATGCCGGGCCACATTTCTAGCTATGCCGGGCCACATTTCTAGCTATGCCGGGCCACATTTCTAGCTATGCCGGGCCACATTTCTAGCTATGCCGGGCCACATTTCTAGCTATGCCGGGCCACATTTCTAGCTATGCCGGGCCACATTTCTAGCTATGCCACGCCACATTTCTAGCTATGCCACGCCACATTTCTAGCTAAGCTCCTTCCACTTTCTGTGTGTTGAATCGATTTGAAACTTTAAATCCTAAATATCCTGAATCTAAATTTCTGGGTAACGATACAGATAAGCTGTTGAATATTTTGAAACTAACTCAATGACAGTTGATGCCATATTGAAACGAATTTGATTAGCATATGCTGCTGACCGCGGTTATATTAGTTTCAAAATATTGAACAGAATGTTTATTTGAAACTGTCTGACTGCTGCAAGACACCAGAGTGAGACACTATTTTTAAATGGCAATAACTCTGAACCTATTGAATATTTTGAAAACAATTTGACTGAAAGTTGTTGGTGGCTTAACCACCAACAAATTTCAGTAAAATTGTTTTTAAAATATTCAGCAGGCCCAGTCACACCCCATGGAAAATGCAGTCTGCAGAAATTCAGCAGGCAGACAGTTAAATTGTAAATTCATCAGACATGGAATTTGTACACCTTCGTGACAGACTTCGATTTTCCTTTTCCATTTTGATTGTGACGTATTTGATTATGATGTCAGATAGTTGGGTGATACATAGGATCCATCTATTTTCTCGTCTAACTTGCATTTCTCACTGTTATGAGATGTTCTGTACACTCACTCTTCACACAATGGTCAGTTTCGCTCAGGAATAAGCGGCGCACTAATACCTGCAGTAAACTTGCTACCAGTTGATATATTGTCAGTGTGAATGAGCATAATGGAAAACAGTCATGTTAGAAATTCTCTCCCTTGATTGCACAGGCAGTGATGCATGCATCGATCAATAGCCGAGTGAATCGACCAATATATTACTTCACACCAGTCCATGAATACTGTGGGGCATCTCTAAGCATGATCATGAAAGCTAGTCCACTATTGCAGTCTCTGTGATGAACTGCTATAGAAATGCAAGTCTTCAGGGAAAGGAAAGCAAAGTCCATCAATAGTCTGGAGATAAAAGATTTAAAAAAATTTCTAGTTCCGAGAATTAGGGGGAACCTTTTGGGGTGTTGGAGTTATCTGCTTGCACCATGTTCAAGGTCACCAAGTGCAGATTTGGACAAGATTTTTTGGTTTTTATAAAATAATTATCAAATGGATATCCTATTACGATATCAGCGCCCAGTCAAATTAGTTTCAAAATATTCAAACTAATATTTATTAAATCATAAATACATGCAATTCGTACATTTACAACAATGCATAGTCCGTCTTCAAATGTGCATTCATGACTTACTTATCTACGTCATTCATATTGTCATAATGCACGGTTCAATCTTCAGTTATGTCCGCTAGTCCGAGACTACCGGATTCCCACACGGACTACTCATAGTCTATTAGTCACATGTCCAGTGGACTAGTGCCAAATTCTTGTTAAAATTATCCATTAGACTCGCCAAAATGAAATATTCCATCACGTTGATAAACATAATGCTTAAAATTATGGGAAACATGCACCACTGTTCGCAACATAAGCCAATTATCCAATTTCCGTATATAATATGACATAGTTTTAAAATAGCTAATCTAGAGTTATCTAAAGCCGTCACTTCGTATTACTCAACACCTAAACCGAACGGTTGCGATAATAAGAGGTTCGTTTTTAGATACTTCATAAGAGATTTTATGCATCTTATGTTGCGCGGTTATTGTTCAGAATATTATTCGAAAATAATGTTCGAGATAAGATGTTCGTTTTTACGACACTTCACAGTATAAATTTGGCACATCTTATGTGCCGTGGTGGTCAGGCATCATATTATTCTAGATAATAACTAAACTCGAGAACTGAATGCCTGACACTTTCTTAGTTTAAGAAGAGTCTGGATGCCAGTGATCAGATTCTGACCCTTTATATGTTCCCAGTGTGGGTAACTGTGCTACATCCGATCTGGGTGCGGCTAATGCGGGGATGCGGTGTTACCCACCATTACCGCATTACCCGCATTTAGCCGCGGTTAGTTAGCCGCCTTTAACCGCGGTTAGTTAGCCGCCCATACCCGCAAGTCGCGGTATATGCACCCGCCATTATTGGCCATTTGTGTGAGGATAACTATTAGTAATGGCACTTTAAGAGGTACAGCAATGAGCACAAACGTAGCACCTAGCTACGCCATAATTTTCATGGCGGACCTAGAAAACTGACTACTCATTAGCACACCACACCAACCCGCTATTTACCTCCGTTATATTGATGACATCTTCATACTATGGTTAGAAGGAAGGGAGAAACTGGATATGTTCATCCAACATATGAACACATCACATGACACCATCAAATTCACGGCTGAAATCTCACCAACAAAAGTTAGCTTTCTTGACACACTAGTTTCGATTTCGGACAAACATACACTTCAATTCGACCTCTTCATCAAACCCACTGACACTCATGGGTACCCACATTACCAGTCAACACACCCGACCTCCATCAAAGACGCAAGTCCATACGGCCAATTCCTGAGACTACGCAGAATCTGCAGCAACATTGAAGATTGCTCGTGACACAATTGCACATTACGAGAATCGTGGTTATCCCACCAATCTCCTAATAGACAGCTATAACAAAGCACTCCAAATGGAGACTATCACTCTTAAAACCGAAAGAGAATAAAACCAAAAACCACCGGATACCTCTCATCACAGATTACCACCCACACACTATCCTTCTCAAGAAAATTATCAACCGACACTGGGATCTCCTACAAACCAGTCCCAAATGTAGGGACACATTTACTGAGAAACCACTCTTCGGCTACAGAAGGAACCGGACGCTTAGAGACCAACTAGTCCGTGCTGATTTCACCCACCCAGCTATCAAAGGATACCATGGCAGTTCGATACCAAACAAAGTCGAACCGTGTCAATAAGGACTGTTCTTTTTGTCACAGAATGGAAAAAGGGAAAACTTTCCAGAGCACACACACACGTCTAACATATAGATGTCATGTGAAAACATACTGCTCAACTATGAATGTGGTGTATCTCCTCACCTACGCTGTTTGCAACAATACATGGGAGAAACTAAGAGAGAATTCCAGATCCGTATCAAAGAACATCTGAGAGATGTCAACAAACACAGACACCCCGGTCGCACTACATTTTAACCTGCCAGGACACGATACAAACAGTATCAGATAGAGAGTCATAGAAGTTCTGCGCCATGACCCTGAAAGCACTGAGGCCACCATCTCACGCAAGGACCGTGAATCTTACTGGCTCCACCAACTCCACACAATGGATCCTGTTGGTATTAATCACGTAGATTGGTAACCCCCACACCCTGTGGGTGAGACACCATCATATTATTCTAGTTTGTCTTTCAGACACTCTGAATCTCCACGAAGGCATATGTTATATTGCATTTTGTAATTAAGGATAACATATGAGTGAAGATGGAAGATTTTTCAAATGTGAATATTTCATTAAATACGGCAAAATATACAGAACTATTTCTAAAAACATGTTTTTTCACACTTATTTTAGTTGGCGAGGTAATTATAGCAATAACTTCTAATATGAAATTTTCAGAATTAAAATTTGGTTGGCATGACTGACTAGTTAGTTGATTAATAGCAATGAGTCCCAAACACAACACCCCAACCATGACATGTAACTGTAATGGCTAAATTTAAGTTTGCTGGCCTTAGGAAACAAGAGGCCCAATGGGCCTGTATCGCTCACCTGGAACATTGGCATATCAAACTAATCTTACTTAAGTTTTACATCTATCGGTGTCACTTCCAATGACTTTCAGTCAAATGATTTAGTTTTCGAGATATTGACAACAATCTCTGGACTGGTTTTTTTTTTTTGCATTAGTGATTTTGAACAATGTTTAAGTGAAAGTAGATGATATCAGTGCTAACAACAGCTCACCAGTGCAGCCAATAATTTCAATTTTCAAAAGCTCTTGACTTGTTAAATATTTTGAAAACAATTCAACTGAAAGTTGTTGGTGGCTTAGCCACCAACAACTTTCAGTCCAATTGTTTTCAAAATATTTATCACGTTCAGAGATATAACCTTTGGAATATGTCGTCTGCAAAAACTCAGTCAGACGCTTACTAGAGGTGTAAATACAATTTGAAGAAAATGGTCTCTAAAGGCTGGTAGGTGGTCTTTATAGCAGGTTATTCCCCACCACCACACAATCCATTTAACACATGTACATCTGGCTGAATCACCGAGTTAGCAGCAGGGGTAGGGTGAGCTGGAGTTGATTTAGAAAATAATTTGACTGAAAGTCATTGCTGCCTTAGGCAGCAACAACTTTCATTGCTGCCAAAGGTAGCAACAAATTTCAATCAAATACATTTCAAATATTTTTAAGAGCATAGATGTCAGAGCACATAATACATATCTTAAATATTTCTGCAGTATTGGAAAGGTTAATCTGTTAATTGGAATTTAATATCTAGTTTGGCAATAAAATCTGACATGGTGATAAGAGGGTGGGAACAAACCATTTGCCCTATGAAAGCGAGACTGCAAATATTTAGGGAGTGATATTTGAGTGGCATTTGACGTCCTATCAGTTTCATTTTCACAACACAGATATTAGATGCCCTCATTAACATTGTGACCAAGTTTGGTGTCAATCCGTCAAGAAATAACAAAATGAGCCGTCATTGTTGGTGACGGACAAACAGATGGATGGATGGACATACAGAAGACGGATAGGGTTATCGCTATAGGATAGCTGACTGACAAGTAAGGGGAGCTAAGAAAACCAATTTCGGCTTCACAAGCCATCAAATAAAAAAATTGAATATGGCAACCAAACACGCTAAAATTTGATTGGTCCACGGCGGCCATGTTTTTTACCTATCAACTTCCCATGAACAAACTTTAATGGCCCTTAGTCCATAATCATATTCCCAAAATTTCAGCCCGATCCATTCAGCGGGTCTGCAGAATGTCGTTTTTTTACGAAAACTAAGTCATCCAAGATGGCCGCCGAACCATTTGGCCAATCAAGTTCCTTCGAACAAACTTGGTTCAGCTCTTGCCCTATATGATATTTCGTGAGTTTTGAATCAATCCACCAAGCGGTTTCGGAGAAGATTTTTAAAGCCATTTCCTAAAATCAGCCAAAATCCAAGATGGCCACCGGCCAAATCGGCTTTGTTTGAACAAACTTGGATCCCTATGCCCTAAGGATACTTCCTGCCAAATATAATTGAAATCGGCCCAGTGGTTATTGAGAAGAAGTCGTTTAAAGGAAAAAGTTGACGGACGGACGGATGCCGGACGGTCGCCATGGCATAAGCTCACTTGGCCATTCTGGCCAGGTGAGCTAATAAGATGGATGTGCGTGCGTGCGTGCGTGCGTGCGTGCGTGCGTGCGTGCGTGCGTGCGTGCGTGCGTGCGACTACTTTAACCCTTTAACACTAAAGCCGGCCAAAACGGCTTCTTCAGTAGTCTTGGGAAATGTCCATTTGCAGACCAAGAGGTGACTATTTTTGAAAATTTATCACTGGAATGACTGGCTCAAAAACCGAGCCAGCCATTCTAGTTGTAAATTAAAACAATAGCAGTCTCTTGGCCTATAATTGGGCATTCAATAAGCACCTACTTGTTTTTGTGTTTTTTCTGAGGGAGGGCGCACGGACCCCACTCTTTTGCAGGACTAGTACGCATATCTGCGGACTACTGTATTTTATAAATCACTAGTCCGATGGGCTAGTGGAATAAAAATTTAAGATCTACCCCTGCATAATGACGTTCTACACGTCGTGTACTTGATTATGACATCATATGATACATGGATAAAGTGGAAAGGTCCATTGTATCGCTGATTTTTAAATCGACATCGTCAATGTATGATATTGTTTTTCAATATGGCATATTGCATAAATCTGTTAAGCGTGCTACGACGTGACCTCAAGAAGGCAGCACTCGTTACATTCAATCAAGAATGGACCTGAGAAAGCTAAACATTTTGGCTGAGGACAAGACACAGTAGTTAAAAACGAAGGACTGATTGCAGCGCTAGGAAGTTTCTACTACTACAGCCGCAGAATACAGTAATCATACATATCACTATCAGCATATATCGCACAGTCATAGCCCTAGGTATTTGTGATGACAAACACAGTTTGATCAAAAGGGGAGTTTGAGCTGTCCAGCTATGACAGTTGTATAACTTTCATACATGTAGCGAGACACTTGCAGCAGGATTGCTGTGGCAATAGTTGTAACAACTCAATGAAGAAATGTTTGTAGAGCAATATGACAAAAGGTTTGGAGCAGGTAAATTGTTCAAATTGGTGTGCATTTTTACATTACTAAATACTTAATGGTACATCAAAAAGTGTGTACTAGGATTTCAATTTCTAATTTACAATATTTTTGCCCACTACATATAGTAATGGCTCACTATACAGGGAGGTAACTGTGATGAATATGGACAATGGGTCATCGAGAAAGTGCATATGGACAATGGGTCATCGAGAAAGTGCTACGTATGTCTGAATAAGGATAAGGACTGCTTTGTAGGTGTGACAACTAGATGATATAAATCAAATAATCTCAACCCCACCCCCGCCAAAGGCAGTCATGTTCGTGGGATGTAGCTATGTCCAAAATAATTGAGGGAGGAGAGGTAGTTATTGAACGAAAATCCAAAATTGATAAGTTCTGTCAAAATACTCCAAGGAAAAATAAAGTTATTAACGAAAAATCCAAAACTTACACGGATGGACAGAAATTCAGAGACAAATGTATAGATGGACAGGCTGACCATCCCACAAAATAATGTACATTTCCCTAGTACCATAGCCAACATTCTCATGAAGTTTCGTCACAATACTCCAAACAAAAATAAAGTTATTGAACGAAAACCCAAAATTTGCACGGACGGACAGACACAAATTCAGAGACAACGGTATGGACGGATGGAGGGACGCGCTGACTGACCCATAAAATAATGTACATTTCCCTAGTACCATAGCCAATGTTCCCATGAAGTTTCGTCACAATACTCCAAGAAAAACTAGTTATTGAACGAAAGCCCAAAATTTGCACGGATGGACGGACGGACAGATGGGCTGACTGACCCACAAAATAATGTACATTTCCCTAGTACCATCGCCAATGTTCAAATGAAGTTTCCTCACAATACTACAAGCAAAGATAAAGCTATTGTATCAAGACCCAAAATTTGCATGGACGGATGGACACAAATTCAGAGACAAAGGGATGGATGGATGGAGGGATGGATGGATGGATGGAGGGACGGGGCTGACTGATCCACAAAATAATGTACATTTCCCTAGTACCATAGCCAATGTTCCCATGAAGTTTCATCATAATACTCCAAGAAAAACTAGTCATTGAACGAAAGCCCAAAATTTGCACAGATGGATGGACAGATGGCCTGACTGACCCACAAAATAATGTACATTTCCCTAGTACCATAGCCAATGTTCAAATGAAGTTTCCTCACAATACTACAAGCAAAGATAAAGTTATTGTATGAAACCCAAAATTTAAATGGACGGATGGACACAAATTCAGAGACAAAGGGATGGATGGATGGAGGGACAGGCTGACTGACACTCAAACTAAGGTGCATTTCCCTACTCCCTTGCCAACCTTCCCATGAAGTTTCGTCACAATACTCCAAGCAAAGATAAAGTTATTGAAGGAAACCCCAAAATTTGCATGGACGGACAGACATAAATTCAGAGATAAAGGGATGGATGGCCTGAGGGACAGGCTGACTGACCCACAAACTAAGGTGCATTTGCCTACTACCATAGCCAACCTTCCCATGAAGTGGTGTCACAATATTCCAAGCAAAAGTAGTTATCAAAAGAAAAACTGTGTGTGCGTGCGTGCAGGCGCACACATGGACGGACGAAAGCAAAAACATAACACCCTCCCCACCCAGCTTTTTGTACAACAGGTCAGTGACTAATGAATATTAAATATGCAACATTGTAATACTCACCTCTATGCTAAAATAGCCTCTGTCTACATAATCACCTAAAAAGAGGTAGCGTGTTGTGGCTGGTGGTCCACCCACTTCAAATAATTTCATTAGATCATAAAATTGACCGTGTATATCACCACATACTGAAATAGAACAAGAACAATAATGACAGACTTAATTACAGGAGAACATTCAACATTGTAAGTTTGTAACACTGTATATATTGGTTAACCACATACGTTCTGTCTGATTTATACATCTACTAGTTAAGGTTACCACATGAATTTCAGTCCCTTGTCGTATTTCAAATTTCTTCGTCAGCATAATTAGGCAAATATGTCTATAATCAAGGCTAATGCATCAATTCCAACCGCGTAACGTTTAAATCACTGTATTGTTTATTAAATTGTTATCTTAACATTATGTTCAAGAAGACGACACCACCAAATTGAGAACATGGAAAACAATGCAACATAACCATGGTAATTGATAGCATAACCGTGAGCTTTTTATGTTCAATATAAGGTATTCAGAGCTAATTGCATAACAAGAGGCCCAAGGGGCCTGTGTCGCTCACCTGGAGCACCATCAATTTTTTTCTAAATCGTTGGTGGGTGGTTTAGCAGTCTTTTAAATGAGTTTGTGGACATTTTTGCAAGTGCAATATGGCCGCCAAACACTACATTTTGATTGCTCCACGGCGCCCATGTTTTTTTGATGGATCAACTTCCTTTGAACAAATTTTAATGGCCTCTTGGCCTAGATGAAGATTCCCCAAGTGGTTTCGGAGATTTTTAAAGACATTTCCTGAAATCGGCCGATATCCAAAATCCAAATTGGCCGATCGGGTTCATTTGAACAAACTTGGATCCTTATGCCCTAAGGATGCTTCCTGCCAAATATAATTGAAATCGGCCGGGCAGTTCTCAAGAAGATATTTTTAATTTCCCATTGCTTTAGCATGGGAGCTTTTTGACGAGAAACTTATCCAAGATGGCCACCAAACCGTTTATCCGACAGCTTCGAAAATTGCAAATTTGAGCTCAGAATACCCAAAAACATATATAGAAGCAATTTTGGCCTCAAAATCCATCAAATAAAAAAACCCACTATGTCCGCAAAACACGCTACATTTTGACTGGCCCACGGCGGCCATGTTTTTTGACGGAGCAACTTCCCTTGAACAAACTTTAATGGGCCTTCTTAGTCCCTAATCATATCTCCCAAATTTTGGCCTGATCCATTCAGCGGTTCTAGACAAGTCGTTTTCGGGAAAACTAGGTCATCCAAGATGGCTGCCGAACCATTCGGTCAATCAAGTCGTCTTAAACAAGCTTGGCTTACCTCTTTGCCTAGATGAGGTTTCATAAGTTTTGAATCGATTCCCCAAGCCGTTTCGGAGAACGAGATTTTTAGACATTTCTGAAAATCGGCCGAAATCCAATATGGCCGCCGGCCAAATTGGCCGATCGGCTTCGTTTGAACAAAATGAAATCTCTATGCCATAAGGATGCTTCCTGCCAAATACAAGAGGCCCAATAGGCCTGTATCGCTCACCTGGAACATTGACATTTCAACTAATCTTACTTAAGTTTTACATCCATCGGTGTCACTTCCAATTACTTTCAGTCAAATGGTTTAGTTTTCGAGATATTGACAACAATCTCTGGATTGTTTTTTTGCATTAGTGATTTTGAACAATGTTTAAGTAAAAATAGATGATATCAGTGCTAACTACAGCTGGTTTCTTAACTGTCTCACTGCTGCAAGCCAGTGCAGCCAATAATTTCAATTTTCAAAAGCTCTTCACTTGTTGAATATTTTGAAAACAATTCGACTGAAAGTTGTTGGCGGCTTAGCCGCCAACAATTTCAGTCCAATTGGTTTCAATATATTTATCAGGTTCAGAGATATAACCTTTGGAATATGTCACCTGCAAAAACTCAGTCAGACGGTTATTAGAGGTTCAAATACAATTGAAGTAAATGGTCTCTAAAGACAGGTAGGTGGTCTTTATAGCAGGTTATTCCCCACCACCACACAATCCATTTAACACATGCGCATCTGGCCGAATCGAGGTAGGGTGAGCTGGAGTTGATTTAAAAAATAATTTGTTGCTTCCTTAGGCAGCAACAACTTTCACTGCTACCTAAGGCAGCAACAACTTTCAATCAAATACATTTAAAAATATTTTTAAGAGCATAGCTGTCAGAGCACATAACGACAGCTGACTGACAAGTAAGCGGAGTTAAGAAAACCAATTTGGGCTTCAAAATCCATCAAATAAAAAAAATTGAATATGGCAGCCAAACACGCTAAAATTTGATTGGTCCACGGCGGCCATGTTTTTTACCGATCAACTTCCCGTGAACAAACTTTAATGGTCCTTAATCTATAATCATATCCCCAAAATTTCAGCCCGATCCGTTCAGCGGTTCTGCAGAATAAGTCATTTTCACGAAAACTATGTCATCCAAGATGGCTACCGAACCATTTGGCCAATCAAGTTCCTTCGAACAAACTTGGTTCAGCTCTTGCCCTATATGATATTTCGTGAGTTTTGAATAGATCCACCAAGCGGTTTCGGAGAAGATTTTTAAAGTCATTTCCTAAAATCGGCCAAAATCCAAACTGGCCACCAGCCAAATTGGCCGATCGGCTTTGTTTGAACAAACTTGGATCCCTATGCCCTAAGGATATCACCATGCCAAATATAATTGAAATCGGCCCAGTGGTTCTTGAGAAGTTGTTTAAAGAAAAAAGTTGATGGACGGACAGACGGACGGACGGATGCCGGACAGACGACGGACGGTCACCATGGCATAAGCTCACTTGGCCATTCTGGCCAGGTGAGCTAATAATTCAAATCGGCCCAGTAGTTCTCGAGAAGACATTAAAAATTTCCCATTGCTTTAGTATTCGAGCTTTTGGCGGGAAAATGATCCAAGATGGCTGCCAAACCATTTATTCGACAGGTTCGAAAATTGCAAATTTGAGATCAGAATAGCCACAAACCTATATAAAACGAATTTCGGCCTCAAAATCCATCAAATAAAAATATCCAATATGGCTGCCAAACACACCATATTTTGATTGGTCCACCGCGGCCATGTTTTTTGGCGAATCAACTTCTCTTGAACAAACATTAATCCCCCTTAGTTCCTAATTATATCACACATTTCTGGGGAAGAAGTCGTTTTTGTGAAAACTAGGTCATCCAAGATGGCCGCTGAACCATTTGGTCAATCCCTTGAACAAACTTGATTCAGTGCTTACCATAGATCATATTTCGTGAGTTTTGAATCGATCCCTCAAATGGTTTGGGAGTAGATTTTTAAAAACATTTCTAAAAATCGGCCGAAATCCAAGATGGTCGCCGGCCAAATTGGCCGATCGGGTTCGTTTGAACAAACATGAATCTCCATACCGTAAGGATGCTTCATGTTAAATATAATTGAAATCGGCCGAGTAGTTCTCGAGAAGAGATTTTCAATTTCCCATTGCTTTAGTATGGGAGCTTTTGGGGGAAAATGATCCACGCTGGCCGCCAAACCATTTATCCGACAGTTTCGAAAATTGTAAATTTGAGATCAGAATACCCAAAAACCTATATAAAACCAATTTCGGCCTGAAAATCCATCAAATAAAAAAATCCAATATGGCCGCCAGATATGCTATATTTTGATTGGCCCACGGCGGCCATGTTCTTTTACGGATCAACTTCTCTTGAACAAACTTTACTGGCCCTTAGTCCCTAATCATATCTGCCACATTTCGGCCTGATCGCTTCAGCAGTTCTGGAGAAGTTATTTTCGCTAAAACTAGGTCAACCAAGATGGCTGTCAAACTATTTGACCAATTAAGTTCCTTGAACAAATTTGGTTGAGCTCTTGCCCTAGATCATATTTCATGAGGTTTCCTTCAATCCCTCAAGCGGTTTCGGAGAAGATTCTTAAAGACGTTTCTAAAAAATCGGCCAAAATCTAAGATGGCCACCGGCCTAATTGGCCGATCGGCTTCATTTGAACAAACTTGGATCCCTATGCCCTAAGGATGCTTCCTGCCAAATATAATTGAAATTGGCCCAGCGGTTTTTGAGAAGTCGTTTAAAGGAAAAGTTGACGGACAGACACACGACGGACGGTCGCCACGACATAAGCTTTCAGGCCAGGTGAGCTAATAACCATGGATATTTTTCTTGAAATTATAACAAGGTATCCCCACCTACAAACCAAGATGAACCGATTAAATCTTGGTTGCTCGCCCAAAGGGTATGGAGGTTGCCAGTCTGCGTGATTAATGCCTACAGGTTCCATGGTGGATCCAGTAGGATTCGCGATCCTTGCGTGAAGCAGTTGCTCCCTTGCTAACAGGATCGTGATGAAGGACTTCTATGATGCTATATTTGATACAGTTTGTATCATGGTCAAGCAGGCTGAAATGTTGCGCGACAGGTGTGTCTTTTTGTTTTTTGTATCTCATTGATCCATATCTGCACTTCACGTTTAATCTCACCCACATATTGCATGCCGCATTTGGAACATTAGTTAGGAGATAGATGACATTTCTCATGGTGCAGTATGTCTTAACGTGTGTCAGTAGTAGCACAGTCTGTGTGTATGCATGCGTGTGCACTTGTGCGTGCAAGACAAAGTTGGATTTCTGGCATGGATCTACTTTGTTTGGAATAGAGCTCCCTTGAAATCTTCTTTGATTAGACATCTTCATTCTAGTTCTCCAACAGTACCAGCTGCAGACGCGAACCCACACAGAGGTTCCATATAGCATTGAAGAAGAGGGAATCTTCTTCGACACAGATGCCGAAGAAAATTTCGACCTCCTGAATCGATCTTTCCCTTCACACCTGACAGTGGCGTCAGTGAGTCAGTCAAGGGTCACCAGCAGAGATCAGCCCTTTAATACCGCCGGAATCACCGCAGAGCTGGAAAGCTGAGGCACCACTTGTCAACGTTAACCACAGCTCTACCATTGGGCTCAACATTTAGAATCCACACAACAACACAAACAGAACAACCTTCCTGTAAATATTGCTTTGCAATACAATGTCCCCTACCTGGTGATATAAATGTTTAGAGATTGACAGTTAAAAAATCCCTTAAAAATTGACAGAAGCAGCTGAAACTCGAACTTGATCTGTAACTCCTCATAACATAGCAATAAACCAAGTTTCAGTTATATATGGTGAAGGAGAAGGAAGAAGAGCTCCGCAAACGGCGCATAATACCCCGCCATGATGACAAACTAATAAATGACAGCTATCAGAAATATTTATTTCTTCCTCAGACCAGTAATCCTTATTAAGTGTCAAAGCGATCCGCTAAACGGTCAAGGAGGTATCGTCTGGAAACCAATTTTCATGATAGCTGCCACTGACTGGTGGCCATATTGGATTTTGAATTATCGTAAATTTTGATATGTTTCTTCGCCAGACATATTCCAACGACCCTAGGAAGTGATCCGATAAATGGTAACGGAGATATCATCCAGAAACCAACTTTCAAGATGGCACCCCATGGCTGGTGGCCATCTTGGATTTTGGATCATTGTCGATTTCGATAAGTTTCTTCCTCAGACCTAGTCCAACCACTCTATGAAGTTTCAAAGCGATCCGATAAACGATAACAGAGTTATCATCCGGAAACCAATTTTCAAGATGGCCACCAGTGGATGGTGGCCATCTTGGATTTCGGATCATTGTCAATCTAGATAGGTTTCTTCACCAGAGGTAGTTGAACCACTATATGAAGTTTCAAAGCGATGCGATAAACGGTAACAGAGTTATCATTCAGAAACCAATTTTCAAGATGGCCACCGGTGGCTGGCGGCCATCTTGGATTTCGGATCATTGTCAATTTTGATAGGTTTCTTCCCCAGACCTAGTCTAACAACTCCATGAAGTTTCATAGCAATCCGATAAACGATAACGGAGTTATCATCTGGAAATCAATTTTCAAGATGGCCACCGATGGCCATCTTGGATTTCGGATCATTGTCAATTTTGATAGCTTTCTTCCCCAGACCCAGTCCAATCACTCTATGAAGTTTCAAAGCGATCCGATAAACGGTAACAGAGTTATCATCCGGAAACCAATTTTCAAGGTGGCCGCCTGTGGCTGGTGCATCCAGAAACCAATTTTCAAGACGGCCGCCGGTGGCTGGCGGCCATCTTGGATTTCGGATCATCGCCAATTTCGATAGGTTTCTTCCCCAGGCCTAGTCCCACCACCTTATGAAGTTTCAATGCGATCCGACAAACAGTAACAGAGTTATCATCCGGAAACCATTCTGCCGCCCGCCCGGACGGACGGCGCCATTATATAATACCCCGTCAAATTTTTTGGCGGGGTATAAAAAGTCTTGAAAGCTGATATGTTTGTATTTCATAAGTCAAAAGGGGACATAACTCCATCAAAACATGACGCAAACCCCTGAAACTCGAACTTGGTCTGTAATTTCTCATAATAAAGTAATGTACCAATTCTCAGTTGAATATCTTGAAAGACTGCGAGAAAAAGGGCGGAAAACTAATATTTTTCATATTTCCTAAGTCGAAAGGGGGCATAACTCCATCAAAAACTGAAGAAAACGTTTGAAACTCGAACTTACTCTTTAACTCCTTATACTAAAGCGATGTACCAATTTTCCCTTATATTTTGAAGGATTGCGAAGTGTGGAAAGCTAATATTTCTCGTCGAAAGCGGGCATAACTCCATCAAAAATTGACGCATACCCCTGAAACTCGAACTTGGTCTGTAACTTCTCATAATAAAGCAATGTAGCAATTCTCAGTAGAAAAACTTGAGACTGTGAAAAAAAGTGCAGGAAACTAATATTTTTCGTATCTCTTAAGTCAAAATGGGGTATAACTTCATCAAAAATTTATGCATACGCCTGAAACTCGAACTTGGTCTGTAACTTCTCATAATAAAGCAATGTAGCAATTCTCAGTAGAATATCTCGAGACTGTGAAAGAAAGTGCAGGAAACTAATATTTTTCATATCTCTTAAGTCAAAATGGGGCATAACTTCATCAAAAATTGATGCATACGCCTGAAACTCGAACTTGGTCTGTAACTTCTCATAACAAAGAAATGTATCAATTCTTAGTATAATATCTTGAAAGACTGCGAAAAAGTGCGGAAAACTAATATTTTTCATATTTCCTGTCGAAAGGGGGCATTAACTCCATGAAAAATTGACGAAAATGTCTGAAACTCGAACTTGCTCTGTACCTCCTTCGACTAAAGCGATGCACCAACTTTGGCTTAAATATCTTGAAGGAGTGAGGGGAAAAAGTGAGGAAAGCCGATTTTTTTTCGTATTTCTGTCGAAAGGGGGCATTACTCCATAAAAAATTTACGCATACGCCTGAAACTCAAACTTGATCTGTAACTTCTCATAACAAATCAATATACCAATTCTCAGTTGAATACCTTGAAGGACTGCAAAAAAGTGCAGAAAACCAACTGCGACAGACAGATGGACAGATGGACAGACAGACAGAGTGCAAACCTATAGTCCTAGACTATTGTTAAGTACATTATCTCAACCAAACCGAGTGGCCGACAACTTGATATGACAAATTTAGGTAACAACTTATTTTAAATCCTGTGCCAATTGATATTTCTTTCAAAATTAAGACAGACGGACGGACGGGTGGAAGGACGGATGGGTGGAAGTACAGATGGACAGACAGTGTACAACAGCCTGATGGATGGATGATTGCCAGGTGAGCTAATAGGCTGTAACAGTTTAGTGAACTTAGATCTTAAAACGAAAAGTTACCAAAATTGGATATTTGACAACAGTTGAGTCAAACAGACATAGCTTTACTTAAAAAGCTCACGGTATGGAATTTGCCCATTTCTTTGCAAATGATGGGGGCTAGACTAATAATAATAATAATAATAATAATAATAATAATAATAATAATAATAATAATAATAACAGCTTGGTGACATCAGAAAATGCAAAAAAACACCTGTAATTATTATGTGCAAATTATAAGGTTCTAGAATGCCCCGTTGATGACATCTCATCGCAAATCGGACACAATGTCAGCAATTTTGCCATATTCGAACTCAAGAAACAAATTTGGTTCAGTTCCGCAAAATGGTTTCAGTTGAGATATCCAGACACACAGGCAGATGAAGGCGATTACAGTATCCAAATTATTCTTTTCTAAATGTGTGGTGATAATTATGACTCAAATGTGTTCAACAATGAGCACAAGAGTATTTTATCATATAATTCAAGAGGACATCTGGATGCATTATTGACTGTGCAAAGCTGTATTTATAAGTGAAGCACCTGTCTCATTAAAAGGCTGTTTCCAAGAATATAGACCTTCACACAAAAGAAACGCCAAACTCGTTGCGATGTAAGGAATATTCTGTTGAACAGCTTGAAACTAATTTGAGTGGAGAGCTGTTGGTACCGATGGCAACAACTTCCAGTCAAATTAGTTTTAAAAAGTTCTTCAAAAGCTTGGTAGCACTTATTGTTCCTGGTGTGGTTTTTCCATTTTTATTTCCTATGTTCTTGTCCACAAGTTTTTATTTCTGGGGGTGGGGGAGGGGTTTTGGAGTGGAGCTTGTAATCCTTTAGGTATGGGTGGTTCAGTATTTCGATCTTGTGACTCCCTGGTGTGATTCAGCCCCATGGCATGTTATCCCGTAGTGGGACTCTCTGTAGACATGGCAGAGGCACGCTAAATGGGCATTTATGACAAATTTCTTTCGTTATTTTCCCATAGTGGTTATATTTTACTTATCTATTTGTTTACACCCACAGGTCTTGTTGACGGTGTGGGTACACGGTTCAGGTGTTTGTTGTCCCTGGATGTTTGTGTGTTTGTGCATGCATGGGTGTGGTCGGTGGGTGCGTGCGTGCGTGTGCGCGCATGGTCTAATCAAGAATGGGCATGCGTACACTCGTAGTGTGTGCGAGTGTGAGCGCTGGTTGCAGAACATGCAGTCTTGTCAGTGCTATCTGGCCTGATCGTCTTTTTCGTATGTGTTTCAAGTGAGCATAGTTTTATGGGCCCACATGTTTGTATGGTGCTGGGTATTCGTGAATAACGTAACATCCAGTTGGAATCATAGGGATGGGGATAAGGTAGACAAAACAGTGGTGTTGGAAGGAGATTGGTCAAAAGGGCCATAGTGCTCACCCAGCTGATAAGGAACTGTAAACATTTTTACACATTTATTAATGCACAACAAGCACCATTGGTCCATCAGGCAAGCAAAACTTTTGGCATAGACCAATGCAGCAATTACCAATGAGGCAATCATCCTTACCACTGATACAAGAGCTGCGCAAATGGTGCTGTATTAGTGATAAGGATGATTGCCTCATTGCTAAATAGTGATAAGGACCATTGCTGCATTGGTCTATGGCAAAAGTTGTGCCTGCCTGATGGACCAATGGTGCTTGTTGTACCCCGCCATGATGACAAATCAATGAATGAAAGCCATAAAAAAAATAGCGACTTCTTCCTCAGATGTAGACCGGTCATCCTATGACGTTTCAACATGATAAGCTAAACAGTCATGGAGTTATTGTTTGGAAATCAATTTTCAAGATGGCCACCGGTGGGTGGTGGCCATATTGGATTTAGGATTATAGTCCAATCACCCTATGAAGTTTCAAAGGGATCTAAGAAACGGTAACGGAGTTATCATACGGAAACCACTTAGGCGCCCAACTGCCCGCTAGTCCACCGGACGGCACCTTCACATAATATTGGGATTAGAGTAGTGATGAGGCTTCTGGTGGAAATAAAGCTGTGTGTTATGTCTGAGATGGAGCCCAGTATGCGTTTTTGAAAGCTCACCTAGGATTGCACAATTATTCAGTTTGAAAAAATAATCGTGATTCTCGATTATATCGTACATCTCATTGAGCTCTAGGGTGGGGGAACGTCAACAAATTTTAATTCAACACAAATAACTATGTAGCAGGGAATATTTCAACTTCAGCTAGTATTGATAATGTATCTGGGGCAAAAACCTACAAAATTTACTTCGAACGACAATAGCTAACCTAATGCTAAACGAATGAAAATTTGTATCGCTGACCACTAAAACTGCCTCCAGTGTAATTGCCAGATAGGAATAGGTATTCAGAAATACTATTATAAACAATTAGAGATCCAAAGTGGAATCAAACATCTGAGAAAATTAGCTTGAACACCAGAGAATTAAAATGCAGGAGACAGCTGCTTATGTTGGCAACAAAATAACCCTTTTGCGATTGGAGGCGCATGACATGTTCTCGTGAGATTTCAAACGCTAAGGGGAGTATGAGACAGGAAAGTTATATCGCATTCATCATAACCCTTCCTGTTATCAAATTGGTACCCACTTTACCACATTATTCGGATCAAATTTATGGTACAATACTCGTTTAGCATCATACCATGATAATAGATAGTGATATCCGAGTCCAGAATATTATTATCCGAGTATACGCTCCAAAAATTGTTTGATATGTCTTAATTTGATTTAACCTTAGCGGATTACTAACATCACGTGATTTATATTTTTTCACTACATTTTCTATGAAATTTTGGATTAATTTTGATGTAATAAACAGCCTTTATTAAAGGATATGCAATATTTAGACGGCCTCGTTTAATAATTTCACTTCTGCGATGATGTTTTGAGGTGTATATTAAACATATTTGTAAGGCGGCAAGAATTTGTACCAGGAAATTGGCATCATTGCTTCCGGGTAGAAGGCTGAGTCTGCTGAGCATCTGATTCAGTCTGCTGTGTTCTTCTGAATCTGCAAACCTGTTTTGGGTGGGATTTTGAAGCCAGTATCCATTGCTGGAGTGGGGGGTCCTAGATAAGCGTCAGAGCTCTAGATAAGCAGGGTTTTTGCATTTTCACCCAATAAAAATGACCAATCACCCAATTCATTTTTAACATCATGAGTACCGAAAGAGCCAATTATCCAATTAATTTCAGTTCTATTGCTATTTATGTATAACTTAATTTTTTTTAAACCAATTAAATTCCAAAAAACCCAATTTACAAAATTTCTAAGAGTGAATCACCCAATTATTGAAAAGCTTATCTAGAGCTTCTGATGGGCGTGCTGTGCTAGTAGCACTGGATCTCGAGAGCTATTCTTCCATTTTCTTCCAACGACTACCTCCTCTTCTTTAACAGAGGCACGTTCGGCCAGACAACTCTTACTCACCATACAACAGTATGATTGATGATCAGGGATACGACGAGGGTGTCCGACAGTCCTTCTTAATATATTTGAGTCTTAGGAATCGACCAGACGACCTTTACATAGACTTACCTCCTTGCATTACTATTGCTTTTTCCTTCTTTGAAGGGAAGCGTAGTAGGATGAATTTTTTACAGCCAATGTTTGCTGGGTATTGTGGTTACAGAGTGACTGACGGCTTCTTCAGGAATCTCCATACTCTCTCTAATGATGAGATCCATAGTAATTCGCTTGAATGCTATATCTCAGTATGAGGCAAGAAGAGGGTTAATCCAATACCCAGAGCCACTGAATAGGTCATTAAGCACAATGACCTCATTGGCTGATAGCTATCACATGACTTTGTTGTAGCAACCGAGACTTCATTCCTTTGACGAATCCAGATGAATCCAGTCATATAATTCAGCTTTAAGCAGATCCATGAAGAGGCATATGATCCTATCACTACTCGACTCTGAATATCTGACTAAAGCTGAAATTAAAAACTAACCTAAACATTCTACATTATATGACAGGAAATTTCCTTCAGAAATATCCAAATATGTCAAAATCCGACATAACCGGGTATACCCAAGGCCTGAATGATATAATGAATATCTTATGCTGAGTATAACTAAACTAACAAGATATGACCATTACAATGAAGCCTCAAACCTCCCCTCCCCCCACCGCCCCCCAACCACCCACCCCCAACGACAAAAAATTTGACAGAGGGGAGGCTTGAGATGGGCCGTAATGCAAGGAGGTAGCTATATGTTATTAGTAACACATAAGACCAGACCCTCTGAGCCGTCTGGTCATTATTACTGCATTACAACCTACCTCCTTGCATTACTATTGCTCAAATACAGATTTCAACAATGAACAACGCCCGGAGAAAGGCAAATTTTGCTCAAAATTGATGTAAAAATAGAGTCGAGTACGAAGTTAGAAATAACAAGTAGAGGAAGATACTATAAACATAATAATTCCTCAGAATTACTCTCAAAGCGTCTTAATAGAAAGAAACAGAAGAAAAAAGGGGAAGATAAGAAGGGGGATCATAAACAACCCAAAGAAGACAAGGAAGAGAAAGATCATGCAAAAGGAGATGAATAAATAAGGGTGATGAGTGATGATATGATAGAAGTGAAATATACGCATCAGAAAGAATTAATGAACTTGCACTCACCCCTAATATAACTCTAATACAAATGAAGATGATGAAGGACGAGAAAATGATGATGATGATGATGATGAAGGAGGAATACAAGTCATGGTCCCTGAAGCTACTTTATGAATGTTCTTATAGAAAAAGGAAGAGGATCCAGAATCTTTAAGATAGAAATTAATAAAGGTATTTTCATGGGCCTTAACACCCACTATAGCATTGTCCCCAGGGGAGGCCAATTCATGGCAAATTTTAATGGTATCGACTATCCAACGGAAAATAGTTGCTAAGGAGGCTGGACGATCCACACCTTCAGCAAATGTAACCCAAAGATGTCTATTGTCAGATCATTTGGATTCAGTGCAAAGCTTATACATATTAAGGGCCCTAACTGGGCACCAGACAGAATCAACTGGTGAAAGGGAAAAAAGTTTATGAATGATAATAGAAGGAAAACCATTTAAGATCAGAGGTTACCAGATTTTCCGGTGTGATCGAAGAGGAAGAAAGAAAGGTGGGGTGATGACCTTGGTCCGAAACAGCGTGAACGCCAGCCAGATCAAAACCTTTATGGAAGAGGCAGAATATATCAAGATCAAGGTAACAACCAGCAACTCTGTGATTGAAATTGTCAATTATTACTGCCCTAATGACAAGAATCTCTCACTTGACACAATCCAGGTCCCGGACTGCCACTTCCTCATTGCGGGAGACTTTAATAGCCAGTCCCAGAGCTGGGGATACAGAACACTTGATAAACGAGGAGAAGACATTGAAGCATGGCAAGATGAAAAGCACCTTTTACTTGTCAACGATCCCACAGATCAGCCTACCTTCTACTCGCGCCGATGGCACTCGACAACAACGCCGGACTTGGCATTTTGTACAGAAGACATTCACAGAAACCTCAGTAGAGTGGTCGGATCGCAGTTAGGAGGAAGCGACCACCGCCCAGTCCTCCTCTCTCTTTCTGGAAGTATTTCGACCAGTTCACCTCAACATCCAAGGTGGAACTACAAAAAGGCAAATTGGAGTCTGTTCGGCATTCGTTCCAATGAGCTTACCCATAATATAGCAGTAGAAGGGAGAAACATCAACAATGTGGTCAAGGAATTTAATTCAAGTATCCTCAAGGCTGCCAATGAAGCGATTCCTCGAGGGTTCAGGAAAAACTACCGCCCCTACTGGACAACAGAACTGCAAGCAGCACATGATAAACTAGACAAGGCCAGAGAAGATGCAGAGGGTAATCCCTGTCATGAAAACCACTTCACGCTACAACAAACTAAAGCCAGGTATCTAAAGACCAAGCTGGAGGCCAAAAGAAGAAGCTGGAGGGAAAAGACGGCAGGGTTTAATTTAGAGAGAGACACCACAAAACTATGGAGACTGACTAAAGCACTCAATGATGAGGGTGTCAGGGGAGAGAAGATTACTCTTGAAGAAGATGGACAAACACTGACAGGAAAGATGGCAGCAGATGCCTTTGCGAAGGCATATGCAAAAGAAAGCAACATTTCTATACCACGAATGCGTCAAAGGGAGGTTAGAAAAGAGCAAAAGGAAAGAACAGACACCAACACTCACGATGCAATGAAAATTGACATTAGTTTAACAGAACTGAAGAAGGCTATGCGCCAACTGAAAAAGAAGAAATCTCCCGGGCCAGATGGCATTACGAATGAAATGATCCAACACCTTGGTAATGCATCTCTTAGCAAGTTGCTAGACATCTTTAATCTCAGTTGGACCAATGGAGAGGTTCCTCAGTGCTGGAAGGAAGCCAGAATGACTCCTATTCTGAAAAAAGGAAAGAACAAGACGAAAGTGCTGCGCTACCGTCCTATCAGTCTTACAAGCTGCATATGCAAGACCATGGAGCGCATCATCAACCAGCGGTTGCAGTAGTACCTGGAGTCAGAGAACATTATAGTTTCAGAGCAGGCCGGATTCAGAAGATACAGGAGCACAGAAGATCAAACAACACATCTTGCACAGGTCATAGAGGACACTTTTCAAGCCAAGAAGGTGATGCTAGCTGCCTTTATCGATCTGCAGAAAGCATTTGACAAGGTGTGGAAGGATGGCCTCCTCGTGAAGCTCCGGCGCACAGGCATCGGTGGCAACATGTTCCGATGGACCAAGTCATACCTACACAATCGCAGAGCTAGGGTGCTGGTGGATGGACAATCTGGACAGAATGTATTGCTGAGACAAGGGGTGCCACAAGGCGGAGTATTATCACCTACTCTGTTCATACTCTTCATCAATGACATTGTAGCAGAGCTGCCCAATGGGATCCAAGCAGCCCTCTATGCAGATGACCTCGTAATCTGGTGCACCGAGGAGTACACAACGACTGCCACGTACAGAATGCAGCTCGCCTTGGACAGAATTACAGCTTGGGCCAATCGCTGGTGTATTACCATCAACAAAGAAAAATCATCAGCCATGCTATTCACACTATCCACCAAAACCAAGGTTGGCAATCTGACACTGGGCGGTACTCCACTCGAATACGAGGACCAGCAGACATACCTGGGAGTCACATATGACAGAAGATTAACATGGAAGGAGCACATCCAGAATGCAGAGGCAAAGGCCAGAAGAAAGCTAAACATCATGAGGAAGCTGGCAGGAACAAAGTGGGGTGCTAATGAAGGGATCCTCAAGACCATCTACCTAGGTGCCGTACGACCACACCTTGAGTATGGATCCAGCTCATGGATGACAACAGCTAAATCTCATCAACAGAACCTCGACAGAGTACAAAACCAGGCACTGCGCATCATCACTGGTGGAATGAGATCAACACCAATAGAAAAAATGGAGCAGGCAGCAGGCATTCCCCCACTTAGCAAAGGAAGGGAATGCAAAGCACTGATCCAAGCTGCAAAGTTCAAATCGTTCAATAACCACCCGATGAAGATCAGGCAAGCACAGCTGTCATCAGGAAGACTTAAAAGATCAAGTTTTGTGAAAGAGACAAAAGCACTTCAAAGGAAACACCAAGAGATGTTGCCAGCACAAATAGAAGATCCAAACCACACCCTTGATCCTCCACCCTGGGAAAACAAACTAGAGAGCATAGCTATTCGCACCACAGTACCTCATCTCACAACCAAAAATGAACACAGTGATGTGAGCAAGAAGGCCCTGACCCTAGCCATGCTGGAAGAAATGTACCCTCAGGAGACATGGATAAGGATCTACAAAGATGCAATTAGGAGTGAAGGTGCCGGACTGCACATACAGTATCCAAACGGACAACATGAGTCAGCTGCAATACCGACAGGCAAACACTGCACAAACTACAGAACTGAAGTTGAAGCACTGGTTCATGCAGCTAATACCATCAGCAGAACAGCAGACCCTATTGCACAGATTGTCTTTTTATCTGATGCCCGCTCCGTCCTTGAGGCTATCACCAAAGGTAAGCTGCCACAACTTGAAGAAGCACTACAAACCATCAAATGCTTTCGGATAGCACTGCAGTGGATCCCCTCACACTGTGGAGTCCAAGGAAATGAGGAAGCAGACAAGATGGCAAAGGTGGGTGCAGAAGAGAATCAGACAGAAAACATGGTTACCCATACAGAGATGAAGACTATCATTAAGTCCCTCTATAGAACACCTCAATCAGAAGATGCCTACCATCATCTCTCGAGGCCAGAGAAAGTGACCATTTTTCGTCTCAGAACTGGACACAACAGACTAAACCAACACATGTACAGGCGGTTCCACCTTACATCGCCCGCTTGTCCTTGTGGAGAAGCAGAACAGACCACAGAGCACATACTTCAATGTTGCAGTACGTATCAGCTGCTGAGAGAAGAGATCTGGCCTTTGTCAACCTCTATTCTTGAAAAGCTGTATGGGCCTGTGGAAGAATTGCAGAAAACCACAGATTTCATCTTGAGAACGGCTCTCCAAGTGTGATACCAGCGATCGAAAAGAAGAAGAAGAAGAAGATAATAGGTTTACCCAAGAATTTAACAGACTGAGTTTTGGACAGAAATTCTGCCCTGGGATAGAGAATAATGCTATTCCCAGAAATCTGAAACTATTCAATTCAGCAACAAGAGCATGAATTTCAGAACGACGGCTGGCAGAAACTACTGCTAACAGTACTGCTTTACGGGTTTCCAAGTAGAAAGCGGTTTCTTAAAGAGGGGGGGGGGGGGGGGTGGGTGGAGAAATAGCTACACCTCTAATGAGGTCGTGAAACGGTTTCTGAACTTGTACCGACTGATCAATAAGACACTGAACAAAGGAGTTCAGACCAAAACGATAGGATCTGAGTGTTAACTGCAAATTTCTTCTGGTCCAAGAGGAAAACCAAAAAATCAGTGACTTGAGTTACAGAGGCCTCAGAGGGCAGGATAGAATGGTCTGACCACCATTTTTTGAAAACTCAAACCGAGCTTTATAAATGTTGAGAGTGGAAGATCCGAGGGATTTCTCCAAAAGTTTTTCAGATCTGACTGAAAAGATTGACGAAGCAGGGGTAGCTCGACAAATTCCAGACTGAAATGTGAAAGATTTCTGGATTTTGAACCTGGAGTTTTAGAGGTCCCAGGAGAATCTGATTTAATAAATCTATGGCAGCTGCCATTGGAGCAGCCTTGATTGAATGGTTCACATTTTTATCTTTAATCTTTTCCTTGGACCTCCTCGGAGACTTTCCCAAATCTGAATCTTAAAAACAGCAAGATTCAATAGAGTAAAGCTCTGAATATGACTCAGAATTAGCCATAGCTAAACCCAAGATTTATAAAAAGAGAACTTACGATCTCAAATTGTTTGAAATTTGATTAGTTTCTTTTGAGAGAGTATGTTAGCGAGATAGTCATGGATTCATCCTCAATACCTTCACAAGCATGTCATCACAATAGCTCTACAACTATTGTATAAAAAAGAAGCACAAATAGACAACTCAAATGTCTATACACTCTGGGCGCAAATAATCAAAACTGGTAATGCGCCGACCACGAAAATAGAAATGATCTATAAAATCATACTTAAAACACCATAACCTACAACCACTTATTTTGGGAGGTTTCTTTTTCTTGTCTGACATGCTTGATGATCTTTAACTTCACTTTCAATATCCACAGGCTGATTTAAACAAGTTATAAAACTTTTAAATTAGCTGTAAAACTTTCACACCTCTTCCTTCATAGAGTATGAAAAGGAATGAAGTCTTGGTTGCTACTACTAGGTCATGTGATAGCTATCAGCCAATGAGGTTGTCATTGTGCTTAATTACCTACTCAGTGGCTCTGGGTATTGGATTAACCCTCTTCTTGCCTCATACTGAGATATAGCATTCAAGCCAATTACTATGGATCTCATCATTAGAGAATATGGTGATTCCTGAAGAAGCCTACAATAGTAATGCAAGGAGATATGTTGTAATGTAGTAATAATTTTACATATCTGGCTATGACCTAAAGGCTGAAGAACACAATGGATATGAATATCTTTCCTGAATATGACTATTCTAACAAGATATGACCATTTAAATGAAGCCTCAAGCAAAGCCCCCCCCCCAAACCCCCAGCCGAGTAATGCAAGGAGGTAGGTATATGTAATTAGTAAAACCTAAGACCAGACCCTTATATGCCCCATTGTTTTCAGGACTTGTCATGAAAGGGTTAAACATAGCAAAATCTGGAATTGACAAAAGGAAGGACAAAGCAGAAATTTTGATTTTCTAATGGATGGATCTACTTTTAGCTATGCCCGCCCATCTCTATGTAGACTCCATCGATGCTTTGCGCATATTGGGATCAGTTTATATACTTTGAATCGTGAATTCCATATTTCATGGTAACCCTAGACACAGCTAACCTGTTGAATATTTTGAGTACTTTGATTTGACTGAAACCTGTTGCTGCCCAAGTCAACAGGGCAGCAAAGGCTTGCAGTCAAACTAATTCTAAAATATTCACCAGCTTTCCTTTATGGTAACATTAAAATGAGATATGGGCAATTCATCTCTTAACTTGATCTTGTGCACATTACATTGTGTAGATTTCACTCTGCTGTCGCCGCTATACTCATAACAAATTCAGTTGACGGTTTGCACCCTCCCAACACCCACCCCACCCCCTGAAGCCCCATCCGACACAAGCAGTGTCACAGCCTAATGTATTAGGTTGTCTCGCATTCTTCAAACATAGGGCCATGATATGGTAAATCACCAGATTTGGTTATATTCCTTTAACGTTGACAGTCGTCCATTACCCGACACCCAACCCCCACCCACCCCACCCACTGGGGATGGAGCCTAGTGTAAACAGTGTCTCCCAATCCACAAGCATATCGGTAATTTACACAATATTTTTGATTGAATTCTACCAAAAGCTTTCTGAGGAGATGGATGGACAGAAAGATAGATGGAGGTGATTGTAATATCCCTGCAGCTTTTTCAAAACGTGTGGGTATGATTAAGAGATTAAATGAAATTTATTGATATTTGATAATCCCACCTAATCTCAAATGGTACATAGAGCTTATGTGAGATGTACATTAGCTGAGCCCTCAGGAATATGGTTTGATAATAGTCAGCAGTCGACCCAGAACAGCCACCAGCATAGCTATGTCAGTCATTGATGTGTGTAGTAGCTGATCATGTTTCGAACTTACATCATCATGTTTTACTTCAAATATACTGTTGTTTCCTTATAGAAATTATATTTTCCTAGATAACTGCAGAGGCAGTTTCGGTCTGACTTTAGTGCTAGATGGTTAACAATATACGTGCAACATATAGCCGGTAATATGGTATATACTGTTAGACCATGACGGCACCTGTTATGGTCACACACCACCCACAAACATTAGCACACAAATCAAACATAATTCAGGGTGGGAATATATCCTCCAAGAAGGGAGTAGGACTATTGCATTACCCCTTTCAACTGACCAAAGCAAATAATATATTTGATACGAATGTGTCAAAATTCTGTTGAACACTTTGAAATTAATTTAACTGGAAGCCAGCCTCCAGTCACATTTGTTTCAAACTATTCAACATCTTACTTATATAATGATTGTAAGTGAAATTCTGGGATTTCAGGTTCAGTGGTAAAATTTGATAACTGGATTTGATTTGGCCCACTTCCCTAATAGTGCAGGTTACTACAGTGAAATATAAATATTTGTCTTCTCCAGCATCATTATAATTATTAAGTTAGTAAATGTGATGTCACTGCTTATTTTCACCAGTCAATAGCTGATTTAACCGAGAAAGTTATAGATTGTACCAAGAGAGCCGCAGAAACAATAATATATATGTATATATATACCTTTCGTTTACCTCACGAAATAGTAATACGTTTCAAGATAAACAATCTATTAAGCTCAATCAACGATGCGTGTCTTTGTTTTCAATTTTTGAAGAAAAATTCAACTTCAATCACTGTCGTCAATACGGCCGAGTTGAGATGCCGAAGCGGTAAAATATATCGCCATCATGCTTCCTAATTGGCGGTTTCGTTAATCTAGTCATCTGTCTCCTTTTTAGTCTGTGGCATACAAGAAATATACATAGACTGACGTATTGGCACACCAAGTTGTGCAAAACAGCTGATCATGACAGCATTTTGCCAGAAAAATTCATATGCATGGATTCCCGACCAATCAGACGCGTCAATCTTATAGCACGTGATACGGTATCACCAATAACGGGTAATGAGCTTGGTACTCGGAAATTAGATACGGGTCGGATTCTACAAATTCTTCTCCTTCTCTGACAATCTTTCACACTAAACGATTCCTATCAGAGACGCTGCATTGAAAAAAATTACCGATGCTATTGAAGGTTAGTGTAAAACATTCGCCTTCACTGTTTAAATCGGTGATTGAAGCCAGCAATGATACATAGCATAAAATTTGCCATTTATTAGCCGTCAATTCTGAGCAACTCTGGTATTTATTCGGTTATGTGAATGAGGCCTCCCTCCCCCAAAATTTGGAGCAGAATTTCTCGAAATTTTACGGTAACATGGCATAATATAATTGTCATTTTCACATCTTATCGGCTGAAAATCTTGACAACACTTTGGTATATGTTAGTTTTAACAACATTGTGATTAAATTTATCAATGGCATTCGTAAAATTTAAAAAAACTTGCAAAAATAGACCAAAATGCTACAAGGTGTGTCCACTTTGAGAGGCACGTTGACTAACTAAAATATATTTTATTCATACAAATTTTATATGTACTTAAAAGAATTTTATTACCCTTTCTAATGATGAATATAATTTTATATATAGTGATCTGTTACTTTGCCAAAAATAGTTAATATAGTTGGCATGGTAGCACTACGTCGCTATCACACCACTACCGCTTATAGGCTAGGGTTATAAGCAAGTTTCTAGCTTTTGGCCGTAGGGTATGTAGCACTTTTTTGTAAATTCTTGGTGCATAGAGCTTATGTGAGATGTACATTAGGGCCCAGAGGGTTAAAGACTGGACCACACAATTATCAAATTGGAAGCCAAGATGAATAGTCAGCATTCCGAGGAATCTGAATTCCATGACTGAAGAGTCAATGGTAATGAGGGAACTGTGATCCAATGAGGAATAAGTGAAAAAAGAGAGGGTGGATCCTCCGACACAGAAGGTAATAACCATGAGAAAATGTATTAACAATACACTGATCAAAATCAAAGAAACCCAATGGACCTAGAAGAGGGATAACAGACTCCCTCCAAGGATAGAAGGCAAAATTGAGAGCATTGGTAAGGAGAAATCTATAACTACGGAAAGGATTGTAAGCAATCCACCCCCAGAGCAAACTTGGATATTAGAAAAATCTCAAACTCACAAGATGCCCAGACCAGAGGAACCTTTCAATAATATGATATCATTGTATAAAAAAGCAATCTTTGCAACAAATAAGACAAAATATGGAAAGACCACCATTAAGGATGCTTATAAATCGATCCTGATTACAAAATGAAATGCTGTGGGCTCTGCACCAGTGAAGCATTATCAAGGACGCTTAGAAAAGAGACACCGACCTGATCCCTCCCCAATGATTGATGAACAAGACAACGGTGAAATTGTCCGAGCGGATAAGAATTGATAATCCGCGTAACATGGGATCCCAAAGGACTAGACAAAAAATAAATCAAGAAGATCTAATAACAAAGGGGATAAGAAGCCTACCAACGGAAGATATACTTGTATGACACCTAATATCTGAATAAAGAAAGATACAAATGAAGAATAAAGGCTAAAAAGCCTCAATATTCCAATTAGGGCTAGGCTGATAATAGTTAGGATGTTTGATAGTAAAGATATTTCTTGAGTTATCTCAGTATTCGTCCAAACTGTTCATGAGTCTGTTTAAATAATTTAGGATGTTACAATGAAATCAGATAGGGACTTCCAAGCATCAATTTATACTATTGGAAAGTAATGTTTCCTGAAATCGAGTGAAAGGCGATGTTTCATAGTTATAAGAGCTATATCCTTATTGTTACACCTTAACAAGAGAGGTAACTTGCGTTTATTTCCGTTATTTAATCTTTACCACTTTCTTCGTATGGAGAAAAAAGCATCATAGAAGTATTGCCTTACTTATTAAAAGTTGTAGACATTGAAACATTATAGATAAATTTATTTATAGTGTTTTAACCAGATTTAGTGGCAAATAGAAAACCTATGGGAGGGGTGAGAGTCCAGCTATAACCAGATAGAATTAGCTAAAATAATATGGATGTATGTTTAAGATCTATATCGTATCCAAATGATACACTCCATGTAAACAAAAAAGGGAACGAGCTACCGGAAGTAGATAAGATGGGAATGAAAGGATAAATTGCGAGCCCAAAATCACCAATCCCGCGATGGTGGGAAAGAACATGACTCTAAATTAAAGGTTTTAGATAAAAATCAGAAAATAGCCTTGAAAAATGGTTATATAGTAAAAAGCGAATCTCATTGAGACTAGGACGAATAGACTGCCGCAACTACGAGTGCTGACGATAAAAACTGACATACTAAAGAACAGTGAAATTCGGGAAAGAAACTTATATTAAAGAAAATCACAAAACACCATGAGTGCAAGTCTAATCTGACTTTTAGGAAATGAACACTACAACAAACGGGTGATAAATAGGGAAAAATAGCCTTAAAAGAACAAAATATTCACGAAAGAGAGAATAACAAGTAAATTCTCCTAAAGTTATGAAAGTATGTCAACCTGCCAACATAGAAGGGATGAGGTGTACTATACGAAAAGATGAATGGCCCGAATAGAACTGCGCCTCTAACTTGGAACGAAAAAATGACCAAAACATAGCTAATTAGAATTGCGCAGTAATCTGACAGATAGGAAAGAGTGCAGGAAAAGAAAACTGAGACCGAATAAAAATTATATAACATATTGTGAGAAGGAAAGGAAAGATAACACGCAGAAAAAGGTGAGAAAGAAGCCTGAACCACTTTGATATCGCATGAGAGAATACGGCTAGATAAGATAATGATATGCACATATGTAATAGTGAAAGCCGATCCCATTGAAAAAAGCAATAACTTATCTAGCTATGAAAAATTATGATTCGAAACAAAAAAGATGATAGTAGGCCCGAACCCTGATCCAAAGCAATGAGCCGAACCCGGGTCCACAAAAGGGACCAGGGATTCCACTAAAACCGGTCCTGAATCTTAAGCCATTCAGGACCAGGGAAACATGAGAAAAAATGCCAAAATTAGCGAAAAACATTTAAATGAAATTAAATTCTGATCCTACTGGGACTGGTTCCCACCCCGGGCCAAAGCTGGGCCCGGGGCGGGGACCTCAGAACTCTACAGAAAAAGATGGAAGATGATGGAGAATTTTGCAAGGCACCCAGCTCCAGAGCCCAACTGAGCCACGGGACTGGGGGAAAAAGTGAAATCACAAGGATACTGGCCAAAATCAGTTGAAAAATCAGATTGAATCTGACACGGCAAAAAGCGTGACCCCCGCCCCGGACCTAAGGAGCTAAAGCAAAGCCATAGGTTTGACCAGAGGTGTGGACCCGGGGCCGGAGACGGCAAGAACTCTAAACCTGAAATCTCCCCAGGGTCCGGACCCTATGATAAGATCGGGAACCAAAGCCGGCCAACATCCAGACCCGGCCCTGGGGCTGGCTGCCATACCGGGGAAATTGACAATCCAGAATGACCGGAACCCCCCACCCCCAGGCCCGGAAAACCGGGAGCCTGACCAGAGGTGTGGACCTGAACTCAGGAAAAGACCCGAGGCCGGGGCCAGAGCCGGCAATTACAACTTAAGATGATGAAACTGGCTTGGTAAAAGTCAATGGATGTGAGATCTGGATCCCTCTGGTCGGGAAATCCTTCGAACCAGCCTGCAAGGCAGTAGTAGTGATAGGTGATGAGATACAGGACCGACTTATGACCCGCTCGGATAAACCGAACTCAGGCCACATGGGCGCAGGCTGCGGAATGTTGATAGACGAAGAATAATCGGATGTATCCTGGAACAGTATGACTGGCTTATGAACAGGCGACGAACGAGGCGAAACCCAAGTCTTGGTACTCTTATTCTTCCCATTTCTCGTGGAACCTCTGAAACAATGTAAATCTGTCAGTTGTAATTTATCTAATTTTGAAAACAGGCGTTTCCTGGGAACAGCCAATTCCAATGCAACACATTCAAACACGTCTAAAGACATTCTGGCAGATTGAGACCATGACTCGCATATCAAGCAAGCCGATTCTAAGGTACATGACATACATTTCAAACACACACGACCAGCGTGTTCAGATTTTATGAATCTTTGGTGACTGCCAGATAGACATCTTATAGAATGATTCTGGTTCTTTACTTTGATCTTCTCCTGGTCTTCATCAGAGACTTACTCAAATCCAAATCGTTTAATAACACAAAGAATTGATAGAGTAAAGCTCTGATTATGACTCGGGGCGCTAACCCCAAGATTTAATTGATAGAGACCCTACCGATCTCTACTAAATCTTATTAGATTTTTCTTTGAGAGAGTATGTTATTGAGATACACAGATTCATGCTCAAGTGCAACAAGCATGCCAATTCAGTAGCTTATACATACTACTGGTAATAGAAGAAGCAAAACAGTACACATAACATAGTCTATATACACTCTGGGCGCAAGAACCAAAACTGGTAACGCGCCTACCACGAAATTAGAAATGATCTTACAAATCATTATTAAGTCACCAAGACCTACAACCACATATCTTGGGTGATTTTCTGTGCTTGTCTGACATTCTTAAATGTTCTCTTGGCTTTTCTTTCTTATCCACAGCAAATCCAAAAGTTAAATATAACTTTTAATAGCTTTGAAATTTTTTAAACACCTTTCCGCTTCAAAGTAGGAAAAGGAATGAAGTCTTGGTTTTTATCAATAAGGTCATATGATAGCTATCAGCCAATGAGGTTGTCATTGTGCTTAGTGACCTACTCAGTGGCACTAGGTATTGGATTAACCTCTTCTTGCCGCATTCTGAGATATAGCATTCAAGCGAATTACTATGGACCTCATCATTAGAGAGTATGGAGATACCTAAAGGAGCCTTCAGTTACTCTAACCACAATACCCAGCAAACATTGGCTTTAAAAAATTTATCCTACTACGTTTCCCGTCAAAGAAAGAAAGAGCAATAGTAATGCAAGGAGGCAGGTTGTAATGTAGTAACAACTCGTGTTGCATGTATCGCAGAGCCGTCGGCAAAGTGCTGTTGCGAGTTGACATGCCTACTGAGACTACTTTTCTGTGTATATGAGTAGTAGCAGTATTTACACTGATATTTGCCCACCATGCCGACTTGTTCTTATGATTACTGATATTGTGTACATCTGTGAGGTGGGAGATTATGATGTCATCGATCTCTGCCAACGGTGACATCATAAATAGGATGTCCTGGTTCGATCTATGTGCGATTTCAGAAAGGGGGGGGGGGGGGGCGGTGTTTAACACTCAGGTCGGCCAAAAAATGGCATCTGCAGTAGTCTTTAGAAATTTCCATTTTCAGACCAAGACTATTTCAGAAAATCTATCACTGGAATGACTGACTCGATAACCGAACACGTCATTCCAGTGTTAAATTAACAGAAATAGTGGTCTCTTGGTCTGTAAATGAAAATTTTCTATGAGAAAATTAAAATCTTCATGAACAAATCTGATCATTAACCCTTTAACACTTCTCAGTCAAAATGCCTTCTGCAGTGGTCTTAACCGAGCCAGTCTTTCCAGTGGTAAATATTAAAAAATAGTCTTCTCTTGGTCTGCAAATGGACACTTTCTCTTCGAGGGTAAAAGGGTTAAAGGATTCACTCATGGGGCTGGCATAGCTAGTTCATGCCTATGCAGATCTGATTCTCCATGCCGATGTAGGTCTCCCAATATTAATTACATCATGCGATAAATATTATTTATGACAATACATAAAATGTACGAAAGCATCAATATTTATAGACTATTTGACATTTATTTTACAGTGCACCCTGAAGCTCTGATCAGATATTTCATCTTTAACACAACATAAAACACCCTCATTATATAACATATGATGTATGTTATGGGGTTTTCCATAATTTGCAGCGCCATTAGATGCTTTAAGAGCTGGCGGACATGACAAAAATATTCCAAAAAATAGATGATATAATCATACAACACCAGGGGTAGCCATTATAGAAACACCCACGATAGAACTAAATAGTTATCGTGTGAAATTTATTTTTTAAAACACTGTCCTTGACAATGAACTTTTGACCCTAAATCACTAGGATGCTTCGATGCTCTAGCCATACAATAAATAGTAGATTGGTAGAAGTCGAACTATTATTCAAACTAAAAATAAATTTCCACTATTAACATGAAGTTTTGACCAATACAAGCACATATTTGCTCTTTAGACTTTGCAACATAGGACGACTTGTTAGAAATGTTAAGAATTTATCTATTCAAATAGGGAGCAAGCTTTTAATCATATATGGCCATTCATTATAACTACATTAAAATGTTATTCTGACACCGTGCTGTATGTGAATAGGTTACCTCATCATCTGCAAGCTTCTCATTGGCAAAATTCAAGATACAATATAGGGTTGCATGATTATTCAGTTTTCATAATCGCGAAAAAATAATCGCGATTTTCTATTAATTATCATACAGGTCATTGTGTGTTAAGGTGGGTAAACTTGAACAAATTTTATTCAACACAAATAACTATGTAACAGGGAATATTTCGACTAGTTCTACAGCTGGTATTGGTAGTATCTGAAAAATCACAAACTACAAACAAGTTCTCGTTAATTTTATTTGCTAAAAGTAAAAGAACGAAAATTAGTATCGCTGACCAGACCACTAAAAATGCCTCCAGCGAGACAACAAAGATTATACTGTGACCTTTGACCCCATAACCTTGACGTCATGACCGCTTTACCGGTGGGCTGCTTCCATTCAATGTCTATCACAATGTACCAAAGTTTGGTTCAAATTGGATCAGGCATTGCTGAGAAATAAGGCAATAACTTTTGTTTAATGCAAAAACTTAATGTAAAATATTAACAGAGATTATATCGTGACCTTTGACCCCCCATAACCTTGACAGCATGATGTCTGCATCAGCATGCTGCTTCCTTTTGATGTATATCACCATGTACCCAAGCTTGGTTCCAATTGGGTCAGGAATTGCTGGGATATAAGGCAATAATTTCTGTTTAACACAAAAACTTAACGTAAAATATTAACAAGGATTATACCATGACCTTTGACCCCATAACCTTGACCTCATGATGTCTGCATGAGGCAGGCTGCTTCCGTTAAATATAAATCACCATGTACCGTACCCAAGTTTGGTTCCAATTGGATAAGGCATTGTTGAGATATAAGGCAATCACTTTTGTTTAACGCAAAACATACAATATTAACAAAGATTATACCGTGACCTTTTACCCCATAACCTTGACCTCGTGATGCCTGCATCAGTGTGCTGCTTCCTTTCGATGTATATCTCCATGTAACCAAGTTTGGTTCCAATTGGATCAGGCATTGTTGAGATATAAGACAATAACTTTTGTTTAACGCAAAAACTTGATGTAAAATATTAACAAAGATTATACCATGACCTCGTGATGCCTGCATCAGCGTGCTGCTTCCTATCGATGTATATCTCCATGTAACCAAGTTTGGTTCCAATTGGATCAGGCATTGTTGAGATATAAGACAATAACTTTTGTTTAACGCAAAAACGTAACATAAAATATTAACAAAGATTATACTGTGACCTTTGACCCCATAACCATGACCTCATGATGTCTGCATCAGGAGGCTGCTTCCGTTAAATATAAATCACCATGTACCGTACCCAAGTTTGGTTCCAATTGGATGCGGCATTGTTGAGATATAAGGCAATAACCTTTGTTTAACGCAAAAACGTAACATAAATTATTAACAAAGATTATACTGTGACCTTTTACCCCATAACATTGACGTCATGCCCGCTTTATTGGTGGGCTGCTTCCATTCAATGTATATCACAATGTACCCAAGTTTGGTTCCAATTGGATCAGGCATTTCTGAGATATAAGGCAATAATTTTTGTTTAACGCAAAAACTTAACGTAAAATATTAACAAAGATAATGTAACCTTTGACCCCTGTAACCTTGACCTCATGGCCTTTTCATCGGTGAGCTGCTTCCTTTTGATGTATATTACCATGCACCCAAGTTTGGTTCCAATCGGATCAGGCATTGCTGAGATTTAAACTTAACTTAAAAGTTTACGCTGCCGCCACCGCAAAAGTGATACCTATGTCCCAATCCTGCTTTGCAGGCGAGACAAAAATTGTTGATACTTATTTGATTATCTTGAACGGATTTCTAATATCACATGATTTATATTTCTTTACGATGAGATTTTATATCAAATTTAGGATTAATTTTGCTGTTTTAAATGGTTTTTATTTTTTTTAAATATGCAACGCCCACCCCTTTCTCAGAGATGTTTATTTTGACATCCGAGTGCTAAGGGTTAATCGAATAATCATGATATATATATATATATATATATATATATATATATATATATATATATATATATATATATATATATATATATAATAATTCATGTATTACTGAGATCAATTGCCATTGTTAATGCACATGGCCACTTGGAAATATACAGACCCATTCAGTGTGGCTCAAGGCTATCTAATAATAATTCTGTTTACAATGAGTCAGAATAACTTTTTGCATTACTACATATGTATTGGCAGCATGTGTGTGTGGGTGTATGTGCATGTTTGTGTGAATGCAAGCATGAATAAGTGAATATGTGTGCGTGCGCATGTGTATGCATGCATGTCTCAATATGCGCATGCATGTATGCACTTGCATGCATGCCCATTGTGTAAACTACAAAATGATTGCTTTGTCTCCAGTTATCGACTTGCTTGATCATTCATTCTCACTGCCAGCATGACTGGAATGGTGCCTGTAATATTGCTGTCAATTCTACTATTAGCCTGCCAATCAATGAGTGCTATAACTCTGAGCTGAATTAATCCGCAGTGTAGGGAGCAGCATATTCTCAAATATGCTCTGATTTATAACTCATTGGAAAAAGAGATCTATTATCAGCATTGATCATGTATCACATCCCTGGTTTTGTACTATCACACATAGCCACAGAAGCAACTAGATAGATATCTTAGAACATTGCACAGGAATTGAATTGTGAAAATAGGTTTCCATCTCCCTACACAAGGGTCCAATTACTTTAAAACGAGAAATGTGGTTGCAATGCAATCTTGAAGCTCGACTGTATGATGCTGCAATGAACTCTTAGGCTTGCATTGAAACATAATACTACTTATATAGACAAAGACTCAATATACTTATCAGCGATATGACCTTTGACCTTTCCACCTCAAGGTCATTGTCTTACACCCTCTTATTACAGGGAAGTCAAGCATATGTCAAAGCTGGGGTCCAGCATTAGTTTATTAACCAAACATGAGATATAAACTGCTAAGGTTAGTGGATATGGGAGGGTCGATCCTATTAAAATTGATCTAAATACGAGATTTGTTGATCATGTATGGAGCATGGGTTATATGAAATTATAATTATTTCCTCTGTTTGTCTGTATGTCATTCACATTTTCTGGAACAACAACAAACTCAGTTGTTGCACGTAAACTGTACATATACTGGAATGCACCCTTGTAAATATCAAGTGCTGTCAAATGTCTGCACCATCTAGTCTTTGTTATTGACAGATAGTGTTGTTCCGATTAATCGATTTGATCGATGAGTGATTGGTTTGCATGTTCAACAAACCGATCGATTGATCATGATTTCAGAAATCGATTTTGGTTGTTTATAAATTGACTTCATTAATATATTTTAACTGGTCAAGCTGGAAAACGAATACTTTTTGGAAAAGAATTTAAATTTAATTGTTACAACTATAAAGTATTACTCCCTAGTCTAAGACATTAATTCTTTCAGCACTGAAATAGTATGCTAATTTCAAAGCAACCATACCAATAACATGTTGAATATTTTGAAACTTATTTGACTGGAAGCTGTTGCTGTCTTTTTTAAATTATTAAGAATCTGTCATACCTGCGACTTGGTTTGAAAGGGGTAATTATCCTTGAACATGCTATAATTACTGCATTCAAAATGGGTAAAGATGAGAACTGGTTATGATCAATCATTAATTGATCACCGGTTCTTATATAAAATCAATCATCGATTACATCGATTCCCAACACTATTGATAGAAAGTTTGTTTCCATTCAATATCTGGGTTCAAATAGCGGGAAATTTAGCCTAAAATTATCTATCCACATTAGATAAGTAGCTCTGCGATTTCAGTAATACCGTGGGTTATTACTCTTTATAAATTAAAAAGATTAAACACTTCTTTAATTTCTGTTTTAATTAATGTTTTACTCCATAGAAAAAACTATAATTTCATATCTTCAACACTGATTAAGTGCAGGGAGATCACATCTTCAAATGATATTGGCAGAATTGTACTGGTATTGACTGAAACCTGGTTTTCTAGGTCTCTGTTTGGTTAAGCTCCAGGTTGCCTGCATGGTCATTGATTCACGCACAGTTTAGCTGCTCAGTCAGTCTGTCTGCTTAGTTACACTCATTGAGAGTGTGTCATAAAGTACATACGTACAAACTCAGTCACACATTATTGATCCAAACCACTTTCTCACTACTATTCAGTACTAGGTCTATAATATTGAGGTAGAAGAGCAATAGATAAGGGAACTTATCTGTCACTTAAGTATTTGATGTCATAATCAGATATACTTTACCTGACATCACAATCATAATGACCTATAGCTCCATCATGAAAATTGAACTCTGTCATGAATAGTAGTTTTGTATTGTTTTGTGTATATTTTGAAACTAATTTGACTGGGAGAAGTTGCTGTCTAATTAGTTTCAAAACCTTCAACAGCTTACCTGTGTGTGTGTATATATATATATATATATATATATATATATATATATATATATATATATATATATATATATATATACATATATATATACATATATATATATATATATATATATATACATATATATATATATATATATATACATATATATATATATATATTAGTTATCTGAATGAGGATTTCAGTTTCAAAAAGATTTCAACATGTGTGTCAAAGTCATCAGAGCTTAGCCAGAAATGGGCATGGCACATCTCCAAATTGATGCCTCTATTTAGAATCATTATCATGATCTCTATAAGCCAGATGAAAGTTAAGCGCTACAATTGATATATACAGTAGAAGAAAGGATACCTATATACATTTTGGACACAAGTTCACAAGTGAACAAATTGGCCAAAATCCAAGATGGCCGCCGGCCCAATTCACCTTCCCACAGTATTCATCCATCATCTGACCTCGTATGACGTCATAATCAGCTCAGCGTGTGTATGATGACATCATAATCATTATGTCACAGGGTTTCATATAGACCGTCACCAAATCTCAAATGGTCCGACATGTATGAATTGTATGTCTTTGTAATTCTTTGCTATTTAATAAACATGCTGTTGAATATTTTGAAACTAATTTGACTGTGCGTTGTTGCTGCCAAGTCAACTTAGTTTCAAAATATTCAACAGCTTACCTGTGTAGCTTTTTTGGAAATTGATAGTCATGGTGTTCAGAGATCGATCGATCCCAACACGAGCGAGGTGTGGATGGAGCTTAGCTAGAGATGGCCAGGGCATAGCTAAAACCGGAAAGGTCCATTGGCCGATCGGCTTCGTTTGAACAAACTTGAATCTCTATGCCCTAAGGATGTTTCCTGCCAGAAAAATGATCCAAGATGGCCGGAAAACCGTTTATACAACCCTTTCGAAATTTTGATTGGCCCATGGCAGCCATGTTTTTTGACGGTTCAAATTCCCTTGAACAAACTTTAATGGCCCTAGTCCCTAATCAAATCTGCCAAATTTCGACTCGACCCGTTCAGCAGTCCTGGAGAAGTTGTTTTCGCTAAACTAGGTCAACCATGATGGCCGTCGAACCATTTGACCAATCAAGTTCCCTTGAACAAACGTGTTTCAGCTCTTGCCCTAGACCATATTTCATGAGTTTTGCACCAATTCCCCTGGTGGTTTCAGAGATTTTTTAGACGTTTCCTAAAATCAGCCAAATCCACGATGGCCACAGGCCAAATTGGCCGATTGGCTTCATTTGAACAACCTTGGATCCCTATGCCCTAAGAATGCCTCCTGCAAAAGATAATTGAAATTGGCCCAGTGGTTCTTGAGAAGTCGTTTAAAGCGAAAGTTGACGGACGGACGGACGGACGGACATCAGAGAGATGGATGGTCGCCACGGCGCATAAGTTCACTTGGCCTTTTAGGCTAGGTGAGCTAACAATGTTGCTAAAGTGTCACATGTGCCATTCAGATTAGTTTGCTGTCTACTGCATGATACGCGTAACTTACGCACACTGTGAATTCAGCAGCAGGTCCTTACAGCAACATTGTTTCCAAAATAAACACGAGTTCACATACATAATACATGTACTAAAGGAACTGAGCCACAGAATCTAAGATTCAATTAATTGTCTAGTGGTTAATAGTCTCCCACTAGTACATTAGTAGCTTGACTGCTTGCCAGATCATGAATTAACCTGTTAACACTCAAAACGGCCAAAAACGGCTTCTGTAATGGTCTTTAGCAATGTCTATTTACTGACGAAGAGATTATTTTTGAAATTTTTTACTGAGATGACTGGATCGATAACCGAGTCAGTCATTACAGCAATAAATCTTCAACAAGAGGCCAAAGGGCCTGAAGGCTCACATGGACTAATAGCATTTGAACCATTAGCATTTGAACAGACATAACACTTCAAAATCGGCAGTAACAAGACATAAAACACAAAATTGGAATTCAGAACAAATGATATTTAGTGGGAAATTATTGATGATCACACAATCATATTGAACCGTAGGTTCCATCCAGCCAATAAAATAATCCAAAATGGCCATCAAACCAAAAATTTTGATTGGTTCATGACAACCATTTATCAAGGATCAAGCTCTCTTGAACAAATTTTAATCACCATTAGCTATTAATGAAATTAAATCTAATGCGTTTCAGCCTGATCCATACAGCAGTTGCTAAGAAGTAATTTTTTAGAATAAGATGGCCATTGGAACTATAGGCTACCACTATAGGATCCTTCCAGCTAAAGCGGTTAATTAGGAGTAGCATTTTAAACGACTTCACATTTTTCAAGATCACCATCCCAAAAAATCAAGCAGTCATAATTCAGTACACAAGTTCTGAAGTGAACATGCCTAGGGTCCTTCCAGTGCAGTTTGTTTGAAATTGGTCAAGCGGTTAACGAGGAGTAGCGTTTTAAACCGCCGGAGAAACTGACCAATAAAAATTCTGAAAACAAGTTCTGAAAGCTACCAGCCTAGTATCTTTCCAGGCAGGCAAATCTAGTTGAAGTTGGCCCATCAGTTAATGAGGAGTAGCATTTTGAAACGATTTCCCATCTTCCCGTTAATGTCAGCTTTAATTTAAATGATTGTAAGAAATTTTCAGAAATTACAAGACGGCTGCCAGAAAAATTAACCAATCAAAATTCTGTATGCATGGTCTGAAAGCTAACAGACTAGTATCCTTTCAGCCAAGTCTGGTTGAAATTGCCCATGTAGTTAATGAGGAGTAGCATTTTAAACAATTCCACCAGCATTTTTCGGAAAATTTAAGATGGACGCCAAAAAAATTGATTAATCAAAATTCTGTATACACGTTCTGAAGCAGTCAACTCGAGGGTCCTTCTAACCTTGTTTCCTTGAAATTGGCCCTGTGGTTAATGAGTAGGCTTTTAACTCATTCGATCCCACAGACTTGGCGCAAAAAAACTGTTTTTCCCAGACGTTATTTTATAAATAATATGAAAATAGCGTAGCGTTACTCCTTATCCCATAATTGCGCCTATGAAAAAAAGAAAAGAAGATGAATTTTAGAGAATTATTAGGGGAATTAAATGATATAAAATTTATAAATGTGTGTGCAATAATTTTCTAATTACCTAATTAAATTAATTAATAAAATGGCAAAAAATAATTTGGTAACATTTGATCTGATTTTTGTCAGAAAATTATAAATCTTTCCTCTGGAAGGACAGCGTATGAAATCTGTAGAATTTTATCAACTTTCAGATAGTACGCTCATATTTTAAATCAAACAACGCAACCCGCTGCTATATAGGAAAGAGTAGCCATATATCACAAACGTCAAAAACTTCGCTGACAAACCAGCAATCTTTAAGCGGGTAGCGAGTCCTGTCAAACTGATAACAGCCAATAAGTGGGTACTTGGATAATAAATTACAAGACTCGGTTCTTACGATGATATTTCCTTGTTCAGTAATGAAAAAAGATGGCGACGTATTTATGCTGCTCTTTTTGCGATTTTAAAGCCAAATTATGCCACTGTCTAATGAAATTATTTTATTTTATGACGAAATATTATCGTTAAACAACAGTGCGGTTTATGCATATATGCTAAAGTGTGATGTTAGTGGGCATAGCGACGACATGCTAATCAATGTTAACATAGGATTTGTTCGACGAGTTTACATGGAATATATGTTTTGGCGAAACCAAAAATATACAGACAAACGGATGAAATCTTACTTTTATTTGTGTCAAAATTCATGACATTACGCATGTTTCCGGTATTTATAAACATTTTTGGTTATTGCATAGTTTTAAAATATCAGTTCGTGTGTATATAATGGAGCTATTTATTGGATTTATTTATTTACATACAGATTTTTAGTTTAAACAAATACTGAAAATGAAGTTGGGTTGTCAGTGTGTCTGTCTGTCATATATCTGACAGGTGTGGCAAGCCTCCCTAGGCCTATAACTTCTTTCTATTCTATTTGGATTTATTTAATTATATTGTAATTTTTTCATTTATAATTCTTTTATTTATTTGCGCTGACAACATACAGGATCATCTGCATTCTTTCAGTGGCAGACTTGCCTCACTGTACAACATTGCCAATGATAACTATGCTAGCAAAAGGGTTGTCTCTAATGGCAAAGATGGTTGTCTCGCTCTACCTAGACACCTGAGCATGGAAGCAGCTACCAACTGTCATCGTGTTCCAAGGACTACATTAGTCTTCCCTCTCACAAACTATATTTCTAAATGACGCCAAAATAATGAATTGTATATTGCCAATCTTGCTAGTCACTGCTGTTGATTTGTTCAAAAATAGTAAATATTCCACTTGCTACATCTACAGAATGAAGCACACTTCTATAAAGCAGGCCTGTCCAAATTGAAAATGTGCGTAACCCATTTTTGGGTTAAGCTAAATTTTTTTAGGTAACCCATTGTGTTTTACGTAACCATTTTTCATGTATTTATGTACAACATGAAAAGAATTGCGTGAACAGAAAACAGGTTGTGTCAGAAATTTTTGCGTAACTTTGCGGGAACGAAAAATGGGTTACGCCAATTTTGACAGGCCTGTAAAGTAGGTCCTAATCTGTGAAATTCCCTGTCGCAACTTATTTGATTGAAATCTGTTGTCATAGGCAGCAAGATCGCCCAATCCAATTTATTACTTTCTGAATGTTCAACAATAACAGGCATAGTAATATGAGAAAAAAGTACTATTGTATAAATGCTAACTTCCCAGCACACCATTTAGCCTCCAAAATTATTTTATGGTGTCAATGCTGTATGAGGCGTGATTATTATCCTCGCCTCATTACTAGAACCAAGGCGGAAGCGGTGTGTGTGCGTGCATGCGTGCGTATATCTCAAACCCTACTATCGGATTTTGATCAAGTTTTAACACTGAAGGAACACACCGCGCAATAGGATTACCAGACTTTGGCCATGCTCTGTATAATAGAGACTGGATTGGATCAAATTCTGGATCAGTACATATCTTGGAAACTACTAGTCTGGTTTGGCTCACTGTTAACACATGACATGATGTGACATCCATTATGATTCCATGACTTTAGGGGTGATACAAAAAAAAATCAGGAAAAATATTGATCTTGTTGCTTTTGCCACACTCTACTATACCATTCAAGTCGGCCAAATCAGCTTCTGTAGTGGTCTTGAGAACTCTCCATTTCCATATCAAAAGAAGACTATTTTTGAAAATTTACCACTGGAATAACTTGCTCGATAACCGAGCCAGTCAATCCAGTACTAAATTTTCAAAAAATAATCTATCTGCAAATCAACATTTTCAATCAGAAAATTAAAGTTTTATGAACAAATGTGTGGGCCAAATGGTTAATTAATGGTCAAGCAGTCTAAAACTGGTCTCTACAGTGGTCTTGCACAGTCACTCTCACATGTGCAATGACAGAGACGACAATGAATAATTAATGCAGAGGCTGGCCACTCATTTGGGTGGTACAGAATGGTATAAAATTTATTCTGTTGAATATTTCGAAATTAATTTGACTGGAAGCTGTTGCTGTGAAAGGCAGCAACGGCTTCCAGTCAAATTAATTTTAAAACATTCAGCAGTTTTCTTGTATGGTTTGCCTTGAAAATGAGATATGGGGAATTCATCGGTGAAAGGGTTAACAGTTTCCCTGCCATGGCTATGCCACGATCTGAGAGCGGATTATTAACTGCGCTCTGGACACAGGTATTAGAAGTTTTAGAACCCAGGAGCGTGTTTCTGACACATTCTTACCACACCAGGATTAGTTCACCATTTTGGAAATTAACTTGGACACTAATGACCAATATCAAGTGGATGCAGCACAGTGACATTAAGGTCTATGACGTCATGGTCACTGACCTTGGTAAAAAGGTTTTTTACTTGTTAGTCAGAACTAGCATAAATCAGTCAGTACAGTTTGTCAAATTTTTGACAATTCGGGCAAAGCTGTGTACGTCACAAGTCACAACTTTAGTGTGCCACATTTGTTTTGTATATTTTCAGCAGCACAATGGCATTGTTTGAGGTCAAAGGTCAAGGTCACTTTGCCATGTTAAGCTTTTGATTGGATATCAGAATTGCTTCAACCTACTCGGGCTATCCTTGCCACACCTGGACCGATTCTTAACTATTTCAATTAATATTTTCCATTGGCATTGTTTGGTGGTCTCATAATACAAGTTTTACTTGAGTTGTTGATGCTACAGATACAGATCATGATTCTTTATTGCATGTACATCTTTTTCACATATTACAATTGAATTGCAAACATTGAGAAATATAATACACGAGTTCAATGTTTTTTCAATGGCACTGTTCTAAGTTTTAAATACATCATACAGAAGAACTAATTACGCGCACACAGAGATTTAGCTTTTCCCCACCCATCTATAGCTACGCTCCGCCCATGTTTCCCACATGTTGAGACTTGGGATCGAATTATATACTTTGAAACCTCAATTCCCAGAAAGCAAATTTCATGGTACATGTAACTATACAGCTAACCTGTTGAATATTTTAAAACTAATTTGACTGTGGGGTCGTTGCTGGTAAATACAAAATTTGTACAACTGATGGCGTGATGTCAGCCTACATGTGAGTGATGATGTGAGAATTGATTATGACATCATATACTTGATCACCGGATTGGATTAATCCATAGCGGCTATCATTTGGTAGATTTATTATTTAGAAGAATCACCGATTGTCTGAGCAATGAACTGTGCGATACCTGGAGAAATAAAAATAAAACGTATAAAAATAAACAGAGTTACTTTGTCTTTACTTATATGCTCAAGTCCTTTTTATCCTACACTGCTATGCCTCACGCTATGTTATATTTTATGTTGGGGGGATCAATCAGTGGCCTTGCCTTATAGATGGACAACACGGACTGTTAATTTACTGTTGGCGCAACAAAGCACCTTCACCTTGTATACAATGTTGTAGGTCAATAATCCAATAATCTGATAAAATTATCAATAACTTATTGAAGGTGGAACAAGGCCTGGCATCAAGATGTCTAGGAATAAGACTTACATTAGAACATAGAACTTTGAAGTTTTGTTGCCCATCACATACCACAGCAGCTCCCTACCATGTGCACACATAGACAATGGCTGATCCAAATAAGGAATAGATTTGTGGTGGGGGGAACCTACTTAAAAATATTACACGGTACTGTTGAATTATAGGCAAAGCTTGGAGGCAAGATAAAAAAGTGTTGTTTATTATATAAGCCAGAATGCAGGGAATAACCTCTCAGAGCGTCCCGTTTTCAGATTTTGTGGGTAGCACTCTCAGACACTGGCTATCGCCATCCACCCACCCCACACCTCCACCCATCGCCTTTCAGGATACCCCAACCTCAACCTCATAATACAATTGAATCTTAAATGTGATATGACAAAATTCCAAGGTGTGTGTAGTTATAATTACACTGTCTCAATTTGACATTCTTTACATCATAATTCTCAAAATCTCATCAAAATTCCTATATATGTCTTGTTTGAAACGACTAGTTGTACAGCACAGCTCATAAATAAGTTAAATTGTACCCAAAACAAAAACAAGTTAGTTTAAGTTAGTAAGAAATGTTTTGTTGAATATTTGGAACATAATTAGATTAAGGCAGCAATGTCTTCCAATCCAATAATGTTCGAGATAACTCAACAGTAGGGCCTACATTTTATTTTGTTTTGGAAATAATGAAAGTTATTTCTAAGCTGTATTGCACTTACTAGTCAGTCTCTGACAGGCTATGACGAGTCAACCAGGATCACCTTAGCAGTTGACCTAGTAGTTTTGTAATGTGTTAAAATTCAATTCATCCCTGAATATTTGAGAAAATCTGATAGAAATCGGTTGCTGTCGATGCAATTAATTAATTTCAGCCGGTGTTTTCAATATAATTGCGAGATTTTGTCGACAAATCACGGGAAGTAATAAATTCCACTAAAAATGACATTTCTATCGCTCATTAATATGCATGACCTGACGTAATGTTCAGTGACGCGACTCCAGGATTTCTGTTGAGGAATTTAGGAACCATTTAGCGGACTCAGCTACGACTCCGCCTACTCGTTTATCGGGTATTTCTATTCGCGGGTCTAAATCTTAGCGCAAATTTTGTAAACAACGGCATTGCCTCAATTTTCATTAAAATATGAATGACAAAAGGGCAGGGTGAGGTAAAAAATTAGGGCATTTGTTGTCAAAATTAATTACAGTTTTATGGCAGGGTGCTGCATAATTAGGAGGGCGTGGCGGCCTTCTGCACTCATCAACTTAAGATACTATGTATCTCTAGAGCATGAGTCAGAAATGCCAATGCAAAGACAATGAACGATGCACCAAACTTTGCAATTTTACCTGAAACAACCTTTCTACATGTATCGTGAATGTTTACAAAAAACATTACTTCATTTGTTTTACCAGCGTCGCGATACACAAGGGTTAATGCGAGCATGGATTGCTTTTTCTTGTTCTTAAGACATTTTTCAGTTCTTCTGAAGAGATCTTCTTCAAACTTGACTCGAATCTTGCCAGTGGGGTCCCAAAAACACATGCCAATTTTAGGCTCAAAAGGTTAAAAGGCAACAGCAACATCTTTCAGCAACATTCTTTTAAAAATGGACGCTTATGACAAATTTGTCACTAACTCTGGTTCTATTGAAGCTATCTACATAGAGGCCAATTTTGGTGTCAAAAGCAACAGCTATGCACATCATTCAGGCTAGGTATACCATCTATCTTTGACCCAGAAACTGCCCAATTGACATGATTGAGTACTATACACATGCACTGAATTATAAGCAGCTGGTGTTCCTAAATTCAGGGTAAGGGATATAAATATTTACTCCCTAGTGAATGCTTTCAGTTGAAGGACTCACATATTGACTTCTTGCTGAATGTCTTGCGTGATTAAGGCCTAATGAGTAGAACATTCACTAATCATTATAAAGCATGCCTGCCAGGTTTAGACCTGTTAGAATAGACACTATACCCATAAAGCTTGACCAAGACCCATTTCTCTAAGCATCAAACAAGATGCCCAAGGGCCTGTGACTTGGGCCAGTGATGCATTTGAACCATTTACATTTAAACAGACATGATGGATTATTTTCGGGGAAAACAAGATGGGCACTAAAAAAAAATTGACCTATCAAAATTCTCATTTGATTTCTTGAAGCCTAGTGTCATATGATCTGTTCCACCCAAGTTTGGTTGAAATAGTCATTCATTAAGTAGTAGCAGCAGTTTAATGGCTTCTGAAATTTTTTTGGAAATCCAAGATGGGCGGGGAAAAAAATTAAACAATCAAATTCCTGTATACAGTTTGGAATCATATGACAATACGAATAGGATACTTCCAGTTATTAAACAAATTTGGACTTTTGCCCTAGATGATGTTGCACGAATCTTGGTTTCGGATGTTTTTAAAGACGTTTCTAAAAATTGGCCAAAATCCTAGATGACCGCTAGCTAAATTGGCCGTTCGGCTCCATTTGAACAAACTTGAATCCCTACACCCTAAGGATGCTTCCAGCTAAATATAATTGAAATTGGCCTAGTAGTTCTCGAGAAGACATTTTATATTTCCAATTGCTTTAGTATGGGAGCTTTTGGCGGGGGAAATGATCCAAGATGGCAGCCAAACCGTATATTCGAGTTTCGAAAAATTGCAAATTTGAGATCAGAATAACCAAAAAAATATATAAAACCAATTTCAGCCTCAAAATCCATCAAATAAAAAATCCAATATGGCCACCAAACAAACTATATTTTGATTGGCCCACGGCAGCCATGTTTTTCTATGGATCAACTTCCCGTGAACAACTTTAATGGCGCTTAGTCCCTAATCATATCTGCCAAATTTCCGCCCGATCCCTTCAGCGGTTCTGGAGGTCGTTTTCGCTAAAACCAGGTCAACCAAGATGGCCGCCGACCCATGGGACCAATCAAGTTCCCTTGAACAAACTTGGTTCAATTCTTGCCCTAGATCATATTTCATTGGGTTAAAAATCGACCAAAATCCAAGATGGCCACCGGCCAAATTGGCGGATCGGCTTCGTTTGAACAGACTTGAGTCTCTACACCATAAAGATACTTCCTGCCAAATATAATTGAAATCGGCCCAGTAGTTCCCAAGACATTATAAATTTCCCATTACTTTAGTATGGGCTCTTTTGGCGGGAAAATGATCCAAGATGGCCACCAAACCGTTTATCCGACAGTTTCGAAAATTGCAAATTTCAGATCAGAATACCCAAAAAAACATATATAAAACCAATTTCAGCCTCAAAATCCATCAAATAAAAAAATCTAATATGGCCGCCAAACATGCTATATTTTGATTGGCCAGGTGCGGCCTTGTTTTTTGACGGATCAACTTCCCTTGAACAAACTTTAATGGGCCTTAGTCCCTAATCATATCTGCTCAATTTCGGCCCTGGAGTTGTTTTCACTAAAACTAGGTCAACCAACATGGTGGCGACACCATCTGACCAATCAAGTTCCCTTGAACAAACTTGGTTCAGCTCTTGCCCGAGATCATATTTCATGAGGTTTGCCTCAATCCCCCAAGCGGTTTCGGAGATTTTTTAAAGATGTTTCCTAAAATCGACTGAAATCCAAGATGGCCACTGGCCAATTGATCGGCTTCGTTTTAACAAACTTAGATCCCAAGGCCCTATGGATGCTTCCTGCTAAATATAACTGAAATCGGCCTAGTGGTTCTTGAGAAGTCGTTTAAAGTAAAAGTTGATGGATGGATGACGGATGGACAGACAACGGATGGTCGACATGGCATAAGCTCACTTGACCTTTCAGGCCAAGAGAGGTAAAAATTTACCAATTAAAATTCTGTATACATCTTTTGAAGGCTACCCCGCTAGGCTCCTTCCAGCCAAGTCTGGTTAAAATCACCCAAGCAGTTAATGAGTAGAATTTTAACCGATTTCAGTGCATTTTTGGGGAAATTTAAGATGGCCGCTGAAAGAATTGACCAATTAAAATTGTGTATACAAGTTGTGAATGAAGCCTAGCCCCTAGGGTCCTTCCAGCCACATTACATTGAAATCTGACAAGTAGTTAATGAGGAGTAGCATTTTGACAACTTCCAGTAAATTCTTCTTAAATTTTAACCCAAGGAATCGACGAATTAAACTTCTGTATACATGTTCTGAAGCCTTCCCCCAAAGGGTCCTTCCAGCCAAATTAGTTGAAGTCTGCCAAGTCTGCCCAGGTGAGCTAAAATTAGAGTAATTTTGCTATAAATGTGTCTAGATTAGATGACGCACATCAAGTGTATTTAACCGTTAACTATGTTTAGGATGTGACAACTCTTGGATTCAGAGGTATGCCAAGTTTATTTTTATAACCCAAATAGATATCACAAACCGGAACAGATACATGTACCTGCAAAAATTACCTTTAATCCATCACTACAAGGCAAAACGTACTGTTATTGTTAATATCATTGCATAAAGACACAAATCAACTCCTATGCCTAGTAAAACACAAAGGCTAACATGTATACTAACATATATATCACTGTAAATGCAAATCTCAACCAAAAATGACTAAGTCATTCAAGCTCTAAACAAATCTCACTCAAGACTATTTATTACATCACATAATTAACCCCTTTTGTGTCAACCACACCTTGAAGCGTTCAAAATGCTACTTATATCAATTAACCTTTTAAAGGTCAAGATTTACAAAAGAATTCTAATATTTGAAAGGCCAAGAAGTTTATTTTTGTAAATTTACCAGTGCAATTTACGAAAATATCTGGTCTTGCAAATGGACATTCCTCAACACCACTGTATGGTTTTAATTGACTGACTTGACCGTTAAAGATACAGGCTTATTGGTCAAGAAGAGACAAGTCTTTACATAGCCAGTGTCCATTTGCATGTCAAGAGTAACACTGCAGTTATTTCAGTGATAAATTTTCAAAAATACTCTTCTCTTGGACTGCAAATGAACACTCCTAAGACGACTGCAGATGTCGGATTTGACCATTAAATGGATAACTGGACACAAAAGGGGTCAGAGGCAATTGCTCTTAGACATGAATCAGTGACAGATCTGGCTTGTGCAATGTTCTAGCCAATAGATTAGCCAAATACCATTTTACTTAGTCAATTGTAAACATTTTAGTCACGTCTTTACTTCAATGTCACTTATGAATATTTTTGCAGTCAGTCATCATCAGTTATGGTATATATATATATATATATATATATATATATATATATATATATATATGTATATGCCTTAGACAGCAACAACTTTCAGTCATATTAGTTTCAAAATATTCAACAATGTAAGCAGGATTTTTGCAATGAATTTGTAATGTTGGAATTAGTCAGGGTTCAGACAATCAAGAAAATTAAATAAATTTTAATTCTTAGCCAATGATTTAGTCAATTCTGCTTTTCATTAGCCAGATTTCAGTTTTACTAGCATTTGGCTAATTGGCTAGTGGGTAGATAGGTACCAGTGAATAATTTTGAAAATATAACGGTCTTAGTACTGAATCTCAAGCACCCATTAAATTGTAAATACTCAATCTCTGGTTTCTCTGCAAAACTGCTAAATTCCACTATCAGATTTGCATTTGCAATCTTTATAAGCTGTATGTGGAATTTATAATTTGCATCTACTTGGATATCGAGTGGTCATATAAATATAAGAATCAATGTTGAAAATGTTACAGTAGTATAAACCCACAAGAAGTGTTTTATGGACATGGATTCATAAAATCAATTTTTAGATCTATCAGCTATTGTATCTTTAACCGTCTGCCTGCTGCATTTTTGCAAATGACATATTCCATAGGCTGTATCTCTGGACCTGTTAAATATTTTGAAAACAATTTGACTGAAAGTTGTCGTAATTGTTTTCAAAATATTCAGCAAGTCAAGAGTTTTTGCTCATAGAAGTTGTGTCTGGTGGTTTGCAGCAGCGAGACTGTCAATAAGCTATTTCTATTAGTACTATTACATAGTGTACATGGAAATGTTGCTGTAATATCCTAGAGCTCTATTACATAGTATTAGTCCCCTTCTACTCAGGACTGTTAAGCTAGTAAGATCAATATGATTGAAGACAATATATATATATGACTAGTAAGTACACTAGCATTAAATCTGCATGCTGCCTACCTACATACTAATCAATCAGGAAGAGAACTAACCTACAGATCTACTTGAGCAGGGAGCTCACTGCCTACCGGGTAATTGGAATTTCTCATTCAGCTTGACTAACAGCTGATCAAGTTCTCCGCCCAGACCTACTAAATATATACCTCACTATCTCCGCTACATCTACATGTAGTTCTAAGGAATGTATTAATATCTGAAGGAAATCATGGGCATCAACTTTTTATCTTTCTATTGTATGATAAGCATTGATGCCCATGAGGAGAGAATAAGAGTTATTTTTATCTGTTATTAATAGCAGCGTGACTGGGAGAGATCGATTGCTATTTCTGGGGGAAAATGTCAATAATGAATGATAAAAGGTACTTCACTCATTCAGTCCAGACACATTTCTTGCTCAGTAAAATAGCCGTTTTTCTCTGCCATAATCGGACAAATTGAAATAACACGAAGAAAATAGGATGCGGTCACTCATTCTCCTATAAGTACAGGGGTAGAAATAAAAATGTCCTACATCAATAAAAATGTCCTACATCAATGCAAGCTACACATTATATTGAAGATTTCAGCAACACAGTACACGCACGTAAACTGCCCTTAGCATGTCAGCCACAAAAGTACCTGTATATATACATCCTGTGCAGCCACGATTACAAATGCATATATCTTAGCCTTCTTTTCTTTTATTATGCATGCAAAAATGTCTTATTTAACCTTTTAAAGCTTACATTTATTCAAGAAAATTTCAATTTGCCTGAGCCAGTCATTCCAGTTGTAAATTTTCAAAAATAGTCTTCTCTTGACCTGCAAATCCACATTTCTCACGACTACCACAGAAGCTGCTTTTGGCCGGCTTCATTGCTTAAACTCCTGCATAACTTTCAATATGTTGTGCATATGAACAAATTAAATGTAGAGAAAAGGAAATGAAATCACTGAGATGCTGAGTAATCGACACATTGCACTCCATGGACAGCACAGTTGTACATAACACTTTTATGACCAGGCAGGGCAAAACCAGCCTCTGCACTGCTATTCAGGAATGTCCAAGTGTAGGCAGACTATTTTTGAAAATTTACCCCTGGAATGTCTGGTTCGATAACCAGCATATATTAACCAGCATATATTAACCCTTAAATGGCTAAATTTCGTCAAGAATACCAAAATATGTGCTCATTAAATGTCCATTAACTGGCCAAGACTTTTTTTTTAATTTATTACTGGAATGATTGGCTCGGGTGCTCAATGAGTGATTAATTAAGCGATGTATTCTATGTGCAATCAGAATCTCCTAATTTAACCACTTAATCATCAACTCAGCCAAAAATGTCTTCAATAGTGATAGTGGAGAATGTCCATTTACATGACAAGTGAAATTTCAATGTTATTTTTGAAAATTTACAACTAAAATGAGCTGGTTTGATATAATCAAAGCCCAGATTCCATCTCACAATTTTCAGAAATGCCATTCTCTTGGCCTGCAAATGGACATTCACGTATAAAGAATTTAGATTTTCTTTAACTATCATGATCATTAAAGGGCTATTTACTAACGTTCCACGTGTGCATTACAGATATTGTCATAGTTTGCAAGCATAGATACAAGGGAGGATTCCGGTTTCTCAGTCAAACATAATATGACGTTATAATCAACTACACGTATGTGACGGCATGTAGGCCGAGGTTATAATCAATTCCATCATGAATGACTCGATTTAGTCCATCTTAAACGCTTACCGTATTTCGCTTAATAGTAGCCTAGGCTTCTATTAGGATACGAGGTGTTCAATTTCCAACCAAACATTTCTGAGAAAGGGGGTGGGCTTATATTACAGTTTTCCCAAAAATATTTTCTAAAATTGATACCATGGAAATTCAAGGTATTTTCTCCCTTAAAAATTCCCACCGCCTACGTTTAATGTATACCTCAAAACATCACCGGGGAAGTGAAATTATTTGATTTGAGAGCCTAAATATTTTAATAAAGCTCATTTATTACATCAAAATTAATCCACAATTTGATATAAAATGGCGTCGCGATAAAATACAAATCACGTGATTCGCCTCCAACTGAAGTTTATTTTAGAGCGAGTACTCGGATATAAATATTCTGGAATTGGGGACTCGGAACTCGGGAATATCTATATATTATCATTGCGTGATAGGAACTGAGTATTATCCTGATCTTAAAAAACGGGTACCCATTTGATAAACTCCCGTTAGCGTCTATCTCGCGAGAACATGATGCCTCCCATCTCAAGAACCGCTGGCTCGCCAACTTAAGAAGCCGGCTATATTGTCGTTCGTAATAATTCAATTTGGATTATTTAATGTTGACCGGCGTTACAAAATTGATGCACATTTTCTCCCGTGCTTCTTGTTTGGTACATAAATTTGATCTTAAAATATATTTATAAGGAAGGTATTTAATCACGCCAAGACTGTTTTACGCGCATTTTGACTACAAAAGTGTGGAATAAACTTTACTAGATCTTGAACATACATGGTCTACTACTAGTATTAATCTAATAGGCGGTCAAGATTTACAAATCCGAGGCCTGTATTGACCTGTATTGTAGAGGGGCCGGGAATGTATCAGGGCAGAGATCGGTCTGAAGTAGACACCCTGTGACACGATTGTTATTATTATACACGCTATTCTTACAAATTTGCTCGTAAGAAAAATTTTCCTGTACAGTCTGCTGAGTTAGGGGGTGGGCTTCTAATAGTTTTGCCGTTTTGAAACTGCTAAGAAATCATTGGAGCTCATATGTCAAAGTTAGGGGGTGGGCTTCTATTCGAGCATAGACTATTATTAACCCTGTGGCAGCGACGGGACGTATTATCGGCTTGAAATAATTATGTTCCTAGTCCGACGGGACGTATTATCGACAAGAGACAATTAGACGGCGGGAGCGACGAGACGTATTATCGGCTCAAGCTACCACCAGTTTTCGATCGCTAAATACGCAAGCATTACTGGCGTTTTATCCAATCAAACTTAGCGTTACATTACGTCAGAAGGCCAAATTTTCTAAATCCACTGTCAATTGGTCAATTCAGTTTGCTTACAAATTTATGCGGGAAAATATAAATAGATCTTTGTGAATGAAATAGTTTGCGTAAAAATGTCGAAGATGACGAAGCAATTCCTTTATTTAAGCGAGTACCCGCGAGTACCCGATTATCCGGATAAATGGAATCGGGTATTATTATTATTATTATTATCATTATTATTAGAGCTGCTCAACGATTGGGCAAGCTGGAAAATCTTTCTAAACGGCATCCTATACTAGCAGTGTCATATATAATACGGAAATGCGACCACAACCCGCTCTCGGTAGTCAATATCGCGAATTTCGTTCGTTATCTTTGTCATGTGATATGATGTTACAGATTATGACAGTTCGTTTAATTTTAATGAAACTAGTTTCCACGCGTTTAAATTATTTTATAATGACAATTTGCCATTACTGAATAACTGAAAGCCTCTCAAAATTACTGAACATCCATCATGGTGAAATTATTTAAAAGCAATGGTCGAGTGGGGTTTAGGTATTGAGAGACACTTGCCAATAATTTGAAAAACCACATATGCATGGATGAAAATTCAAAGGCCTGTGATCTGGAACCTTGAAGGACATATCAGCATAGACAATACAATTATTTTAAAGATATTGACCACTGTGGAGATATGGTTCACATGGGGACAGAACGAGGGGGGGGGATTGGGAGATGCCCCAGACCCCTTTTTTCCTGTCCCACAGTTTAGACTCCCACCCCACCCAGGTCAAAACACATTCCGACATCCCAGTTATTGCGCTTGATTTCCCTGTCCATTTTTGTCAATCTTACTGGGGTTTGCTGCTGTTCATGTTGCAATGTTATTAATGTATCCAGAGTTGCCCGTATGCGTCCTTTTGCGCGTATATACGCATAAAAATGGCAGATGGACGCATACAAATTAACCCTCTGCGTCCCCAAGGACGCACGAGGGACGCAGTGAAAAAGTGTAACGGAAACTGGTAACTTTGGTGTGTGCTTAATTATCGATTATATTATCGCGTGTGTATATTTATTTGTGCATGTTTTTACTTTAAAAAATATACCTAATGTATTGTGTTCAATAAAAACGAACTTACTGCGTTGTTTAAGACTATGATTTGTTGTATCTTGCACAACTCAAAGTTGTTAATGCCCATAAATCAGGTTCAACCACCACATTTAATTGTAAACACAATCCCCAAATCATCCTTAGTATTCCATTTGATCTAATTTTTTTTAATAAGTAATGAGTTTACAAGCCCGATGTTAGTCGCCTTGTTTGGCCTACAAATTGCAAAAATACCCGCCATGTTTCTGTCTGTTGTGCTAATCGTCAGTATTTGATTGGATAACAGCGGAATCGCCCTCTAGAGGAACTCACGCTTGAGAAATCCAATACAACTGATCAAGCGTATACAAACGTGTCTGGGCGTCTTAACCCTTTCACAGATCAGAACATTGGACAGATCACAAAGTTGTTATCACTAATCTGCTGAATATTTTGAAATTAATTTGCGCATGCCTACTTGCCTAAAGCAGCAACGACTTACAGGCAAAATATTTTTTCTATTTACTTATCAAAATATCTAAATGGATGAAGGAATATATGGAAGATATTGTTATATCTTTTACATTTGAATGGTCATTTGACGGATTAGCGACGATGTCTTTGTATTGCTGTTTGAATAACGGTATCAATACGCGCTATAAGCCGTCTTTTATTTAGCAATAGCGGCTGATTGATTGACTGATGGATTAGTGTTTTATAATGTTTAGCAATACTCGAGCGTTAGGTGTTCCCAATTTCTCAACTAAAAAGCTCATCCCAGCAGCGATGTTCATCGATCTACAGGTAGGCATGCGTTAAAATATTGATTTTTTTCCAAACAGCGTGTAGCTCAAAGCTCTCCGATACAAGCGTCCTTATTGGATACACGCTAATGCGTTATCTATGCTTCAACCAATCAACAATCGCGTTACATAGTTACTCCCTATGAATTAGACATATCCGGTTATTAGCTGATATATTTTCACTAATTACGCAGTTTAATCTGATTTATACAGATTATGTTTGATAAATTATTGTTTTGTCTGCTCTTAACCTATGTATTCCACTATATTTGGTCATTCCAGTTAAATTATAAAAAATACGCGCGCATTATATCGAAGTTGGTCAAGTCGTCCTTGAGCAAACTCGCCCCAGATACTCGTAATTTTTCAATTCGTCCAAAGCCAAGTTAAGGTTTAATAGAAAAATTAATGCAGTGGTCTTTGCTAATTACTAATGTCGTGGTCTTTGGAAATGTTAATCATACAAGGTTGTCAATGTAGGTTGGTTGGTTTATCAGACAACAAACAAGTACAGTGCTTTAAGTTATTGTGTATTGACATGCAGTTCAAATGTTATTAGTTAAATATACAAGGGCCACTTCAATAGATCGATTTTAGCCACCATTGTAGATCACAGAATACATATTTTTGAAAATTTACCACTGGAATGACTGGCACTGTTTTCAACATGTTTAATAAAGTGCTTTATAATTAGATCAATGTGTTGTGTTTATTTTAAGAAAAAAACATGGGACCCCCATATTTCAGATGAGGACCCCATGGGACCCCCAGATTTTACAGTGGGACCCCCAAATCTGAGGGTGTGGGGTCCTTGGGACCCCCAAAAATCAGATGTTGTGGGCAACACTGAATGTATCTATCCTTTTTTTTCCAGCTTGAAACACCATTTGAGAGAAAAATTAAAGCAAATTTAAACTTGATGATTTTTATAAACCCTGTAACACTTAAATTTGCTTTAAAAAAAATTACATCTCATAGTAAATATCCATTTCCAGACAAAGAGAATCTGTTTGAAAATTTACCACTCGGTTATTGCGCCAGCCATTCCAGTCGTACCTTTTCAAAAATATTCTCGTGATCTGCAAATGGCCATTTTGCAAGGTCACCTCTGTAGCCGTTTTTGGCCGGCTTGTGTGTTATAGGGTTAATAATATTTAAATACTGTATTGTGTAAACTACTATTAAATAAAGTTCTCTCGAAGTGAAAGGGAGAGAGCATCTCATATTAGGTAATCAGACTGGACTATGTATAGTAGATTTGTTGAATATATCGCGACCAATTTGATTGGAAACTGCTGCTGCTTTAGGCAACAATAGATTCCAATTAAATATATCAAAATATACTCAACAGATTACTTTTTTAGACTTCAGGATCTTTACCATTGTCCTGCAAGGGGAATGGGGTATTTATTACATTTGTGTGCGTCCGGTATTGCATCTAAAATATTGATCCTACTGGTTTCAAATTTTAACACAACAAAGCAACATAACCTAAACAAGGATTTCCAGAAGTTGTCTATGATATGGACAAAAACCCAGGATCCAGATTGGATACACATTTTAATCTATGGACATCTCGGAAACTACTGGTTAGATTTTGCTCAAGTTTTAACAAAGTAGAGGGCCATACACTTTGATTTAACAAATTTGGATGTGCTAAAAAAATTTTTTAAAGGCGCTATGTACATTGTGAGAAAAATGGGAGGGTAGTCTCGGCAGTGGTTTTCAATCTCTGATTACTCTTGTTCATAATGTTATCTATCAAGCATCAAGTCCCCGACAACACTGTTGTGCTTTAAAAATTGAATCTACCCGTCAATGGAATCTAAGTGATATTTGTCCTTTAGACCCCATCCCCTGACCCACAGGGGGCGGAACCAATCATGGGTAACCCACATACCAAATTTGGTTGAATTTCACCCAATGTTTTGGAGGGGATAGCATGATGGACCGACAGACGGGTAGATGGAGGCGATTATAATATCTCCATTTTTTCAAAACATGGGGATCATGAAAGGACCCAACGCGATAAGATACAGGTAGGTAATTAATTCAAAATCTTTATACAAAAATGTACATTTCTTTTGGATTGAGAAATTAGGCTACCACCATCATTGGCCACGGCACATTGTTTCCAGGATTTGTCGGTGAAAGAGTTAAACATAGCAAAGACTGGAATTGACAAGTGGACATGGCAGAAATTTAGACTTTCTAATAGATGAATCCACTTTTAGCTCTGCCCCATCTCTAGGTAATCTCCATCCATGATTTGCGTGTGTTGGGTTCAGTTTATACACTTTGAATCCTAGATTCCCAATTCCATGATAACTATAGATACAGCTAACCTGTTCAATATTTTGAAACTAATCTGACTGGGGTCTGCTCAATTATTCAACAGAATGTTTAGTAAATGGCATACAATTCGTACAACTGACAGACTTTCAAAAGTGCATGATGGACTTAGCTACGTCATCCAATAGATATTTTGATTGTGACGTCAGCCTACATGTGATGTAATTCATTATGATGTCATATACTTGGGTGACAGATTGCATTCATCTATTATTTTACCATTTCTCATTTTCACCGACAAATCCCTGAAAAAGGCCCAGAGGGTTAAGCAGAATACGGTAGGGCTTGTAGCATCTAAGTTGGGCCCACCCGATTTTTTCATAGTATGAGTTAGCTTGACAGGCATAGTGCACTTATGTGTAATTTTATTGACTAACTATTTGTGTTTCCTGAAGCTACAATTATGCAAGGAACCTTAAAATATATGTTTACTATATTTGGTTGAGAATAAACTGTGGTTTTTTAAATAAAAGGAAGAGAAAAATATGTGATTTTTCATGGTGCAAAGCAAGAAATCATGTTAGCATGTCTTCAGATTAAAAAACCCATAGAAGCCATTAAATAAAGTGCCCTACGTGCAAGCCACAATTGTAGGCTTTAATTTGATATATGTATTGTGTATTTTATCTTCCCAAGTGCATATTGGTTAGCAAATAGCAGAAAGTTGGTCTAATTAAAGATTTTATGATATGAAAGCATGGTCTATATAAAAGGCATCTGTGTGTTAATATATATGAAGTATATCGGTGTATTCATTGCATTATTTTGTAAATTAATATGTTATTATTAATTCAAGACCATACTTTTGTGAAAGTTGTGATGTTCACATTCTGTCAAATAACACAAAAAAGGTGAACCAAATTCCGGCTGTATGTCACGTTTTGTTTTAATGATTATTACTCTAAGAATATACTACTTAACCCTAAGGAACCTACGAGCCGTCTAGACGGCGCGCAAAAAGCGTACAAATAAACCTACGAGCCGTCTGGACGGTTTTCAATAAACTTGCCTAGAGACCTACGCGCCGTCTGGACGGTTTTAAGAGCACCAGTTTTCGATCGCTAAATACGCAAGCATTACGGGCGTTTTATCCAATCAAACGTAGCGTTACATTACGGCAGATGACTGAATTTTATAAATCCACTGTTGATTGGTTAATTCAGTTTGTTTACAAATTTCTACGGGAAAATATAAATGGTTTTCTGTGAATGAAATTCCTAGCGTAAAATCGTCAACGATAGCGTGTCGATTCCTTTATTTAACCGAGTACTCGATTCCCTGATGGCCGGAATCGCTTAGTGAGAATGTCTAACCTAATTTATAATTGCGTCGGTAAAATATTACATTCAGCTGAATAGCTACACTGACACCTACAAGATTTAAAGTGCATCCTTACATAGCTTGCCCATTAATACCATTATATCACAACCGTCATTTAGCTTCTAGGGAGATATTGTCGTGCGTCTACGGTCTAATTTCTGTTCCTCAATCATCTATCATGATACCGCATGTTACGGGGCCGCTACTGGGTCAACGCATGTTACGGGGACGCTACTGGGTCAATACGGGCCCGTAACATGCATTATTAAAGTAATGCGAGTCATGAGACATTAGCTTGCTATTGCCATTTGAAATCACCTTTGTTGACTGTTCCAGAATCCAGTTTTATTTCCGTTTTCTATTGTTCTTTCATCTTGTAAATGTTTCCCCTGTTTTTTTCTTCAGGATCATATGGCGAATAGGACAGTTATCTGGTTGAGATTTCATGAAAATGATGATTCTGTAATTCTATCTTCTGCACTATTTTATTAACCTCTACCATTCTGTCAAAATTTTAAATTTTCAAATTAAATTAAAAGAACTGGTGTTCTTGTCTCAACAAATTTGGTGGAAGATGTTGCTGTCGTAGATAGCAACATCATCTACTAAACCAAAGTTGTTAAAAAATGTACACCAGTTTCTATTAGAAGTAGAACAGTACCAATTTTCCCGGCTATTGGCACATTAAAAGATAGAATATTGACATAAGAGTGGTAAGGGTTAAATCTGATGCGCTTGATGTAAATCTACTGTACCATTTTATTTCGAATCACTTATTGTATAAGTTGCCATTGTAAACTACATGTATGTCAAATACAGTTTCTTCTGTGTAAGGACTGGTGATTAAATTGTTGAATATTTTGAGATCGATTGAACTGGAAGATGTTGCTGCATTAGGTGACAACATGTTCCAGTGGTAAAGCTTGCGTATTAAAGGGTTAAATACTGTATTATTTTTAAGCTATTAGTGTAAATATCAAATAAAGTTTACTCGAAGTGAGAGGGAGAGAGAGAATCTCATCTTAGGTAATCAGACTGGAGTATGTATAGTAGATTTGTTGAATATATCGAGTCCAATTTGATTGGAAACTGGTATTGTTTTGGACAACAATAGATTCCAATTAAATTTGTCAAAATATACTCAACAGATTGTTTCTTTAGATTGCAGGTACTACTGATCTTTATTGCTATTCATTCCTGGATTATTACCCTTGCCCTAAGGGGAAAGAGGGTATTATGTGTGTGCATGCGTCCAGTATTGCATCTAAAAAACTACTGATCCGATTCGTTAAAAATTTGAACACAACAAACCAATATAACCTAAACAAGGGTTTCCAGACTTTGGCTGTGATCTGCGTGATCATACATAAAGATTTAACAAATTTGGATATGACAAAAATGGTATGGTGGTCTCGGCGGTGGTTTACAATCTCTGATTACTCCTGTTCATAATGTTATTTATCAAGCATCAAGTCTTTGACAATGATGGTAAGTGAGTGATAACTAGATTGCTTGGTCGATGACGCATTATAGCAAATCCCCATGCACTTTGACCTCTTTACCCATCCCATCCCTGGGGGCGTATCCTCTGCACTCCATAATCACATACCAAATTTGTTTGAATTAGTTACATTACACAGAGACTGGAGTGGAGTGATTTGAAAAATCTGGATGTCATCAGAGGAAGTGATCTGTGAGAGCAGGAGTTAAAATTAACATGAGCCAGAGGCTAGTAGAAATTGACCAGGGTTAGTACAATGACCAGCCCAATGGTAACAATTTCATTTGTCAACCCTTTAATGGTCATGGTGGCCAATGAATGCCTCTGCTGTGATCTTAAGAAATGTTGATTAGCAGAGCAAGACTTTTTGAAAATTTACCACTAGAATGCTCGGTAATTGAGCCAGTCATTCCAGTTGTAAAATTTCAAAAATAGTCTTCCCTTGGTCTGTATAGAAAATTTGAAGGGCTAAAGTAGAATCTAGTAATCACTAGTCCTATCTGAACGTAGTGGCTCATTTGGCTTAATTTCAATTCATGGAGAGGGTGTCAACTGGTGTGCGAGAGTGGTCTATCAGAAATCTAGATAAATCTGGAAGACTCCAATCTCTGCTCACAATAAATCTCTTGACCTTTTAACCCCTTCTCCAACCCAAAGAAATAAATGTCAGGCAATCCACAATTATATGGGCAACCAACCAACACACCAAATTTCTTTGAATTCCACACAACAGTTTGGGAGTAAAATATGAGACATTTTTTTTGGATATTTGAACTTCGGACCCCACCCCCTGACCTTCAGTGGGCAGGGCCAAATCTAAATGTTGTCTTGCAAATCGCAATCATATGGGTAACCGCCATACCAAATTTGGTTGAAATCGACCCAAATGTTTGGGAGGAGATAGCATGACGAACATACAGATAAGTGGATGGAGGCAATTATATCCCCATTTTTTCAAAACATGGAGATAATGAATGGACTCAAGGAGACAAGGTAGGTATGGGGATAATGAATGGACTCAAAGAGATAAGGTTGGTAGGTATAATTAATTCAGTCATCATACTAAAATGTAATTTTCATTTGGATTGAGAAATTAGGCTACAACCATCATTTGCCATGCCACATTGTTTTCAGGACTTGTCACGAAAGGGTTAAACATAGTAAAAACTGGAATTGACAAAAAGAAGGACAGAGCAGAAATTTAGATTTTCTAATGGATAATTTTTTAGCTATGCCCCGCCCATCTCTACATAAGCTCCATCGATGATTTGCGCGTGTTGCGATCAGTTTATATACTTTGAATCCTGAATTCCAAATTTCATGGTAACCATAGATACTGCTAACTTGGTGAATATTTTGAAACCAATTTCAAGTACTTTGATTTGACTGAAAGCTGTTGCTGCCCAACTCACCAGGTCAGCAAAGGCAAACTAATTCTAAAATATTCACCAGCTTTCCTTTATAAATTTTAATTTTTCCCCATTAAAATGAGATATGGGCAGTTCATCTCTTACCTTGATCTTGTGCACATTACATTGTGTAGATTTCACTCTGCTGTCGCCGCTACTCACATAACAAATTCAGTTGACGTTTTGCCCCTCCCCCATCAGCCTCTTCCGACCCGAGCAGTGTCACAACCTAATGTATTAGGTTGTCTCACATTCTACACCCATAGGGCCATGATATGGTAAATCACCAGATTTGGTTATATTCCTTTAACTTCGACAGTCTTCCATCAGCCCTACCCCTCTGGGAATGGAGCCTAGTGTAAATGGTGTCTCCCAATCCACAAGCATATCGGTAATTTACACAATAATTTTGATTGAATTCTACCAAAAGCTTTCTGAGGGGATGGATGGACAGACAGACAGATGGAAGCGATTGTAATATCCCTAATAAGAGATTAAATTTAATTTATTGATATTTGATTCAAATCCCACCCAATCTCAAATGATACATAGAGCTTATGTGAGATGCACATTAGCTGAGCCCTCAGGAATACGGTTGATAACAGTCGGCAGTCGATCCAGAACAGCCGCCGGCATAGCTGTCAGCCATTGATGTGTGTAGTAGCTGATCATGTTTCGAACGTACATCAGCATGTTTTAGTTCAAATATACTGTTTCCATACAAAAATTAGATTATAGAGTAACACAGGTCATAAGATTTTTATTTTTATAAAATCCATGTTAGTAAATCCATTAGGCGTAGCAGGAAAAACTGAGTCCGTTTAGAGTTTAGAAGCCATCGCCCATCAGTCACCTGCAAAAAATAGGAAGGATAAGTTAGAAATATCCAAATTCTAGAAGTGTTATATTAAGACTAACAATCACATTTTTTCATGAAAATTTAAATTTTCTCATAGACAATTCCCATATGCAGACCAAGAGCAAGTCATTCCAGTGATACATTTTCAAAAATAATCTTACTTTGGTCAGAAAATTTACATTTTCCTCGACAACTGCAGCAGTTTTGGTCTGACTCAAATGTTAAATGGTTAACAATATACATGTACGGCGCAAGGTCATAGGGATATATAGTCCGAGTCTGCTCTGACTCAACCCATCCCAGTGACAGATATTTGGACAGACTGTCACAGACTGACAGTCTGTCCAATTATCTGTCACAGGGGCAGGTTGAGTCAGAGCAGACTCAGACTAAGGGATATACTGGTAAACATTATGACCCGACAACGGGTGTTATGGTCATACAACACCCTCAGATTTTAGTGCATAAATGAAATGAATAATATAATAAATGGTGGGCATATATCGTCCAAGGAGGGAGTATGACTACTAGTTACTGGATTAACCTTTTCAATCGACAAGAGCGAATAATAAATTTGCTACGAATGTTTCAGAATTCTGTTGAATATTTTGAAACTAATTAAACTGGCTAAGGCAGCACCAGCTTCACATTGGATTCAAAGTATATCAACATCTTACTGTTACAAAGTCTTACATTCATAATGACTGTAAATGTGGAGTTCTGGAATTTCAGGTTCAAATGTGACAATTGTTTTTGATTTTGGGCACACAAGTTTATTTCAGGGCTCTCTATAGCTTTGATCAGAGGATACTGGCCACACAGTAAATGGTGATAGAATGTTTGTAACGAGGGAAATAGTGAAATATTAGTTTTCTAAGGAATTATTAGTAAGTTCCAGTCATCAATGATTATTAGTAAATGTGCTGTTACTTGTAAGTTTTCAGTTACTCAATGACTAATTTAACCGAGAAAGTTATAGATTGTGTTAAGAGAGCAGCTGAACCAATAATATATAAATCAATTTCGTTTACCTCTGGTCGCGAAATCACAATAAGGTTACAGATAAACAATCCGATAATCTCAATCATCGAATCCGATGCGTGTCTTTGTTTACAATTCCGAGATCACTTACTCTTCAAATTACTAGCATTAATTAGGCCGAGTTGAGATGCGAAAGTTGTCAAATATATAGGCATCCCACTTCCCGATTGGCAATATCGTTAATCTAGTCATCTGTCTACTTTTTAGTTTGTGGCGCACAAGAAATATGCATAAATTCACATATTTGAACACACAGCTATTTTGCAAAACAGCTGATCGTGTCGCCATCTTGGCGAAAAAATTAATATTCATGTATTCCCGACCAATCAGACGCATCAATCTTATAGTACGCGATACAGTGTTGCCAATAACGGGTAATGAGCTTGGTACTCGTATATTAGATACGGGTACAATTCTACAAATTCCTGTCGTTCTCTCGCGATCTTTCACGATAAACGATTCTTATTTGGGACGCCGCTACGAAAAAATGTCCGATGCTATAGAATCTTAGTGTAAAACATTCGCGTTCGCTTTTTAAACGGCTGAGTGCACCCAGCAATGCTACATAGCATAAAATTTGCCATTTATTCTCTGTCAACGCTGAGAAACCCTGGTATGTGTTCGATTATGTATAAAGGAATTATTCAACATTGAATGAGGCCTCCCCCCAAAATCATGACCGGAATTTCTCGAAATTTTACGGTACCGTGACATAATATAATTGTCATTTTCACATCTTATCGGATGAAAACCTTCACGAAACTTTGGTATCTGTTAGTTTTAATACCATTGTGATTAAATTTATCAATGGCATTTGTAAAAGTAAAAAAAACTTCGATAAACATTGCAAAAATAGACCAATGTATTTATCCTATAAGGTGTGGCCATTTTGAGAGGCACATTGACTAACTAAAATATATTTTATTCATACAAATTTTATATGTACTTAAAGGTATTTTATTGCCCTTTCTAATGATATATAGTTTTATATATAGTGATCTGTTACTTTGCCAAAAATAGTTAATATAGTTGGCATGGTAGCACTACGCCGCTATCACTCCACTACCGCTAACTAGCTAGGTTTCTAAGCAAGTTTCTAGCTTTTGGCTGTAGGGTTTCTAGCACTTTTTTGCAAATTCTTGGTAGGGCCCAGAGGGTTAAGAATTGTTACTACTATGCCTTTTGTATAGTCTCAGGATATCTACTTCTAGGCATAAAAATATTAGGAGGAAATCAAGGCCCTATAAAATTAGTGTCAAAGATTTTTCATCTATGTACAGTTGTTTTGAAATTATTTGGTGAAATCGGGTTCTAATTTTGAATATTTTTCCACATGAGATGATTTATTATCATTAATGAGTTAATAAGACTAATATTGACCACTAATGAGTAGAAAATAGATAATTCACTGAGATATGTTATGTATTTAGTTCCCATTCTTATGGAATTTAGCTTTTTGCTTAATTTTATGATTTTTGTAGTTCATTACATGAATAAAGTGAAAAATAAAAAATAGTTATCGCTAAGGTCTGGAATTTGGTCATATTCAACTCCAGTTCTATGGATTCAATTTGACACCAGTGAAAATCTATTAAACCAACTTTGAAATTTTGACCCTTTTGCAACATAATGGTCCCTACTTATGCGCTACAAGCCTTAGTAGTCTGTCTGCTTGTTCAAGATTGTATGTCTTTACTATTTAATAAACATGCTTACCTGTATAGTTTTCTGGAAATTGATAGTCAAGGAGTTCAGGGATCTATCAATCCCATCATGGGCAAAGTGTTAGCTAAAGATGGGCGAGGCATAGCTAAAACTGAATTCCTCCAGGCTTCCTAGAGTGGACCTTATGCCTCCCAGGTTAATGGATCCTTCTACCTGACTGAAAACAAATCTAACACTCATTTTTCCATTTTCAAATATAATTTGCCTTCTGCATTTTTTTTTTGCGCAACCAACACTTGAACTATTAGTGTGTGGTTACACCAAATAGTGTGGTATGAAGTTAATCATGCTCAGGTATTCTAAGACATGATATTTGCATAATTACATGGACTCTGTGTTTATACTGTTAATGGATATCAGTCTTTAAAATGCTTGTCAGCCAAGAATGCAGCATGTCTCACACTGAAATTCATTTGTGTAGGTGCAAGCTTCAGTTTTATCACCCACTCAGTGGTTCCTTGCAGAGGCTGCTTGTAATTACACAGCCTCTGCTAAAACCATCACATGTGCTCAGTCTGAATCCGGAGATGCCTACTGTTCAGTACTATTTATGCACTGCATAGTGTCTTGGAGGAATCTATTTTTACAAACCCTATAATAATAATAATAACAACAAAGAACAGAGCCCAGTACACTGCATGCATAGTGGCTAGAAGTACATGTGCATGCATGAGGGAGAATGTATGTCACATATATATATCTCTACAGTTGTATTATGATATGGCATAGCTGTACACTGAATCATCATTGTACATCATGTCAGGCTGCAGAATTAAGTACATTTTCCTGTTTCCCACCCACTGTAGCTTTTGGTTGTCCATTAGTAATTCAACTGGCCCTTTTGTATTCTATCTAAAAATAGCTGCTATCAGCGGTTGAAATCACTAACCCTTTAACCATCATCATTGGTCAAAATGCAAATTTTTGGTTATTCAATGTTCATTTGCATACCCAATAGAACACTATTTTTATTTTGACCACTGGAATGGTTGTGTCGGTTATCAAGCCAGTCATTCAACAGGTAAATTTTCAAAAATAATCTCTTAGTCTTCAAATGCACATTTCTCAAGACGACTGCAGAAGCTATTTTGGCCGACTTGACTATTAGAGTTAAAACGAGTACATGTAAAATAGATACGACACATTCTATACACAATGGCTGTATTCGACTGGGACTTTTCCGTAGCGTAAATTTATTCGTGAATTTGCCAAAATGTGCTCTATGCAAATGTACTAGTCGAATGAAAATACCCTAGCAGTACGGAAGCTGGAGAAATCGTCTAAATTTTACTATTTTGAAAATAAAATTCACCTTTCAGCGCCGTTTTCAGACATAGTGAATGCTGAAAAATAGTAGAATTCAGCTCCTAAGTCCAGCATTTTCAAATTTTGCATTACGTGACATACATCACGAAACATGTCACACATTTTGGACCTGGCTTGTTTCGTGCTCTACTTTTTTTCGGGAAATAAGTTGAATAAAAAATATACTCTACAGAGGCAATATACGCTAACTTTTCGCACGGTCGAATACAGCCAATGAGACACATTCTATTGAATATTTGGGGAACACATTTGACTGGAAAATCTCCCCCCCCCCCACCCCCCCTTTCAGTGTTGTTTCGAAGAACTTGGGATACTGGCTTGGGAGTCATATCTCATATGTTAGCGATGAAAGATCTAAACAATCCAGAATTAGTTTCATAAATGTGAATTAATGCTGACTACCCTAAAGAATTTATACAAAAGCAAAAAATTTCCCAGTCCTTTTTAGTGGCCCAAGATATATTATAGTTTCCTTGGGATACCAGACAACACGTTACATTTTCATGACTAAGCCAGCAAAAACCGGCCTCTACAGTGGTCTTGGGGAATGTCCATTTGCAGGCCAAGAGGCTATTTTTTTTAATTTACCACTAGAATGACTGTATAACCGAGCCAGTTATCCCAGTGGTCGTTCTCTTGTCCTGCAAATGAGCATTCAATAAGTAACTAGTCTTATTTTCATGATGAAATTTAACCATTAAATGGTTAATGTCGCAGTCTTCTTGTAGCACCTGTATTGCGGTTACTTACCTGTAACTGGAGCTTCTATGTCTATCATGGTCTTTTCTGCTCGTAACAATGCAGCACCTTCATTAATTATCCTTAGTGCTACATCTTCTGTGACACGTCCCTCTAGTATAAAATGCTGTTTAAGAATGTCTGGGCGTGGTTTTCCTTTAGCGTCGAATACTTCATTCATTGAGAGTCTGTGGTTTGGTGGGAATGGGACACCTGAAACGAGAATGTTTAATTAAACAACGAGTTTCATCTATTGACAATTTATAGACTTGGAATAATGATGAAATTCGATCTGTACATGTATGTAGAACTGAACTTCGTACAATGTGCAATGCATGTGTGCATTCTCAGTCAGAGGTAGCGTAGAGGGAAGATCAGAAGGGTACATGTAGATCTAATATAGAAATAGGAAATGTCTTGCAGATTTTATGGCAATGGTCTAGTATGATGAAGTTGGATAGTGCTAAAAGTATCCTTTCATAGAAAATGGTGAAATAGAAATTATAAGGTACTTAACCGTTTAACCATCTCATAAAATATCCATTTGCAGACCAAGACTATTTTTGAAAATTTATCACTGGAATAATTGCCTCAGTTATTGAGCCAGTCATTTCAGTGGTAAAATTTCAAAAATAGTCTTCTCGTGGTCTGCAAATGGACATTTCTCAAGACCGCTTCAGAAGGCATTTTTGGCGTATATGAGTGTTAAAGGGTTAAAACAGGGCAGTGCATGCTTGCGCAAACCATAACGATGTAGGGTAGAAGGGTTAAGCAGCTTCCTACAATGCAACTATAAGTGCAGATTCACCTATTATAAATCATGTTTGTGGGTGAAGGTATGATAATCAACCCTATTTATGGTGAAACGTGGCCTATGCTCCTACGGTATTGCCTACATAGCTGGATGTAAAACTTACAAACCATTACTCTGGAATTATTCCAGGTTCACCCATTTCCATCTGAAAACAATCTTAAATTAACTTAAATTAACTAGATGATATAAATCAAATATTCACACACCCCCACCCCCACCCCCACTGCAACGGCAGCCATGTTCGTGGGATGAAATAATCTCACTGATTAGGATAGACATATGGATGGATACACAGACAAATGGGAGCTAATAATTACAAACTAGCCACATGAGGTTACTAATCTATTCAATAACACATTAAAGTAGGTTTAGTTATGAAGTTTCGTCACAATACTCCAAGCAAAAATAAAGTTATTGAACGAAAACCCAAAATTTGCACGGATGGACAGACACAAATTCAGAGACAAAGGGATGGATGGATGGATGGATGGGCTGACTGACCCACAAAATAATGTACATTTCCCTAGTACCATAGCCAATGTTCCCATGAAGTTTCCTCACAATACTCCCAGCAAAAATAAAGTTATTGAACGAAAACCCAAAATTTGCACGGACGGATGGACAGACACGAATTCAGAGACAAAGGTATGGATGGACAGAGGGTCGAGCTGACTGACCCACAAAATAATCTACATTTCCCTAGTACCATAGCCAATGTTCCCATGAAGTTTCCTCACAATACTCCAAGCAAAGATAAAGTTATTGACCGAAAACCCAAAATTTGCACGGACGGACAGACACAAATTCAGAGACAAAGGGATGGACAGACAGAGGGATGAGCTGACCGACCCACAAAATAATGTACATTCACCTAGTACCATAGCCAACATTCCCATGAAGTTTCCTCACAATACTCCAAGCAAAGATAAAGTTATTGAACGAAAACCCAACATTTGCACAGATGGATGGACACAAGGATGAGATGACTGACCCACAAGATAATGTACATTTCCCTAGAAACATAGCCAATTTTCCCATGAAGTTTCGTTACAATACTCCAAGCAAAAGTAGTTATCGAAAGAAAACCTGTGTGTGATGGATGGACGGACAGACAGAAGCGAAAACATAATCCCGCCGCTTTTCGCCAAAGCGGGGGGGGGGGGGATAACAAGAGATCCAAGGGCCTGTGATGCTCATTTTAACCATTTGCATTAAAATAGACATGGATAATTTTCGAAATTCAGAGCCTACCACCATATGATCCGGCAGAAATCGGTCAGAGTTAAGATGAGATTTGATGGCTGAATAGACATATGGATGGACGGACATATGGATGGACAGACTGGCGACGAATGGCTGCCATGGCATAAGCTCACTTGATAATGATAAAAATGTTGCTTGGATGGAACGATTTGATGTACTGATAGATGTATGGATGGATAGATGTATGGATGACGGATGGCTACCATGGCATTTATAAGCTTACTTGATAATGATAAATATGCCTTGCTTGGATGGAACGCAACACAATGAGCACTATCTTTATAACAATTTAACATTCTTCTTCTTCTTTTCGTTCGCTGATCATACCGCCAGTCCTGTAAGTGACTATCGACATGATCATAAGCGCTAAGTGCGTGGATTCATGGTTTATTAGAGTGCGCCGTGCGGCCTGGAACCTCCGTCTTCAGCACTCGAGGTTTCTGTCAGGGTTACCTCACCCGTACCTCCTTTAGTCGCCTCTTACAACACGCAGATAAACATTCATATCAGACAAAAATTGCTAATGCAGTGGTCTTGAGAAATAGGGCTGCAACAATTCATCGATGCACCGATGCATCACGATACTTTCCCCACAATAGTCGGATACGATACGACTTGCTTTCCAATCACAATACACACAAAAAAATTTCAAGTGAGGTTAATTTAGTAAAATCAGATGTGACCATTGATTTCAGACATTAGACACTAAAAATAATATGCGGATACATTTACCTTAAAAAATATATATATGTAACTTTATCTCGAGGACTGATTTTAGTGAGGAGAATTTAGGGACAAGTCGCGACTGTTAGTTCGAAATCTGGTAATGCCACGTAAATTTTACATCGTTCTTGGTTAATTCTCGCAATATTTTCAATAAATCTTTGCAAACATATTCAGTTTGGTCTTTAAACACTCCTACAACGACAACGAAAATTCCGTAAATTTAATCCAAATTTCTCGCGATCAAGAACCACGGTGGGGGTGGGGGGTTGGAGGGGGGCAATGGAACAGCCTTTAATATCTATGTACTATAAAAGAACAAGAGCTCCGCAAACAGCGCATAATACCCCGCCCTGATGACAAACCAATGAATGAGAGCTATCAGAAAATATCTATTTCTTCCTCAACCCCATCAGACCAGTCATCCTTATGAAGTGTCAAAGCCATCCGTTAAACAGTCAAGGAGGTATCGTCCGGAAACCAATTTTCAAGATGGCTGCAGCTGACTGGCGGCCCATGGCTGGCGGCCATCTTGGAGATCGGATCAGCGTCAATTTTGATAGGTTTCTTGAAGTTTCATTGTAATCGGCCTAGTAGTTCTCGAGAAGACATTTTAAATTTCCCATTGCTTTAGCATGGGAGCTTTTGACGCGAAAATTATCCAAGATGGTCTCCAAACTGTTTATCCGACAGTTTCGAAAATTGCAAATTTGAGCTCTGAATACCCAAAACATATATAGAACGACCAGACAACACGGAGGGTCTGGTCTTATGTTTTACTAATTACATATACCTACCTCCTTGCATTACTATTGCTCTTTCCTTCTTTGAAGGGAAGCGTAGTAGGATGAATTTTTTTACAGCCAATGTGCTAATTGTGGTTAGAGAGTGACTGAAGGCATCTTCAGGTATCTCCATACTCTCTCTAATGACTAATCCATAGTAATTCGCTTGAATGCTATATCTCAGAATGAGGCAAGAAGAGGGTTAATCCAATACCCAGTGCCACTGAGTAGGTCATTAAGCACAATGACAACCTCATTGGCTGATAGCTATCACATGACCTTGTTGATAGCAACCAAGACTTCATTCCTTTGACAAATCCAGTCATATAATCCAGCTTGAGGCAGATCCATGAAGAGGCAGATGATCCTATCACTACTCGACTCTGAATATCTGACTAAAGCGGAAATTATAAATTAACCTAATTTCTCTACATTATAAGACTGGACATTTCTTTCAGAAATACCCAAATATGTTGAATTCTGATATATCTGGGCATAACATAAAGGCTGAAGACTATAATGAATATCTTCCTGAATATGACTATACTAATAAGATATGACCATTTAAAAGAAGCCTCCCAATCAGCAGATAAGGCATGAATTTCCGAGACGGCTAGCTGAAGCTAATGCTAATAAAAAGAATGCTCTGTGAGTGAGATGTTTTAAACAACCAGATCCTAAAGGATCAGAGAGTTTGCCAGCTAGAACCTGAAGTACAAGGGATAGGTTCCAAGATGGAAAGGTTTCTGAAGGGAGGATGAGAATTTCCCAAAACCCTAAAGAGATCGTGAAATGTTACTGATCTTGAACGGAAGGATTATGTAGACATGTGACAAAAGAGTCCAGGCAAAACTGATAGGACCTAACAGGAAGAAAAGGAAGAAGTTTATGAATTATAATGGGATTTACACAAGAATCTGACTGACTTGAGTTTTGGACAGAAATTCTGCCCTGGGATAAAGAATAATGCTACTACCCATAATTTGAACAATATCCAATTCATCAGAAAGGGCATGAATTTCAGAGCGACAGCTAGCTAATGCCACTGCTAATAAAAATACTGCTTTGAGGGTAAGATGTTTTAAACAAACAGAACCTAAGGGTTCAAAATGTTTCCCAGCAAGAACCTGTAATACAAGCGCAAGGTTCCAAGAAGGAATGGGTTTCTTAAAGGGTGGACGTGAATTACCCATACCTTTAATGAAGTCATGAAAATGGATTTTTGTACTTGGACCGAAGGGTCAAGAAGACATTTGACAAAGGAGTTCAGACCAAATTGATAGGATCTGACAGTGTTAACTGAGATCTTTTCCTGATAGAAAAGGAAAACGAGAAAATATGTGACCTGAGTCACAGAGGCTTCAGAGTGCAAGACAGAACGGTCTGAAACCCATTCTTTGAAAAACTCCAATCGAGCCTTATAAATGTTTCAAGTGGAAGTTCTAAGGGATATCCCCAAAGGTTCCAGAGATCTGACTGAAAAGATTGACGAAGGGGCAACTCGACAACTTCCAGACTGAAAGGCGAAAGATTTCTGGATTCTGATGGAGAATCCTGCCTCTGTTCTGGGACAATCGATTGTGGGAGACAGGAAGTAACAGAGGGAGATCTACAAGAAGGTCTAGGAGATCCGGAAACCAAGATTATGTCTGCCAAAACGGAGCTATTAACAGGACCACACAAGGATGTTGCCTGATCTTTCAAGAGTACCAGAGGAATGAGAATCGTAAGGGGAAAAAGCATAAGCGAACATGTTCCACGACTGATCTAGTCTACTGAAAGAGCCATGACTCCTGGAAAGGGAGATATGAAGGTGGATATCGTTCTGTTCTTGCCAGAAGCAAACAGGTCTATGAGGGGACGACCTAACTAGAGAAAAATTGACTGGGCTACAGCCTCTTTAACTCCCATTCCGTTTCTGGGATCCTGGAAGGATGAGATAAATGATCAGCCAGAAAATTCAATTTACCTGGGATGTGGGATGCTCGACGAGAAAAGCTGCGGGACTTGCACCAGTGAAGCACGATCAGTGACTCTCGACAGAGAAACCGACCTCCCCCCCCCACCCCTCCACCGATGATTGAAGAATGAGACTACTGTGAAATTGTCTGATCGGATAAAGATTGAAAGACTGAGAATCAGGAGTTCCCAATGAACTAGGGTATGGAAAACCGCGCTTTCCAAAACCGGCAATGGGTCATGAGTTGAAATTTGATGAGAATCCAATGATCCAGAAATCTCGACTGATTCTGGTTTTTTGCATTAGTACTTTTGAACAATGTTTAAGCGAAAATAGATGATATCAGTGTTAACTACAGCTGGTTTCTTAACTGTCTCACGCTGCAAGCAAGTGCAGCCAATAATTCCAATTTTCAAAAGCTCTTGACTTGTTGAATATTTTGAAAACAATTTGACTGAAAGTTTTTGCGGCTTAGCCACCAACAACTTTCAGTCCAATTGTTTTCAAAATATTTATCAGGTTCAGAGATATAACCCTTGGAATATGTCGTCTGCAAAAACTCAGCAGTCAGACGGTTACTAGCGGTTTAAATACAATTGAAGAAAATGGTTTCTAAAGCCAGGTAGGTTGTCTTTATAGAAGGTTATTCCCCACCACCACACAATCCATTTAACACATGCGCATCTGGCTGAATCACCAAGTTAGCAGCAGAGGTAGGGTGAGCTGGAGTTGATTAAAAAAATAATTTGACTGAAATCATTGCTGCCTTAGGCAGCAACAACTTTCACTGCTGCCTAAGGCAGCAACAACTTTCAATCAAATACATTTCAAAATATTTTTAAGAGCATAGATGTCAGAGCACATAATACATATCTTAAATATTTCGGCAGTATTGGAAAGGTTGATCCGTTAATTGGAATTTAATATCTAGTTTGGCAATAAAATCTGACATAGTGATAAATCAATGGACGGTGGAAACAAACCTATATTTTCCCTATGAAAGTGAGACTGCAAATATTTAAGGAGTGGTAACTCTGGCATTTGACGTCCTATCCGTTCATTTTCGCAACACAGATATTAGATGCCGACATTAACATTGTGACCAAGTTTGGTGTCAATCCGTCAAGAAATAGTAAAATGAGCCGCCATTGTTGGCGAGACAGACAGACAGATGGATGGATGGACATACAGAAGACGGATGGGGTCATCGCTATACGACAGCTGACTGACAAGTAAGCAGAGTTAAGAAAACCAATTTGGGCTTCAAAATCAATCAAATAAAAAAAAATTGATTATGGCAGCCAATCTTGCTCAAATTTGATTGGTCCAGGGCGGCCATGCTTTTTTACCGATCAACTTCCCGTGAACAAACTTTAATGGCCCTTAGTCTATAATCATATCCCCAAAATTTCAGCCCGATCCGTTCAGCGTTTCTGCAGAAGTCATTTTCACGAAAACTATGTCATCCATGATGGCTGCCGAACCATTTGGCCAATCAAGTTTCTTCGAACAAACTTGGTTCAGCTCTTGCCCTATAAGATATTTCGTGAGTTTTGAATCGATCCACCATGCGGTTTCAGAGAAGATTTTTAATGTCATTTCCTAAAATCGGCCAAAATCCGATAGCCACTGGCCAAATTGGCCGATCGGCTTTGTTTGAACAAACTTGGATCCCTATGCCCTAAGGATACTTCCTGCCAAATATAATTGAAATCGGCACAGTGGTTCTTGAGAAGTCGTTTAAAGAAAAAAGTTGACGGACGGACAATCGGACGGTCGCCATGGCATAGGCTCACTTGGCCATTCTGGCCAGGTGAGCTAATTAATGAGCGCATGACGAGCGTAATATTATATATTATTATAGAGGAATCTCATTCATAAATGCACACTAATCAGTTCCATAAAGGGTGATTCCAACAGCATCCAATCAGATTAGCCGCTGACTACTACTTCATTAGACATTAGTTGGATATTTTCCCGGGAACTGGCAACTTTTCATTGGTTGGTTGAACTTATTTTATTTTTAACTTTCACGTAACTGCTGCGTGGAATTTTATGAACTGGTAAGTAAAATATAAAATGCCTGTACTTAAACAGCTTCTCGAATTGCTGTATATTCGTAAATATGGCATCCAGAACGGCTGGAATGGGCCATCGTACGTAGAGTTGAGATAAAAAATGTGGTTAGTAAGGTTTTAAATATTTTACTTTGTCATTCTCATAGCTGTCATTAAGTATCGCGATACGCATCGTATCGTGACAGGAGTATCGTGATACATAACGTATTGTGGCTTAGTGTATCATTGCAGCCCTATTGAGAAATGTCCATTTGCAGATCAAGAGATTATTTTTTTTAATTTACCACTGGAATGACTGGCTCAGGGCCAGTCAATTATTGGCTCGATAACCGAGCCAGTCATTCCATTGGTAAACTTTATATTTTCTATGAGAAAGGGATAATTTAAATTATACAATTTTGTGCCATGTATAAATCATGCATGCTAGCTGGGTTCATAACAAATGCGTTCAGGATACTTAGATTAAGTTTCTATTATTTAGTAGTACTAAATTCCATGTCTACCGGAGACAGAAGTTTCCATCCTTTACGACAGCCATTAAGGAAAACCATTTGATAGAACTTATTATACCTAAGAATTTAAGAATGTAATCACAATTTGATGATGGACCTCCATAATGGAGTTTCTCAGTCAATCATATGACTCATAATCAACTATGTGACGTGTAGGATGATGACATCACAATCAATTATGTTATGAATGACGTAGCTATGTTCGACACGAACACTTAATGGGCCTTTCCAGTTTATCCATACATCATATGACCTCACAATCAACTACATGACGGGTAGGATGATGTCATAATCAATGACGTAATAAATTCCATACATAAGTTTGACGCGAATGCTTAACTGATGCTGTGAATATTTTGAAACTGTAATATCATGACTATGTGCAGTTTCTGCCATAGGTCAAGGCATTCAGCGATTGATCGATCCCAACACATGCAAAGAATGACTGGAGCTTAGCTAAAGATGGGCGGGGCATAGCTGAAACTAGATTCCTCCATCAGAAGGATCCATTTCTTTCTGTGACCAACCTATTTCTAGATAAGCTCTACCCAATGTGTGTACACATTTGAATCAATTGTAACACTGCATTTTGCGCTTCCAGAATCTCAATTTCAAGGTAACTTTCCAAAACAGGTAAGCCCTTGCCTATGACCTAGATGTCATCTGATTGTGACTTTGAACATTGAACAAGTGAGGTATATTAATTAGAACATCAGGTACTCGAATGACAGATCAGATCACTACATTGGTTTGGGAGAGCTCGAGCCATTATTCAGAAATTATACGCTAGTTTGAACAAGAGGCCCAAGGTGCATATATCACTCACCTGGATCATACATATTTCACCTAGAAAGGCCATCGACTATAAACTTGTTCTAGAACCCTAAGGTTTTGGCCAGAATTTCAACAAGGATGTGTCCCACATGTAACAAACATTTTAAATTTCCAATGGCTTTATTATGGGAGGTTTTGGCAGGAAGGAATCCAAGATGGCGGACAACCCATTTATCCAACAGGTTCCAAAGTGGAAAATTCGAAATCATACAGCAAAATATAAAGTAAACCAATTTCGGCCAAATTTCAATCTGCCCGCCAAAATGGTGAAATCTGATTAGTCAATGGCGGCCATGAATTTTAACATACTTAAGCCCCTTGAACAAACTAGAATAGCCTGGAGTCCGTGACCATATATTCAAAATTTTGATATATGGGAGCTTTTGGCGGGAAAAAGATCCGGTCGCCAAACCGTTTATAAATACGAGTTTTCAAAATGACAAATTTCAAATAAGGATACCTAAAACCCTTAGCCTATATAAACACGATTTCGGCGTAAAAAAATCTATCTAATTAAAAAATCCAATATGGTCACCAAACACTACAATTTGATTGGCCCATGGCGGCCATGTATTGAACAAACTTTAACGGCCCTTAGTCCCTAATCATAGCTCCCAAATTTCAGCTTGATCAGTTCAGTGGTTCTGGAGGACGTTTTCTTGAAAACTAGGTCATCCAAGATGACTTCCAAAGCATTTGGCTAATCAAGTTCCGCATGAATAAACTTGATTCAACTTTTGACCTAGATGGTGCTTCATGAGTTTTGAATCAATCCCCAAGGGGTTTGCCGATTGGCTTCGTTTGAACAAACTTGGATCTCTATGTTCTAAAGATGCTTTCTGCCAAATATACTTGAAATCAGCCTAGTGGTTCTCGAGAAGACATTTAAGATTTCATATTGCTTTAGTATGGGAGCGTTTGGCGGGAAAGAGATCCAAGATGGCCACCAAACCATCCATCTCAGTTTCGAAAATGGCAAATTTGAAATCACAATAGCCAAAAACCTACATAAAAACAATTTAGTCTTCAAAATACATGAAATAAAAAAACACAATATGGCTGCCAAATACGCTACCATTTTGATTGGCTAGCATAGCGGAAATGTGTTTTGATGTACATCAACTTCCCTTGAATAAACTTTAATGGCCATTAGTCCATAATGATCGCTCCCAAAATTTGACCATTTGGCCAATTAAGTTTCCTTGAACAAACTTGGTTAAGCTCTTGCCCTAGATGATATTTATGAGTTTTGAATCGATCCCACATGCAGTTTCGGATATTTGTATAAACGTTTCCAAAAATCATCCAAAATCCAAGATGGCCAGTCGTGGGCCAAAATTGGCCGATCGGCTTCATTTGGATCTCCATGCCCTAAAAAGGATGCTTCCTGCCAAATATAATTGAAATCAGCCTTGGAGTTCTTGAGAAGTCATTTAAATGAAAAGGTAATGGCTGACGGATGGGTGGACAGATAAAGGACGGATGATCACCACGGCATAAGCTTTCAGGCCAGGTGCGCTAATAATGGTGACCGTGACATTTTACACACTCACACCACTGGCTTGTTCTTTGTGACAGATTTTTTAAGCCAGACCAGAAACTTGGATGAAACTAGATTACACCGGTTGCGATGCGAATGCGATAAAGGGCTGTTTGGCTCTTGCCAAGAAAATGTTATAAAATAGTGAAATTGAGTACCAGATATGCCAGATGCGAATCTACATACAGTACATGTATGATATAAAACAATTAATACAGCTGTTATCTTTGCCTGACAGTAACAATCTCAAAAATATATACTGTCCATATCCAAAAAGGAAGACTAGTGAATTTACGATACGGGTCATGAGTTCTTAAGAGTACATCACCCTGTACAATGTGTCATATAGACCCACAAACCTAGTACTGCCAAGTCTTATATATTATAAGCCTGGTAATAGCTTTTTAGCTTGTGTCTGACACATTTCCAGGAAGCTTCAATGCTCCATGTACAATCTTGTAGCGCTGGCATGATACATAATTTACATGGCTGTGCCGCTATTCTGCTTGTACTGCTGTAGACTTGACTAGACTGTTAGGAACATAAATAAAAGTTGCTGAACCAAGGCTAGAATTGGTATGAATGCCAGCTGAATATTATACATCCAGTCTCATTGCCTACAGGACATTGTACAGTCTGCGTAAATAAATCTCATTGCCTACAGGACATTGCACACTGCGTAAATAAAATGTCATGCATTCAAATAGTTGTGACTGACATTTGATATATCTGCTTTATTCCGTCGACACATGTTAGATGCTCGCCCTTTAATAGATGACATTTAATCAAAATCGGTCAACAAAAAATCTAAATCTGTACTTTAGTGAATGTCTATTAGCAGTCTATGAAGGCTACTTTTGAAAATATATATCTGGATTGACTGGCTCAGTTATCGAGCTAGGTGCTCAAGTTTTGAATTTTCAAAACATTGTCTTCCCTTGGCCTGCAAATAAATGTTTCACAAGACCACCGCACCTTCAACTGACTCAAACTATTAAAGGCGTAACTAAATGACCATCTCATCCGAGTTCCTGGACATAACTTGTATATAAAATATACATGCAGCTCTATGAATGCGGTCAAGTTGGTCATTTTAAGCAAATGGCGCAGCGTACACACAGGTAGAGTACTAAATTAGAATTAGAACAGAATAAAAGATCTCAGTCTCAGGTCTACAACATCTACAGCAGAGCATAAATCTATAAGCCGATAGTTAAGCGTATCAGTCTTGTGCTTCTATATCACAACATGCAGTCTCTCTGTTCTATGCAAATTCCATTACATTGATTTGCTTCGGGCAACAGTCTAAACGAAACGCTGACTGAGCTGCAGTGTTCTGTCGAGTGCATATTGGAAATCCCAGAAAGTAGTAGTGGTGCTGATGGCTCCGTGCCCGGGTGACAATAACGCAACAGCAGGCAAGAATCCAGGCCAATATAATATATTATAAAGTGTGTCAGTCCACACTAACGTATTACAATGCAGGTCTAGTGTGCCGAATTAAGATTAGGCGTAAATGCTAAATTAAATATTTAGCATTGGAAATGGCTAACAATATTTACATGCATTTAACTCTAAAGGGATTTCAATATATTTGGTATAAATAGTTGAAAATAATTGAAAATGCACCGGCTTAATGTTTTATTATTGGTTCTAATTAGGCTTTCTAATTACACTAAATTTCACCTGTTTAATTACACTAAATTTCACTATTTAACCCTTTAACCCTCAAATCTGTTTAAAAAAATTCTAATTTTGTCATAGAAAATGTCCATTTGCAGACGGAGATATTTTTTTGAAAATTTACCACTGGAATGACTGGCTAGGTTATTGAGCCTGTCATTCCAGTGGTGACTTTTCAAAAATACTCTTCTCTTCATCTGCAAATGGACATTTTTCAAGACCACTGCAGAAGCCATTTTTGGGTGATGTGAGTGTTAAAGAGCTAATATTGCACAAGCCATGAAAAGTACAGCACCTTTGATACACATTTTTAGCTGCCGATGCGCCCATACACCAAGTTTGGTGACCATACATGCAAATGGAAGATTAGAAAATTCAGACAGTTTATTTGATTTTGATTGAAATGTTAAAGGTATGTCACACAGTCGCAGTGTTCTTGAAATCGTTCAAGCGGTTTTAAAATGAGGAGTAGCATTTTAAGATTTCGCAAAATGTTCAGAAAGTTCAGATGCGGATGGCCACCGCAAAAACTGATCAATCAAAATCCTGTATAGGATCGTTCGACCAAAGGAATATTCAGGATGGCTACCGAACCAACTGACCGATCAAAATTCTGTATACAAGCTCTGAAGCATACTACTTTACCAGCTTTATGCCTCCCAACCTACACCCAACCTACACCCAACCAGTACATTTATTGAGTCAATTAATTGAATAATCACGATTATTAATCTAAAATGATCGTGATTATAAACATTACCTACTCGTGCAAACCGAAGTTCAAGGCCCTTGAAGGCAGCCAAGATTTTTTGACATATTAATTTCCATTCAATAGCCATCCAAATCCGTAATCATATCTCCCAAAATTTTGACCCGATCCGTTCCGTGGTTCTGGAGGTTATAAAAGATGACAGTCGACCCATCTGACCAATTAAATTCCCTCGAACAAACTTGGTTCAGCTAAAATGTGCCAAAAACCAAGATGATCACCTGGCAAATTGATCAATTGGCTCCGTTTGAAAAAAATTTCTCAAGGATACTTCCTGCCAAATACAATAGAAATCTCCAGTGTTGCTTGCAGTCGGTAAAAGAAAAATGTTGATGAATGGACGGATACAGTTGCTACGGATAAGGTCACTTTGCTTTTCAAGCCATGGATCCATCAATCCTCCTAGAATGAAGGAAATTTAAATTTCCCTTTCTCCGAGATCTAACAATACTCACCATTCTATTACTTCTGATATACAGCTGGCCATGACAGCTGGCTCAAGGACTATAGACTTAGAAAGCTTTACCCACTCCTTGGAACCGGGTACTCGGCTCCCAACTGCCGAGTACCCGTTTACCATAGAGCTCATATTGTTTGCATAGCCACCAAACAAGAGAAACCCATGGCTTGCCTCCGTGGGGCTGGGAGGCTGGGTCCGTAATAGAACGGTGAGACATGTTAGATCTCGGAGAAAGGGAAATTTAAATTTCCTTCATTCTCCTTCGATCAATACTCACCATTCTATTACTTCTGATATACACCAGACTTGGTCAGTAACCTGGTGGGAAGGGGCAAGCCATAACTACTACTTTTGCCACTTGGAGAAAGATTTAGACTTAACAACTTGACTAACGGAGACCTAAAAGGACCATCAATTTAACGGAACCGAATCACATTCGCATCACTGCCCACCCCACCCACCCCCTTTTTTCTCCTAAGAAAAGGGAGAGAACTCACGAACATGCATCTCGCATGAAAACACAAATATGCCAAGAGGGTTAACTGCTCTTTGCATATACAAATGTATTAGCCTGGGAATGAGCATGAATATATAAGATGAATGAACATGATATATAGACATAATACAAAAAACTCTCAATCTTGAATTACCTCATGATAAATGGATTCCAGACGTACCGCCTCCAACCATCAGTGACACAATCTGGTTGTCATCCTCTCGCTCGACCATGTCTGCTTCTTAATTCTTTCTTACCAAAGTCAAAAAAGGGAGAAGAGCAGTGTGGTCGCTTAACTATCGTTTCAAAACAGCTAAAGCGAGTGGATTGGCTGAGTCTGACATATCACTCATATAGTAATCCATGAATGAGGACTCACAGTGCCATTGTGCAACGGCCATGATGTCCTCTAATGGAACACCATTGTAAAGGGCGGTCGAGGCGGCTATTCCTCTAACATCGTGTGCCCTTGCGCATTGCACCTGGTGCCCAATCGCCATCTCATGAGTAGTCTGAATGCATTCGACTACCCAACAAGAGATAGTATCCATGGATGAGGCGCCATAAGGCTTCTTACGGCAGATCCATAGATGTCTATCGTTCGACCGTAACGAGTCTGTCCGTTTTCTGTACTTAGTCAAAGCACGTACCGGGCACCAGACACTGGCATCACGATCAAACCTTGTTAGTTTCGGTATAATGATCGGTTTGCCGGGATATCTCAAAGATTGGTTCTTTGACATAACCTCTGCTCTTGGCAGAAGACGCAGACCTTCTCCAGAAACAATAAATCGGTTCCTCTCTGCCGAAAGCGCATGGATCTCACTGCGCCTTCTAGCTGAGGAAGCTGCCAATAGAAAGACCGCCTTTAGAGTCAAATGCTTTAGACTAGCCGAACGCAACGGTTCGAAAGGGTGCTTGGCCAGTACATTAAGCACTAAAGATAGACTCCAGGCTGGAATGACTACCGGTTGTCTCGGTCGGAGATTGCTCATTCCCTTCAACATCACATTTAACTGGACCACCTTTGGACCATCCCTGTTGGCTAGACAAGGGATAACTGATGCCAAAGCTGACTTGTATCCAGCAACTGTGACGGGAGCTAGTCCTCAAAAGAACAGCTCACAGAGAAAGTCTGCTATTTGCTGATAGTGGATTGATAGGTATCAATACCCTTTTCTTCACACCAGTCTGCAAATCTGTTAACCTTGTTGTTATATGACTTGAAGGTTGACCTCCTTCTCGCAGCCGCGATGAAATCAGCAGCCTGTCGAGAAAAGCCTTCCGACGTGGAACGTTGTTTGATAACATCCACGCAGTCAATTGAACATTTCGGGACGCTCGTGTAGGAAGCGTCCCTTGGCCTGGGAGATTATGTTCGGAATCTCGGGCAACTGCACAGGATTTTCCACCAGCAGATCTAGAAGATCCGTGAACCACGCCCTGCTCGGCCAATACGGCGCTATTAGCAGGACCAGACACGGTTCCTCCCTGACCTTCACCAATACCTTCGGTAGAAGAATGGTGGGTGGGTACGCGTAAGCGTGCATCCCTCTCCAGCTTATCGCCAGAGCGTCTGTATCGACGGCATTTGGATCTGTAATCGGCGAGACATATGTCATGATTTGAGCATTTTCCTTTGTGGCGAACAAGTCCACGTTGGGTTTGCCCCAATGCTCGAAGATCCGTCGCAGAACTGGAGGGTTGAGTGACCATTCTGTTGGCAGGATTCTCTGTCTGCGAGACAAAGCATCCGCCAGAATGTTCAATCGGCCAGGAATACGAGATGCTTTCAAAACAACCGAGTAATTCCTGCACCATTGAATCAAGTGCCACACCCTGATACACAGAATGAGCGACCTGGTCCCGCCTTGGCGATTTATATATGATACTACTGTCGAATTGACCGACCGTATCAATATCACCCTGCCCCTGATCATCGGAAGGAAATCTTCCAACGCCAGTTCCACTGCCATCATTTCCAACAGATTGATATGCAGCTGACTCTCCGGGAGAGTGCATGTGCCCGAGACCTGGTGTTCTCCCAGGCAGGCACCCCACCCTTCCAGCGATGCATCCGTGTAGACGGACAGCTGGGGGCGGGGTAGGTGCAGCGAAACCCCTAATAGGAGATTCTGACGCTGTTTCCATCATAGAAGATGCGATATTATCGGCTCCAAAACTGGCACCAGTTTTGACAGGGGTTCTGTTCTCTGTTTCCACAGAGACATCAGATACAACTGGATAGGCCTTCGCATTAGAGCAGCGTACGGGATAACCTGCTCCATGGAGACCATCATGCCCAGCATCTGAAGGAACCGCCTCGCCTGAATGTGGTTTCCCACTCGAAAACTCTTGAGGATGGCTAACAGAGACACCACTCTGGGCTCTGACGGGTAAACCCTGCCCTCCTTGAGGTCGAATCGCATCCCCAAATAAACGAAACGTTGAGTGGGCATCAACTCGGATTTCTCCTCGTTGACTATGCAGCGTAGATCTGAAAGTAACTTCAGAGTCAGAGCAGTATCCACGTTCAACCTGGCTGCCGAGTCTGCCTTGAGCAGCCAGTCGTCTATGTAGGTGTGTAGCGCCACGTTCTCTTTTCTGAGAAACGCTGTCACCGCAAGGACCACTCTTGTGAAAACCCTCGGAGCTGTCGACAGGCCAAACGGGAGAACTGTAAACTCCCATACTTGATTCTGAAACGCAAATCTCAGAAACCTGTGCCAACTCCGATTCATAGGAATGTGGAAATATGCATTTTTCAGATCGATCGATACACACCACATTCCTTTCCTCAATCCCGCATTACCGACCTCGGCGTTTCCATCTGGAACCGAGGCGTATGGATAAACCAATTTAATGGCCTGAGATTGAGTACGGGTCTCCATCCCCCTGTGCTCTTGGGGACAAGGAACATGTTTGAATAGAAGCCTGGAGTGTTTCGGTTTGCTGGTTTTATTGCTCCCTTCAGAAGCAAACCCGACACTTCCTTTTGAACGGCTTCTAACTTGTCTGGCTCCCTTGGTACGGGTGTCCAGACAGGTCCATTGAAGGTTGTCCCGTTAGCGGTTTCCCCACAGGCCCTAGTGCGTGCGCTTGCCGCACTAGCTCTAGCTGTAGGTTTATCGCTAACCGATTCTGCGCGATACTGGCGGTATCCTCTAAGATGGCCCGCGCTTGGCCACCGAAGATGCTAGGCCCTGTCAGGGGCGTCCCAAGCAGACGCACCCTGACTGCCGTAGCCGGACGCATATGGTCAATGACCATTTGCCTCCTGGATTTCGTCACACGCGCTTGCACCCTTGCCAATGCGTCCATCGACAGCACCAGGCCGTCATTGACACATGAAAGCGCCACAGGTGGCACAGGGTGGCCTGCCCCGCTTCAGCCCACACCGACTGAAGGAGACGATAAGAGTGGTTGACAGCGCCCATCGCTGCCCTCACACCCTCATCGCATAGGGACAGGACTTCTTCCTGGTGTACCTGAGACTTGTCCACAAGTGCCGGACCGGGGTGACCCGCCACGGCACTCTGGACGCCCAGTACCCATCGGTCATCCTCCGTGACCGACGGGACTACACCATACCTGTCGTATTCCCCCCGCGGAATACGACATCTTGCCCGCACCTCCCTGGAGGCCGCAGGGAGCTGACCCTTGGTCATCAGTTGTTTGCTATAAATAGCATCCAACCATTCTATGAACCGTGGATCCAGTCCCACTGACTGGATCCGGGCCGCGGGCAAAATCCCCGTCCTGATCGACGCAACCGACGGACGGGGCGCATCTTCATCGGCCGTGGCCGAAACCACAGACGGGTCAACCCTGGCTAGCCACGCCAGAGCATCTGACCAATCTACCTCCGATGAAGACACCCCCGCAAACACGTCACCCGTTGACGTGCTCACGGGTCTGCCAGCCACGGCCTCCCAGCAAGGAGCCACGGCTGACACGCCAGGCACTCCGGTACCACACGGTTCCGCCGCCACCCCATGAAACACTCCGGACCATAGCCGGACACGGGCGCCAACGGCACCCCATGTCCGACTGCCGGACCCGGCGAGATAGGTGAGTACCACGCCCGGCCCGGCACGGCACACCCGTGACGGCTGGTGCCAAACCAAGCCGCACGGAACCGGTGCACGGCAACGGATTTGCCTCAGCCACAGGCGGAGCCGCTGACCTGGCTTGCGCCAAACCAGACAAATGGAGGCCGGTTCCGTCTAGGGAGGAATCAACCTCCATATTCTCCACCTGCGGCTTCACGGGCCGCAGCAACCTCTCCTCCTCGGCCTCATCGTCTTCAGACTCCGAAGAGTCGTCACTAGACGAGTCAACCGTGGAACCGTCCTGGCGGACGGCTCCCACACCTGACGGACCGGCCACCGCTACTGGACCACCCGGAGGTGGCCGCAGAGAAACAGAAACCCGTCTGGCTTCGGCCAGACGGGACTGCTAGGGGGCCGTACGAGACGGCCCCCCTCGGTAACCAGTCCAGAATCCTGTCCGAGGACAGGATCCGTACCAGGCATGGGGAGAAACTGCCCCCCCCCCCCCTTTGGTAGCAGGGACGACACCAGCGTGGGCAGAACGCTATGCAGAAAAACCCTGCACAGCCAGACCAAACCACGCCGGCGGTGCCATCTCCGCCACCTCCAGCTGGGGACGTGGAGCACCCGCACCGGCCGAACCGGGCGCTCCACGATTTACTCTCGGACCGCCTGACCCAGCGTCAGACCCAGCCAAGTCCTTCTGGCAAGGAACTTAACCATCATCTCAACGGACCACACTGCACAAACATTACACCTATGATCAATATTACACAGGGAACACCTAAAACAGACATGGTCCTTGAACACGACACGGACAAACTTATGGCATTCGTCACATGATGGCGGGGCTGGCTTGGCCTATAACATAAGCACAAACCTACAATAAACAAGCGGAACGAGACCCGGATGGAAGGCAGACAATTAATTTTCAAATAATTTGACTCATAAATTAACTGTAACCCTCCCGCACCCCACCCCGCCACGTTACAACAACGATCGCCGTGACTATGACGACAAGAACGAGGCGGGCATTAAACACACCCATAATAGATCCTCCAGGATGTGTAACGGCTCCAGGAATCATATCGCATAGCATTCGGGGTATATTTACTAATCAATATAAATTATACTCCTAACGAAAGCAGCACGATATGTGAAGAAAACAACAAAATGTATAACAAACTGCTGTATCACACGGTAAAACCGCAGACCACGCATCTACTCAAGAATTTTGAAACCACCGATCATTGCAAACCGATCGTGATCGCACGTAAACTTGATCATTCTAAAGTTTTCGGTACCATTTTTAGTACGCAGCACCCAGAACAAGATGCGCGAATTAATGAAAAAATTTTTCTTCACATAAACATCCGAGCGACCGGGTGTGACGTCACCCGCTCGGATCCTACGGAGAACGACGTCAGCCGATATTCGTGTTAGAAATACAGTAGCATAACACCTATTTTCATATCTGCCGATCGCCTGTTGGGGGTTAAAGAAGGCGATCGTCTGGCATATATCGTTGTTAGCACACGTCCCAGATTCTATGGGGTCAGAAATTGGAACATGCGACACAGCGAAATTTAGAGACCTAAGTCTTTTAACTATGGATAATAAAGAACGATACAACCTGGTTATCTTCGGTGGTATTCTCCATAGTATCCTTTAGTTAATCCTTTCACGAACACACAAACTATCACAGATTAAAGACTTAGATTTTCTTTCACAAAAAACACTAAAATCCTCAATGCAGAAAGCATGTATTGCTCTTGTTGCTATGCAAACAAGAATGAACTCTATGGTAAACGGGTACTCGGCAGTTGGGAGCCGAGTACCCGGTTCCCAGGAGTCGGTAAAGCTTTCTAAGTCTATAATCCTAGAGCCGCTGTCAGGGCCAGCTGTATATCAGAAGTAACAGAATGGTGAGTATTGATCGAAGGAGAATGCATCTAGTTAAACTTGGCTGAAATATTGAAATTTTCAATAAAATCTCGGATTTGCACCCAAAAAATTGATCGATTAAAATTCTGAAAAGAAGTTTTAGAGCCTACCACCATAGAATGCATCTATACAAATTCGGTTGAAATATGTCAAGCAACTGAGGAGTAGCATTTTGACCATTTCCGGTAGATTTTCACCCCAAAAATTGATAAACCAAAATTCTAAAAAAGTCTGGAGGGTAGCAGCTTAGAATCATTCCAGCCAAATTTGGTTGAAGTCAGTCAAACCATTAAGGAGAAGACACGATTTGGCGGACAGTCTGACACCATGGCATAAGCTCACTTGGCCTTTTAGGCCAGGTGGAAAGGCCAGGTGAGCTAATAAGGAATGTTTCCACTAATTGTACTGATATCATAATATTGTATAATTATGTCTATTAACTATCTGAAATAATAGTTACAATAACTTTTAACAAACAAACAAAAACTTTATAAACTTTATAGTTCAAATGAGCGGAGTTAAAAATCATAAAAATCAAAAAGTTGATTTTTTCAGCTTGATTTAATCATATGATTTAATCGATTTGATTAAATCAAAACAACCCTGGTAAAGTTTTCTTGATATCCGATGAGCCATTGTTGTAAAATAAGGCAATTAAAAGCTTTAATGCAAATTAATGAAAAACTGTAACGGAAAATATTTAAAGTGCAAAACCATGAAAAAAACATGAGAAATACACCCCAAAAGAAGATCTGATGAGCCACTGTTGACTAGTAAGGCTGACGAAAAACCGTAACGCAAAAATTATCCAAAACCGTGAAAAAAACATGAGAACTTCACAGAAAATCTGCTTAGAGGATTACATCCCTGCATTGGATAGAACCAGTCAGTAAAGTTTCATTAATACAACCAGAGAATCCAGCGCATATTCCATAATAATTCAATGAATAGGCGAATAAGTATCCAAGTGCACTAAGCTATCACAAAAATATCACAGTAAAACGTTGAACTTTTGAGAGAACAAAATGGCGGTCACTCCGGCTTAGCTATGTAAACAAGAGTGAGGATTCATGGTAACGGGTACCCGGTTGTTGGGGCGGCTGCCCGGTTCCATGAATCTGTAGTCTGTTAAAGCCTAGTAGCCTTAGAGTACAAACAATGAATTGGTTGTTATAACTTATATTGACAATAAGTAATGTAATGGGAAGTATTGATTGAAGAAGTACCTTTTGACCCCACTCACCTCAAAGGGGGGACGGGGCCAAATGTAAATGTGCTCATGCACTCCACATTGATATGGGCAACTTACATAACAAATTTGGTTGAATTATGCGAAACGGTTTTGGAGATGCGTCACAATCAATTTCTCCATGTTAAAATTTGACCTACACCCCCCCCCCCCAACAAATGTAAATGACCTCTGGCACTCCATGACCATATGGGTAACTCACATATCAAATTTGGTTGAATTCCATCTAATGGTTTCTGAGGAGTTGCGTTCCAAGAGATTTGACCCCTGCCCCGTCCTCATGTGGGCAGAGCCAAATGTAAATGTCCTTTTGTACTCCGCAATCATATGGGTAACTCACATACCCAATTTTGTTGAATTTTATCTAACAGTGTCAGAGAAGTTGCATTATTATCATAACCTTTTGACCCCACCCACCCCAAAGGGGGGGGGGAGACAGGACAAATGTAAATGTGTTTATTCACTCCAAATTTGGTCGAATTCCATCCTATGGTTTCGGCGCAGTTACAGTACAATACAGTTTTTTACCTTTTGACCCCATCCCCATCCACCACTGGGGGCAGGAGCAAATGTAAATGTGCTCATGTACTCCATATTGATATGGGTAACTTACATATCAAATTTGGTTGAATTCTGTCCAGCGATTTTGGAGATGCGTTACAATCAATTTCCACAGGTTAAAATTGGACCGTTTGACCCTTCCCCACCCCTGAGGGCGGAGCCAAATGTAAATGGGCTCTTGCACTGCGCAATCATATCGGTAACATCAAATTTGGTTGAGTTCCGTCTGATGGTTTCAGAGGAGTTGCGCTACAAGTGATTTGACCCTTTGACCGCTGCCCCCTATCGTCTTTCAAAGTGGAATCATATGGGTAATCCACTTACCAAATTTGGCTGAATTCCACCAACGGTTTGGGAGGAAATAGCGTGATGGATGGATGCACAGAGGCGATTACAATATCTCTGACATTTTTGTAAAAACGTGGGGATAATGTCTAGCCCTAAAAATCACTGAATACTGGGCATTTGAAGACATCAATGGTAGAAACTGGTAGGGCTGCAAGGATTCATCGATGTATCATGATACTTCCTATTACTGCGAGTACCAATTCTTCTTGAAATATACTCAGTAGAAGTCGACCCTCCCCCCCTCCCCCACCAACCCATTTTTCTCAGGGATTTGGAAGAATTTACAGCCCCTGTCCTATTAGAAGCCGCAGTTACTAATAAGAGATTTACAGTAATCCAAATACTGTACTGTAAATGGCATAATACAAGTGTTATAGATATGCTATTAGTGAGGAAATATAACATCAAATTATGCGTATTTATTTAAAACGCATATATCACTTATGTACATGTATATAGTTATGTATAGTGATACATATCGTATCCTGACACAAATAGCGCATTGTGTCTTAGTGTATTGTTGCAGCCCTAGAAACTGGCCCATTGAAAAAGAAATGATCAGTATTTAAATACAAATACGTATTTGTCCCAAGACCTGAGTCTCCTGACTAAAAACTCTTGAAACCATAGACAAATTTACTGCAATGTTCAGTGGACCGTGAAAAGTAGGTCATGCTGACACATTTTTCATCCGCAACACAAATTCAGCATATAATGTATCGCTACACCAAGTTTAATTCCTGTATACCAAAAACTATGCGAGTTTAGTTTTGGGTGGCATAGCAAAAACGTGAAACAAGTTACAGCCCACACAAATATTTTCTGATGCTCAGTGATCCGTGAAAAGTAGGGCCATGCCAACCTATTTTCTGTACATTCAACACCTTCAGCATACAGTGCACACATAAACTCGGTTTAGTTCCAGTACACACCAGTCTGGAAACTACAGCCCGGAAATTTTTTTTCAGAAATGTTCAGCATACTGTGAAAAGTAGGTCACCATGACCTACGTTTCATACACAGCATATCTTCAGGTGTATCCACATACCAAGCTCCATGATCATACATATAACTCTTGAAACTACAGCCTGGAAAAAATTATATATAATGTTCAGTCAACTGTGAAAAGTACATCACGCTGACAAAGTTTTCATCTTCTTAGGATGTATGCACATACCAAAGTTTCATGATCATACACATAAAAGTCTTCAAACTAAGGCTCGGACAAACTTGTAGAGGGTGAATGGACAAATAATACCACCGAGCGGGTAGTGGTCACTAAAGGGGGCGGGGGTTAATTAGGGTGGAAAAAGTTTGAAAAAAATACCAGGAAATTAGAACCGTTTTCTCAATCACCTTGAATCAGTATATAATTATAGTATTCCATGCAATTTCTGCTAAATTTGCTCAAATATTCATAAAAACTACTCGTTTCACATTAGATCCATTCAGAGGCTTTATTTAGGACATAAAGGTGACATTTAGCGAAGTTAGGAACAAACGATCTATCCGTTGTTAAATTGGATGGAGGCGAGTTTGTGATGTGTTCACTGATACATCTGAAAATATGCGATAGCTGTATCTCGACGCATAATTCACGCTAGTAGCTCTATCACTGAACAGCAAGATACCGATCAGAACCAATTTAGGCGTTGGTCGAATTGACTGGAGGCGCGTTTGTGATGCGTTTTGCGATACATTCTTCTTTGAAGACTAGATGAGAGCGCAAGATTTATTATTTCTTACTATTGGTAATTTGCTTTTTTTCTTACCGTTCTCAAAAACATGGGGGCGGTATAATTGGCAGGGGCATGAAAATTAGAATAAATACGGTACCTTCGAAATTTTGAGATTTTTGGGAAGCATAAAAACGTTCATACATCATTTTAATTCAGGCCTGTGCTATAATATTTCCAATGATAACCCATAATAGGTTGCCTTATATGTTTTAAGGAGATATATGGCAACCTTATCCATAGAAAGCTCATTGATGTGCATACTAAAATCAACAGATTACGGTAATCCGTTTCAGGTCACCTAAACTAAATTAAGGCAACCTCATGGAGAATGTTTTCAACAGGTTACCATAACAGCACAGGCCTGTTAATTTAATAAGCATACATACATTCAAGTACTACAATAATAAAATTTACAAAATTGCCATTTGGTAATTTACTTGGAAACAAAGATGATAACGAATCAGCGATTTTCCCGATATTAATAATTATCAGGAAATCACCAAGCTAATATGAAAAAAGTTTTTGACAAATCTTCACAATAAAAGGGTCCCAACTACAAACATGACTTACACAGGTAATGCTAGATGGAGATAAAAACCTACAATATTAAGATTTACAGTTGTCATTTGGTAATTTACTTGGAAACAAAGATGATAGTGAATCAACGATAATATATTGCGATTTTCCCGATATTAATAATTATCAGGAAATGACCAAGCTTTGAAAAAATCAAATTTTTTTACTATTCTTCACAATAAAACGGTCCCAACCCTAAACATGACTTACACAAGTAATGCTAGATGGCGATAAAAACTTACTTCAGACCAAGGTGTATATATAATTAGTTAAAACGATATAAATCATAGACTAAAGAATGTAATGCACTTCGGCCTAGATACATAATATATTATAATAAAGTTGTCATTGATGAGCAATTTATTTTATCATCAAATCAACAACACCGGGCCTCATGCACTTTATTAAACCCTACTGTGGCTGCGAGTTGATCCATTTTAATTGCATTTAATTTGGCATTAATCATTAGGGCATAATTTAGAATTTGATATTGGCATAGCATGTATTGCTATGCAAACTATAAATTGTATAGCTGTCGGCAAAAATGTATAGCAATCAACTCTTCACCGATATATATTCCATGTATATCAATCTCAGAGCAAACAAACATGAAAGCTGTTGAATATTTTGAAATTAATTGAATGGCAGCAATGGCTTCCAGCCAGATCAATTTGAAAATAATCAACAGAATATGGTATACATTTCAGGCATTTTTTGTTTTAATAGGGTTAATGATAGAACTTTGAAAATCAATGATAAATTGCAATCACATACAAATTTTGCATAGCAGATACAGCTTTGCATGTTGCGGAGTGTACAGGGTGTCCCAGAAAAAACTAAATCATGAAACAAAGGGTTAATTTGAGCAAGTGGTGTGATATATGACTGTAATTATTTGTCTACCAACGAGCAGGAGCAAAATGCTTTCAAGTGATGTCCTGATGACATTCCCCCCGTCATACATTACCGAGCACCATTCATCGGCAAATGGTATGTCCAAACTCATTTGTGACAGTTCATGGTAAAACCTTGAGTCAAAGATAAGATAGGAGAACATCCAACGATGGCACGAGAAACAAAATTTTTATCAGTTGATGATGTTTAATTAAGTAATTACAAAAAATTATGCATCAACACCTTCCACATGACCGCCTCCCCTTGATATAAAGTCCACAATGATGGCGCATGTCAGCCACAGCTCATCCATTGCAGGATCATCGCGCACGATTTCGACCTCATGTTGAATGCGGGCTTGCAATTCCTGAATGTTATGCGGTGGACTGGAGTACACTTTGTTTTTCCAAATACCCCACAAGAAAAAGTCACAGGGTGTCAAATCCGGTGACCTGGACGGCCATTCCACAGCATGATTCAGAGCAATCACTCTGTCTCCAAAAAGTTCCCGCAAGCGATTCCTAACAGCGATGAGTCTGTGGGCAGGTGCGCCATGTTGTGCCCACCACAGATGTCGGAAGACAGCATTTTGCTGCCGTTCGAAATGCAACTGGAGCTGTGGCACAACATCTTCATTGATCATCAGCAGGTAGGCTTGGCCATTCACATTTCGTTAAAAAAAGAATGGTCCGATAATCACACCATTACCACACAGTCCTATCCAAATAGTAATCTTCTGTAGACTTATGTTTCTATCGAAGTTGAAATTTGGAGGATGTCGCACCGGTGCATATTCAACAATGTTGTGGGTGTTTACTTCTCCATCCATCGAGAATCCTGCTTCATCGCCAAGCACTCAAGAAACCGCTCATTTCTCAGACATCGGTCCAGCAGCCACGCTGCAAAATCTTGTCTTCTCCTGAGGTCTGCAGGTAAAAGTTGATGGCGAATGTGCATTCGGTATGGATGAAAGTGCAGGTCCAATCTTGTTATGCGGTTAAAGGAGGAGTGGGCAAGTTTGAGTCCATTTCTCCTGCTACTGGTTCCCCCTGGATGCTGGAGAAGTTGCTGTCGAACTACAGCAAGGTTATCTTCAGTTCCATGATCTTGGTACTTCTTCACATTTGCCCAGATGGTCGACCTTGCCGGCGGATTTCTATCGGGGAAGGCTTCCCTAAATGCATTCTGGGTAGCTTGTAAGCTCTGGTTCTCATGGAATTTTGTCACAACAAACACTCTTTGCTCAGTGGTAAGTTGCACCATGGTGCTAGGCTGATGTTTTAACTTTGAATACCCTTCACCAATGTATTGGCTTAATTCTCCCTTGTCGCATGGCATGGCCAGTGTTTTCCAGACCAAGCATGAAAATCATGGGCATTCCATTTCACATGTTTATTTCAACAGTCACAATCGACTTTCGCGGAGTAGTGCTATCGCAGCGTCGCTGGAAAGCACATTGTTCTCACTGTATGAGAAACTCATTATTATAGTGCTACGTCTCACAAATTGGTCAAATTAACCCTTTGTTTTAGGATTTCATTTTTCCTGGGACAGCCTGTATAGCAACTTCTCAAATATGTGTGGCAAATTGATATGCAATACCAGATAAATTATGCCCTGAACTACGTCTATAACATATATTTCAGCTTTCACCAGGACTAGTTGTAAAAAGACATATAAATATTTAAATATATAAAAACAATTTGGTTGAACTCCTCCTTTTTGGTGTTCTTCACCGATCAAACACCCCAATGCTAACCGTACCCCAAATTCTCCCACCCACGCCTCCACTCTTGACACCGCAGGCCATCCATAAAAAAGATTTCGTTTCCTGCAAACTGGGTGGGTAAAAAACTTCAAAAAAAGAAGAATTTTTTTATTTTAATTATTAATTTATTTTAAAACGGTAATAAATATTGGTTTTCTCAGATATTTGTATATAAGTTGATTAAATATGGTTGTAATTGCCAAATTTGTCCTGTTGTTTCATGACAAAATTAGCGAAAGGGATTGACATTGCATACAAATAGCATTAAAACATTGTAATTTGTATAGTTTGACAAATGCATGGATGTTTTAACAATTATGCTGGGCCCAAAATTTTTTTATTTCACCCGGGAGATTTACAGGAAACAAAACTATTTTTTATTTTCACCCCACTATACAAGGGCAGAGCCTAATGTAAACATTGCCTCACATTACGCAATCACATGAGCCAACCTTTTCATTCTGTTCCCACCTCCACCATGTACCCCAATGACACAATGAAAGGACATCTGCCAGCAGGCCTCTAGCCTCTAATGTCAGGAGTAACAGTTTCACATCAGTCAGCTGGTATTGAACTAGAACCCCTTATGGTGGAGGGCAGAGCCTAATGTAAACGGTCACTGTCTTGCAATTCATAATCATATGATTTATCTATCATACCCAATTTAGTTGAATTCCGGCAACGTTCACTTCCTGCACCCCTACACACTCCACTCCACCACGGAGGTACAGCCTAATGTGAATGTTGTCTTGTCCACAATCATATGAGTAACACACATAACAGATCTGATCAAATTCCACCAAACGGTTTCGAAGGAGATAGCCAGATGACGAATGCGATTGCAAATTTATACCCCTCTGTGTTTTCAAGTCCTCAAACTTGCCAGCTGTTATAAAAGACATTTGCCCCTCGGTTAGGCAAGGTATTTTAACACCAACTAATTGAATGTCATCAATTTCACATCAGGTGGTATGTACGCATCAATATAGTTACTATGTCTATTATCTATAGCGCCTCATCTGTATGTGTATAAATCATTGTTACTACATACGCGTATACCGTAAATGCTTTATTTAGTGCCCAGCACCTAATAAGCACCTCCTCCATGTTAACCTTTAATGGTCAAGAAAATCTAAATAGCTGCCTATAGAATGTCCATTTACAGGCCAAGCTAATACAATTTTGAAAAATTTATCACTGGAATGACTGGCTCAATTATCGAGCAAGTCATTCCAGTGGTAAATTTTCAGAAATTGTATTCTCCTGGCCTGTAAATGGAAATTCCACAATACCATTACAGAGGCTGGTTTTGGGAGGCTTGACCATTAAAGAGTTAAGCAACCCCTTACGGTAACTTTTTTAGCTAAGCACCCCTCTCAAATAAGCGCACCCCACCCCTCTATTAAGTACCACCCACTACAAAGGTGAAGCAGAAAAATTAATTCAAATAAGTGCACCTCCATACTACTACTACGACTAGCCGACTATAAGCCTTCTGCTGCTGCTATAACGTTTCTATGTGTCTTAGGTGGTGTTCAAACTATGTTTCGTTTACTTGTCATAACTTGTGTAAATGTGAATGATTGCGAGTAAAACAAAATTGTGATCAATTGGACTTATTCGGATTAGCTCTCTAGTGTGAACACAGACGTAGAAGCAAAGATTATTGACAAAATTCACGGAAATATGGGAAATTGGCGTGGTCATGTTCAGATTCAAGATGGCCGCCATAATACTGAAAAGTAAATTTGGAACCAACTCCATTTCTGTTTTCTGATACAGGGAATATTATAAGATGAACTTTAAAAATACAGCAAAAAGTACAAAACGACAAGGATAAACACTAAACTTTAAACTGATGAACATCAAAGATAATGATTTGAAATATGTTGCTACTTATTATGTATTACAGAACCAACTGCTGGTGAAACTGCAGGCCACGAAAATTACATGTTCATGCGGTCCGGGGCAACCACTTTTTACTGCAGGGCACCCAAATAATTTTAACACACTGGTTGCCCTGGGGGGGGTAGGATAGAAAATTTATTTTCGGGGCCTGCATAAGTACTCATGGTTTAACACTCAAATTTGCCCAATTTTCTTATAGAAAATGTCCATAATTTGCAGATCAAGACTAGTTTTTTTAATTTACCACTGGAATGACTGGCTCAATTATCGAGCCAGTCATTCCAGTGGTAAATTTAAAAATAGATAGTCTTCTCTTGGTCTGCAAATAGACATTTCTCCAGACCACTGCAGCAGCCAGTTTTTTGCTGATATGAGTCTTAAAGGGTTAAATGGGTGAGTTTGTATTCACAAGGATTCTGTATAGCTTACAAGATATATTTAACCAGAGCTCTAGATAAGCTTTTCAATAATTGGGTGATTCGCTCTTAGAAATTTTGTAAATTGAGTTTTTTGGAATTTAATTTGTTTTTTTAATTAAGTTATTATACATTATTAGCAATAGAACTGAAATTAATTGGGTGATTGGCTCTTTCGGTACTCATGTTAAAAACTAATTGGGTGATTGGCCATTTTTATTGGTTGAAACGCAAAAACCCTGCTTATCTCGAGCTCTGGGGCCAACCTTGAAATAGTCAGGCAACCTAATTTAAATGACATACTTGCCCCCGGGTCAACAATATTTTTCTAATTTTCGACCCCCTGAACTTATTTCTTAGGTAATCACCATTACTACTGTTCTCAAGTTCAAACACCCCGCACCCCCCCCCCCCCAAAACCTGAGTCTCGAAATGTGAGCAGTGAGCGTAGTGGTCCTCCTCTTTGTAGTTCTAAAGACATTCTTACTTGGGCTTCCACTAATTTCTAAACACCTTGAAGTCCTGGACTTCCTGTGTAATAGTCTTGGGAGTTCAAGCAGGAAACATGGAAGTCTAAAACGGTTTCCACACACTAAATTTGCTTAAAATCATAGTTTTAGTGGTGTCAGTGCCAAAAAGAGGAAATCCAGGACTTCCTTGATCTTTGTTTTGGAAACATGAACTTTGGGAGTATAGTACTCCCGGACTTTCACTAGTGGAAGCCCTGTTATTTAGAGTGACATCACAATTATGACACAAACCAACCAATCAGGTTCATGCAATGGTGCCCACGGATGGTGTGTGTGTGTGTGTGTGTGTGTGTGTGTGTGTGTGTGTGTGAGCACATTTTGAATTAATAGCGACATGCTTATACTGTATACTGTTTGTATATGGTTATATAAATGCATGGTATTTCGATGTTAAATAATGTCATCTACAATCATACAATGAAGGTTTTTATCTGGGCATATGTCCACATGTCAGATTTGCAAATAGAGTTTGATTGACCAATTTCAAAACATGTGGGATAATTAATGATTTTGATCACACACACTGCTGACAATAGACTGACCATGTGCCTGACATGTCATGCCTGATTAGAGGACGATGATGATGACAACTGACATATTCAACCAAGCGCCAAGTAGTGAAGTACAACTGTCAAAAATGACAGTCATAGTTACAGTAACGCCAACTTACTTGGAGATTTATTATTTTTGTTTGGGTTAATATAAACTGCATAATAAAGAAACTAATCAACCAATCTGATATTATTATGAACTCAATGGCAATGTTTGTTGATAATAAATAAGACGGTTAAAGCCGACAGGGAACGCAGCCTCTGCAGTGCAATATGGCGCTTGCGAGTCTGCCATTGCCAATCATGGGCAGGGAACGATACTTACTTTTTATGATCCTTTCTGTTGTCGACTGCTTACCATCTGTGTTAGCCATATTTGGCTTTTAGAAAGTAAAAAACCCGATAACTGTTCCCCAATAACCACTAGTTCCTTAGATTTTGACTAAAATAAGCACACTAAACAGACTACAAAATTCAAGATGGCGTAAACAACATCTTATTTGCATATGGTCGTGTCTGGCTGCGCAGTAGTTTGCGCAACCTTGCCAACGCTCCTGAAGCCGATTCCAGAAATCAACTCCGGTTCCACAATTAATGATTACGATATGGAATCGTTAAGAACGCTGACATCCAGCAAAATTACTAATGAACGGTACTTTCATACTTTTAAAGACATAAATATATCCACATATAATCAGGATGAATTCATATATAGGCCGAACTTTAATTCAACGAGAAGTTGCACGTCAATTATGCATATGACCATGGCATCGATATCCGATATCATACTGATACTGTTCACATCTAGTGCACAAACGTATGAAGAGGAGGAATTTACTCACGATTCCTAGCAGTGCCAAATATCGAATAAATAAATGATCCAAAAGAGACCCGAGATCGCCTACTACATTCGTACAGCGGATGCACGCCATCCACCCACCTTTAAATATATGTATTCAATCAATCGATTAATTAATCAATCAATACCTCAATCATATACATTTCTGTGAGTAGGCTATTAGCGTGTTAAGACACATTAAAAATACATTTCTTTATATGCCAGCAAAACACGATGGGACGCCACACGTATATTTTTGCGTGAAACAGCGTTTCGATAAGTTTGTGGAGAAACCCAACGAACATTTGCAAAGGTGCGTGTCACCCGGCAAAAGGTACGTGTCACCCGGCAATTTGAAATTTATTTTTCTTTATGTAATGGCTAACGGTTAGCCTAATTATACATATTTCGATTTGCACTATGTTTGGTCATTTTATTATTTTTATTTTTTTTCTGCTTTAAAAAAATTAGTTGTACTTTTTTACTGAACTTATTTTAGATAGCCATTCGTGACAATGTGCCACATTTCAAGTTAGCCATTGGAGGCAATCAGTCAGGCTGAACTTTTTTGCGTGTAGGGAATTGGAGGTGATCGAATTGCCATGTTTTACCCATATACGTGACAAACTTCCAAGATGTAATTTGGTCCCCACCCCTCCTCCCGCCCTATTCTAAACTATGCCCAACGTAATCCTCAGCAGCATCAGTGAAATTCTATGTCACGAGATATGTATGTACTGCATACTCCAGATTTTAGTAGAATATATTTTCCAGTTATAGTCTTTGAGCAGCACAGTACGCTTCTAAATTAAAAAAGAATAAAGTAAACATTTAAAATGTTACAAAAATTGTCCCTATCAAACTGTTGTTCGCAATTACTGGTATTATATCCATCCCACGCCATAATGAAAGGATGGTAAAAGGGTTAGCTCATTGTAACAAACATAATTTTCTAAAATTTTACTACAAAGCCCCCACCCCCTTCCCCACCCACCGAACCCCTAGGGGAAGTTTCATGAAAAAAATGGCTTCTGATTTCCTTCTAATTGAATATACAGACACATATTGACCTTGAAGAAATCCCTTAAAACAACTATCTTCCCTAATAAACAGCCAATATGTGTCTGAGGATAGAAATTAGACCTTGAAACTTCGATGCAATGAATTGCCACTAAACTTGGTTACGATTTGCCAATTATAGGTGATAATTTGCCACCAGCAGAGTAATATATGCACCACAGAACAGATCAAACAAGTCAGTGGCGGCTGCTTGCAGAACACACGGCACTGTTAGTAGAAAACATCACAAACATATAACATGAAAAGGCATTTAACATTTAATATTTATAACAGTTCAAAGAAAGAGGCAGTCATAGTTACAATATATGAAGATTCGGTTAACCGGTGGTATGCAGTTCAGCAGACGAAAACAAAGCGTGCAAGATGGTTTCGCGGTGGAGATTCACGAAGAAGTGAAGCGGTGGGTCACAGTCATAATAACTATTCACTAACAATGATAATGTAGTTTGGATCAACCGGTCGGGTACCGGCCATACCAGCTAAGCTGGGTACGCGCCGCCCATCTAGGATTCGATTCCTGAACGCGCCCCTCTGGGTAGAGCTATAAGCGTATATAGGCCTATGGTAGAGAGCGTGTCGAAAAATGACTAAGTTTGTTAAAACGCATTATGCCCATGTGCGCGCCGGGACGCTGTTTCTATGGAGCGCGTAGTTGTGACCTAGATAGGATGGCGCTTTTAGTGGACCGAGCTGGTACTCAGTATTCCTTATTGATTGTCTGTTCCTGTTAAATCTGGCATTAATCAAGACCAGAATTCGACGGGCTTTCCAAATATGTAAACCATTTCAAAATCGGTTAAGAAATGGCTGAGTTATCCAGGAAAAACTCTCCTTGATTATCTTCAAAATATTGCCGTGACGTCATAACCACGTGGATGTAAGGCTTCTAGAATGTTCTAGAACGTTCGACGACGCTATTATTAGCTGTGCGCTGATTGGCTGTTGCTCGAACGATGATTGGATGAAGCCTGCGCCTGTGACGTCACGGAGAGTATAACAGGAGAAGCGACCCAGTGATTGAGAGCATCCTCGGCGAGGGGCCGAACAGGTTGGAGCTACACGTCTTCTTTCGCTATGTGTCAGGTTTTTATCCCGTAGCATGCAGTTCTCCAACTCACCGTACTAAAACAATTTTATAACTCTCCATTTGCGGGAGTAATTTGGAACTTTTGATAATCGTTCACTAATACAACAGCTACATTCGGAACATAAATTTGCGGTGAGGCCTTTGCGGCCTGAATATGTGAGTCTACAGATGTAGAGGCAGGATATTTTTTGATGGATGACTCGCCGGATCTGCCGGCCAAGCCTAAAAGTGGTATTTCAAACGACGACGCACCAATCGTGTAGGTTCTTTCAACTTTTGACCGCAGCAAGTAAACTCTGCCCGGTGCGTCTTCAGAGCTGGTTGACGTACCCAGCACCATGAAGCCTTGTTTTGTATCTTCATTTGCCTCTAACAACCCCCGCTAGTGATCGGGTTGTTTACACCTTCCATCCATGCCATCGGTGTACGGGAACTTTCTTCACCACGTAGTACTATCGTATCTTTTGCTGACTGCTCGTTAGACATTCTATTAGGTTTACAATGCTGAGTGATGTCCTTCCCCCACCATGAACGTTCTTGCGGGAATCTTGTTTGCGGACAACAGCTCGCGGGAACCAACCTGCAGGAACCAACCTGCAGGAACGTTCCAGCTTTCAGAGAGCGCATCATCTCACGTCGACTATGGATTGACGTGTCAATTTCAGCAACACGGTAGCCTAACTTGGGAATGACTACCAAGTATTGAAGTAACTATACTCCAGAGTTTAATTATTTCTCTATATAGGTTTTGTTAATGATCTCGTATCCGTACTAATGGTTCCGATGACTAAAAGGAACCATGACAGTCTTAGGACCGATAGTTATAATTTCTGTATTTGTTAATAGTTATTATCATTTTCTTCAACATGTTGCTAACCGCACTATAGTAGGACCGTTAACCTGTATTAATATATATATCTTAATCGTTTGACACCGTATTGTTTGTTCTGGTTAGATTATGTATGTATATGGCCAGTGGCCATCCGTTAACTTGTTTTGCTTAGAAAATATAGGACTGCAGTGCACGTAGGAAACACTATACAGCAACATTTATATATGCAACATTTTCTCCCGCCACCAACAATTTTTCACAGAGGTCGCTGTCCGTGCTATAACTCTGTTTAGCCCGGCATGCTACCGACTAAACCTTTTCTATTCAGCTCGATAGGATAGGTTCAAAATGATTAGAGACGCTTTCTTCATTACATGCTGTGTAATATACTCTTCTCTTCCGGCAGTGTGATAATCTAGCCCCGCACTCCGGTAAGACCCATAACTCTAAGATTTCGTCTCTCTTCATATTCCTCTTAGCCTTGTGGCTTTTTAATTGTTTGGATGTCCCTATCCGCACCATGGGCTGATCCGACTCTGGGAAACTATTGGGATTTCCGAGTGGTGATGACTAGGGTGTGGTATCACATACACATTCCCATGTATCTTCGGATACTTAGTAGTTAGCACTTTAAGCCAATGTAGGAAAGCACTGTGAAAACACATGTATTAATTATTATTTTATTTACTGACAATCCTCCTGCACCGCAGTGCAAAACTGCCAACTTGTATATAAACCTAACGACAGGTTAAACGGTTAGTTCCATAGGACCCGGTGACGGGCGAGATACGTATTCTCACCGAATTCTGTTACAATGTCTGGGCATGATATTTAGATCTGCCACGCCCTTACGGGAAGGACATTTACAGTGTGCATTCGTCTCTTACCCCCACCATAACGATAGGAGATATGGCCTAATAATGTTTTCGTGAAATGCAAACCATGTCTTGTAATGTTTCATGTGGTTGCAAAGCGGAATGTTCGGATTCTCACCCAGTTCGGAGATCCCGCTAAGTAACATGTATGAGCGCTGTCTACAGTATTGATGTCCTCGGACATCTGTTCTCCGTGACAGCCATGTCTAATAGCTAGGTAGATATCAGCCAGTTGTGGCCTAAACTAATTCTTGTTTTGAAAACAACTAAAAGGAATTAAGCAAAGCAGAAGGCCGCAGAAATAAAGTGGCAACTACTAACTCAGCATATTAGGAATCACATGAGATGGTGATGAAGGAATCCATCGGGAATCTTCCGTTCCGTCTTCACGTAAAACGGTATGCACCCCTATAGTCATAATCTCACTAGGTATGGTCTTTTCTTTCTACAGCATTTTTCTTTGAAATATTAGAGTGGGCCCATTTTTGCCTACTATTCTTCTCCCGCTTTAAGCCATGGCGACACCTTCCTGAGATGGAGGCCCGCACGAGGCACTTGCCTCTCGCAAGTATTCAGTGACGAAAGTCCACGCCAGTATAATACGCCTCACCCAAACTAGCACTAGGAGTAGTGCCTGCGTGAGGCACATCATTTTTTCGTCTGAGATAGCCCTCTTCCTTTTAGCTTAGAGGTATAATAACTTATATTAAGTTAAATAGCTATGTCTCGTGTACGGGAGCCTCCATTGTGGGGATACCTCTGCGGACCTACGAGTCTGTGTGGTACCTCTGGGAGCCCCATGTTTAAAAGTTCATCTACCTGCCTCTATGTCTTGTATTTTCGTATGCTCTTACTGTAGTTTTATCTAGCATATTTTTAATTAGTTAGGTAAACGCATTGTATAGACTTATATTTTTAGGTCACCAAATCAAATCTTGTAAGTCCATAGATCACGAAATTGCTATAGACAGGCATACTGGTGACACAAATTCTTGGGATGAGACCGTTGTGTTTAATGTTCGCAACAATGGTCGCACGGCCCCACCGGAATGATTGAGTTCAACCGGCCTTAGGAGCCGTTTTTTGTTTCCCGCAGAGCAGTCTCGTTCAAGGTCCGTCACCCCAAGACCGGATGCTAACCAACGTCATCACTCGTGGTGCACTTGAGGCGCGGCGAGTCGACATGAAACATCGAAACGGCCTGACACTACCAGGCGAGGTACAAGTGGCGCCTGATGTGGGGCCCGAAGAACAACAGTAATAATGCGTAGCGAACTCACGCCCACACCATATAGTGAGCTGAGTTAATTGCCACCTCCGTTCAGCGAGGACTCCCTCGATCAGGAGGTAGCCTCATACGACGGTTTTTCAGCACACATGCTCACAGACTATGCCAGAGATTCAGCGGGATCAACAACTCTGCACTATAACCTGTTTTCGCCTGTTAGCGATGGCACCTTTCGAGATGCCTCACAGGCGGGAACAGAATTCAGAACCATCTCGGACGTCCGCGACAGGCCAACTCCATCAGGGCCGAATCATGGACGATCTACAGCCCTTCAGACTACTATCGTTCACCCATGTCATCTACGGAGACAGTATGGCCGTGTGATAACCCACCACATAGATAACGTCCCGCACTGCCCCCTTCTAGCGAAACGCTATATTCAAGGGGAACACCGTGGAGTCATTGGGAGGAATCGGCACCACCATTTCGCCGGTATATCAGTCATGCCACATATCATAACCATCAGCCAATTGCACCACCACCATATGAGGAATGACAGTCCTCACCGTGGGAGGAACGACCGCGCACTCTCCACCGCAATTTGCCTCACATTCATAGACCCATGCCGGTCTATGGCTCAACATATGGGGCGGGCTCAGTAAATTGGAGTACGCATGTCCTAGCTCCTCGGCATCGGCATCGGCGGGAGACACCATCACCACCACCACCGGCACCATAACCAACTTCAGTTCAATCATCGACTTCTCAGATACCCGCACCACCCGGATTTCAACCACTTCACTCTTCCCACAGTTTTGGCCGAGTGATCCTCCCTCCCGAATTTAGCGGGGAGAATGACTGGGCCAGTTATAAAATCCAGTTCCAAATAATAAGTCGGACTAACCACTGGGACGATAGACAAATGGGTGGGTATCTCGCAGCAAAACCTTTGGGAAAAGCCCTGCAAGTTCTTGCGGATCTGGGAACGGATTGAGTGTACACCCACCTACACACAGTTGGAACAAGCACTCACAGAGCGATTTGGTGATACAGCTCTCTGAGAAACTAGTCGTCTTCAACTTAAAAATCTTCGATGATGTGCAGGAAAAACTCTTCCTGAGTTAGCTAGCCGAATTCAGAGGCTAGTCACTCACGCATATCCGACCACCAATACGGAGGGCGTACTTCACTTGCATCTAGATACTTTCATCGATGCAGTAAGCGGTGAACTCGCTCTAAAAGAAAACCTATTTCTTGGCGACCACAGAAGTTTAGCCCAATTAACGGCAACCGTGGTTAGTATTGAGAACTTTCTAGTGCGGGAGAAAAATAACTGATGCCAACTCCATCCTATCAATGAGATAGAGGGTGCAGCTATCGCCCCACCCGCTGGTGCTCCCCCAGATCAGCAACACCAACCGCACAGACACCACCACCATCAGATATGCAGAAGCCCAGTCAGAATCAAGCACCTGGAGGAAGGGGCCGTGCCCGCAGAGGAGGCTACAGCAGAGCCCCACAGCATGGGAACCAGTGCAACAACAACAACAACAGCAACATGAGAGAGCGGATGGAAGAGATCAATAAGCAGATCTCTGCACCACCCTCGGCACCACACTGTTTAGGTCGGCAAATACTACCAGGATGCGGACAGCCAGGACATTGGAGGGAGCGGTGTCCTAACTGACCTCCCTCCGCAATGCCTGCTCCGGACTGCACCACACCACAACCAGAGAAACCATCAAACTCCTAAGGTGCCCGCATTCCTCTCTCAGCTCAACTGCGGCTTTCATACAGCAATGTTCAGTGGCCACACACCATCCACAGAAAGTAACTGAAATATCAACACCAAAAAGCACGGCTTCCAATAAGTCTGTGCCTACGTTGCCTCCCCCATCCGCAGCAAGGACATCCCCTTCTTTTTCCATACATGACAAACCTTCTTTTCTATGTAAAATGGCAGTGGTGGGTTGTAGTACCTCCGCTGAAACAACGTTTCTGAAAGCACCACGTCCCGCCACCAAGACACAAGATTCTCAGTGCCATCTGGTGGTATGCAGAACACCACCCCAATCAGCAGCATTTTCCGCATCCACAGACAGTAGCGATTTGGGAGAGACCATTCATTCCGCCTCATGGATTTGCAAGCGCCGACATAGATGGAGTAAAGCACATCCATGGAGACCGCGCTGTTTATTCTGTGCTTTAACAAGACATCCTATGAAGCATTGCCGGAAATGGCTTGCATAGGTAGAACGTATCCGTCATCCCGTACGCGCCACCGTCTATACCAATACTGGTCACACAGAAATGACAACAACACCACCACCATTGCTACCCCAGCTCCGTCTTCACCGCAACCTACACCCCAGCAGAGACGACGAACTGGCCCATTCCTCACTCAGCCATCTGCAACATTACGAGAAGCAATACGGGAACAGTCGGAATATATACAGAGTGATGCAGCTCCAACGCCATTATCGTGGACAGCATCATTGGAAACTCTTCCGCAGGTTCATCGAAAGGTAATCTACAAATGTGCCTGTCTGTTTAGTGGCGTTTCCACTAGCGCCACCGTCAACACCGGAGCTTCTATTACAGTATTTAACCAGCGCTTATATGAAAGCATCCCACCTCATAAAAAGCCCCCTCCCCTTAAGCCTACAAATATTTACCTACGGACAGCTACGGGATCAGATGTACCTGTGGCCGGTGTGGTTAATTTAGTCATTCAAATAGAGGAGATGCAATTCATTCAGAGAGTTGTCATCGCCTCCATTCATAACGACGCCCTACCTGGCTCTGATTTTCTCAGTGCCAGCGAAGCCATCATACACTGCAGACAACAGGAACTCGACATGCACGGCCGACGAATACCTCTTGGACCAGCATCATCATTATACGATACGTGTGCAGTACCTAGAGGGATAGGCTCCTCGAAGGGTGCTGCAAACAGGTGGCAGTGGACGCGCAAGGGCCCGGAGACACGTAAAACAACACGTATAGTGCAGCGGAGATACTGAAGGCATCCGTGTCTAACAAAGGATGAATTGACATCCTACTGTGGTACCATCTAGTCGGCGTATTGTTCGGGCTGCTGAGACTTTTGGTTCATTCAGTCTCAGTAAGTGGACATGCGTGGTACGTGGATGACAGTCCACACTCAGGGCACTCAAGTCTCTGCAAAAATTCTGTGGTGGTATTTTTGTCGGAGATGCCCTGCAGGCAAGGCCGGGGAAAACAGTCAAAGTTCGTATTCTGTTGGCAGATAGGTACGGATCAGACCGTCGGTTGCCCCTCAGCATGAGCTCAGATGGTGATCGCTATCGACTGGGTCGCCGGCCTGTCGTCTTGATCTTGTCAGTTCATCTGTGTGATCAAGATGGCTCAAGGTACAGTCAGGCCATGGCAAGCGTTCGTATTGCGAGTCATGCCTCCTGTGATCAGAGGTCATGAAAAGTGATTCTTTGGGAAGCAGGAGGGTATGTGCGTGAGACGGTGTAACCTGTCACTTGCCGGACGAGTGGAGCAGTCTGGCGCCCAGGTACCCGTGGGGTGGATGATCTGACTAAGTACGATCTGCGCAGGGCCTCTCAGCTAAAATGAGGTCAAAGTACGATCTACGCGAGGGCCTTAGTTGCGATGTGTCTAGCGGACATCACCTCCATGGTATGGTCTATGTGGGGCTATGACCCCTTGCCATGATGACCCTATTGGCGCCCAGTACTGTGTTCGCTCAGTCCGGGAGTCGTCTGTGTGCATTTTGACTCTGTCCCGGATTATGTCACCCTAACTTTGACAGGTCTTTATCACAGGCATATACGAAAAGGTACCTAGCCTAGGCTGCATCCTGTGTGTTGAACTGGGCATCCGTCCGTTGTGACGGCGACAGTGAACCACACCGGGAAAGCCAAATGGTACAAGCGTCCAGCACTTAGCAGCCATAAATGCGTCACCATCACCACAGCGCAAGTACCATCCACAGAGACCCAGTCACGCATAACAGATTCAAATCACCAACATGACAGAAACACAGAACTCAGGTTGACTGTATTCACAATCTCCGAACGACGGCATTGTAAATCGTAAAAATTGTGACACACATGTTTGCGAGTTGTACTGTAATTTAGCCAGTATTAAAATGGTACAAATGTGTTTGGTCTAGGCCGAGATGGAGCTAGTTCTACCCATCGCGGAGAATGCTTGGCCAGCCCTCCCGCTCAGAAAACACAGCTATCTTGACGTAATCAGTAACGTTGATCTACTGCATGAATAGATCTGTTTAAGCCACGCATAAAAATTACTTACAACTTTACTGTTAAATTTTTGATTAAGAGCACAACTGCTCTACCATGCTACAAATCATTAGCGCACGGGCCAGTAAAGCGGCATAAAAAATCTGACAGTAAAATCACAGAGATAATTTCACAAATTCTCTCCCATGCGTTCCAGTCTATAATTAACACAGGCTGAGAACTACCTATTACAGACACCTACCAAGACGCATGTTAAAGAACTCACGCAAATACGGGACATTATAGAAATCTTGATGTAACATATATATTTTTGTCTCTCGCCTCTGCAACAGACTACACCTCAGCAACAGCATTTTCGCCATCGCCATAGACGGCATACACGTTTCCGATCAACCACATGCTTTTGAGAGCCACGTGACATTTACTACTATTGCCAGTGAGTTGAATCAAACGCTTTAAACAAAAGAGCTGCCCAAAGACGCAACTACCACAGCGTGATGGAGGAGTGGGGAGGGTGAGTCCGGGAGATTACCGCTGACGTCACCTGGCTCCCACACACCCCATCAGGCGCTCCAGCCTAAAACTCGAATAGGCAAGTTTATAAGCATCCAACCTGGAAAACTTCCTCACGCTAATTAAAAGGTGAGGCGCCGCAACGACAAAGTAGTACCGCGTTTTGATGTTGATCAGAAGCTGTTAAATGTGCGAAATAAAGACAAGTTTAACGAGCAATTCTTCCTATAGTTAAAAGTACTACCCTTATGTGGGAGGAATTAATCCTATGACGTCCAGGCCGAAAAGCAAGGAAATATTCACAGGTAAAACTGTTTAGGTGTGGTCATCCGCCACCTGTGACGTCACAAAATAGTATGAAAGGAGGAAGCGTGCTCTGAAACTTTGTCTTCCCATCAAAAGTCGACACCAGGGAAGATCATAGCATTAGGCTTCTTTCATGTCGTAAACTAAATTCTGCTGTTTTTCTTATTATTATTTTGTTATTATATTTGGCCTGGAAAGTTAGAAAACATGAAGAGATAGGGAATTAGGTTTTGAATAAAGTTCCCACAACTAACTACCAAGCGGGAATGAGATGTCACTTCTTGAAGATCTAGCGTTGTCCGAAGAAGAAGAATCGGTGCCAGTTCCGAAGCAGTTCCCATGTAACTCATTGTTAACTAGCGGAGAGCCATGTACCAGAACTTTCACTAGGAAATCGGACCGCACCCTTCATATTAATAAGGACCATCTCTTCCAGTCAGCCTTCTGTGTGACGTGCCAGTATCTCTACACTGCTACTCGCTACGGGATCACTCACACGCTCCGTCATCATCATCATCGTGTGTTGGAAGTGACGTTGGTTCCTGGGGAAGAGAACGAGGATCGTGTAGTTCTAGACACTCGGTTCTCCCGACCGAGAAAATGGCCCGCACGAAAAACACCATGCGTAGATATCCCATTGGACATCGTCTTCCAGCGGCTACAGCAAGTAACGTACCGACTGCCAGACATGAAATTCTGCCCGCAGTCACATCTGGAAGTGTTACACCAGTACCTGTCACTTCATCTACACCAGTCCTGAAGCAAAGTTGGAAGCAGAGATCTCCCGTAGAATCCAGTACGGCAGCTCCCACATCAGTTACTACCCAGTCAGCAACGGTTACCACACCCGCCACAGTAGAATCACAGACAGTAGTAGCCAGTCAGCCAATCTCAGTGGTGATTACGACACTTGCTGAGATAGACATTTCCAGTTATCCGCAGTCTCCATCTCTTCCTGAACTTACCATAGATGAAGGACAGGGACCATCACAGCCTGTGACAATCAGCGTAACTCCGACTCAATGTTATTCAACATCTGCTTCCTTGCCTTTCTGACCCCACAATCAGGAAGAGAACCACGCTGGAACGACCATACACAGGAAAAAGGTGGATCGCCCACATCCAGGATATCTATCCTGTACCTAACATTACTGCTAGTCATCTGCTAAAGTACGCTAAGTTCCGAAAGATGTCGTCTCCTGCCGTATCCGTTCCCGCACCATGTCTTCAGCCGATGGTACAGCTCACCGCCATCACCACGACAACTACAGCGACCACCACGCCAGCTACACCCGCCAGCATCACGACAGCTACCGTCACCACAACATCAGCAACATTGGCAACTACTAGTACCACCGCCGCTACACAGACGGATATCTTGGAATCAGCAGTAACTGTGAGAGACATCATGGGCGCCCATATTTCCGCCACCATCACTTCGAATGTTTCGGACAGTGTCAATAATGATAATGATAAGAGCATTTCAGCAATGACAGTGTATCCACCGCGACCTACCACCGTCAGTCGCGGGATCCAAACTCAATGGGGAAATTTTGCTGCTGAGGTGTAATCATGTGTAATTCAGCAGAAATGTTAATAGGAGATTCGTGGAAATGTGTTAATTATTACTTTATTTTCCAAATACTTTTCTTCTTATTATACATGTTAGATCAATTGAATCCCATCCCTAGGATGACTACGGTTATCCCACACAGCCGCACACTTTAAGTGCCCGGTTGTGTCTCATACGAAATGAGCACTGAGGACTCTAATGTTGTAAGAACGTCGTGTGCGATGTAAAGAATACAACCTCCAGCAGTGTAATAACGTCACAATCCCGTCATGCAGTCTCAGCCGCGCTGAGGCTGCCTGATAAACCAGTTTTTAAGTTATTATTATATATCTTATTTTTCTTATTATTTTTCTTCCTGTCTTAGACGTCAGGACGAATATGGGGTCAGCGAGAGCTGCCCGTTGCGGACCCACAAGGACGGGCCGCAAATAGATATTTTAGATATATATTATAATAATACTTGGTGATACGTGTTGCGTGCCCCTTTATTAACCCAGGGTACGCAAGTAATCCGGTGTGATTAATAAAAAACATACCTCATAAGGGTATGTTACATAGGTAATATTTACATACCTTGTCTTTTTGTTATTATATTTTTATATATATTTACAAACTTAAATTGTGGTACGTTGGAGGTTGGGTGTTCTTTGCGGAGATTATGATTATCCGCACTCAACGGGAACACCCATGTGAGCTATTGTTTCGGATCATATACTAAATAAAGTTATAGCATGCACCATAATATTAATAATAAAAAGAACCAAAAAAATAAAGGCCTGGAAAAATAATTCCAGGTCAAAAATTGAAAAACTAAAAGTATGGCTCCCCCTCCTCTTGGCACCCCTGTGTGCTCTGTCTCTTGAATATGCGTCTATGCGTCACTACTCCTCTCCGGCCACCAGCCTACCCAGAAAGTCTATGATTCCCGCCTAGTGTATGTCCATGCGTCGATCCGCCATGCGCGATCGTTTGCCACAGATGTCAGACTATGAGGGGGGAGGGGTGTAGTTCGGATCGACCGGTCGGGTACCGGCCATACCAGCTAAGCTGCGTACGCGCCACCCATCTAGGATTAGTTTCCTGAACACGCCCCTCTGGGTAGAGCTATAAGCGTATATAGGCCTATGGGAGAGAGAGCGTGTCGAAAAATGACTAAGTTCATTAAAACGCATTATGCACATGCGCGCGCCAGGATGCTGTTTCTATGGAGCGCATAGTTGTGACCTAGATAGGATGGCGCTTTTAGTGTACTGAGCTGGTACTCTGTAATCCTTATTGATTGTCTGTTCCCATTAAATCTGGCATTAATCAAGACCAGAATTCGACGGGCTTTCCAAATCTGTAACCATTTCAAAATCGCTTGAGAAATGGCTGAGTTATCCTGGAAAAACTCTCCTTGATTATCTTCAAAATATTGCCGTGAAGTCATAACCACATGGACATAAGGCTTCTAGAATGTTCTAGAACATTCGACGATGCTATTATTAGCTGTGCGCTGATTGGCTGTTGCTCGAATGATGATTGGATGAAGCATGTGCCTGTGACGTCACGGAGAGTATAAAAGGAGAAGCGATCCAGTGATCGAGTGTATCCTCGGCCAGGGGCCGAACAGGTTGGAGTTGCACCAACTACTATCAAGGGCGATACACATCTTCTTTCGCTATGTGTTGGGTTTTTATCCCTTAGCGTGCAGTTCTCCAACCGACCGCACTAAAACAATTTTGTAACTCCCCATTTGCGGGAGTAATTTGGAACTTTTGATAATCATTGATGAATACAACAGCTACATTCGGAACACAAATTTGTGGTGAGGCCTTTGCGGCCTGAATATGTGAGTCTACAGATGTAGAGGCAGGATGTTCTTTGATGGATGACTTGCTGGATCTGCTGGCCACGCCTAAAAGTGGTATTTCAAACGACGATGCACCAATCGTGTAGGTTCTTTCAACTTTCGACCACAGCAAGTAAACTCTGCCCGGTGCGTCTTCAGAGCTAGTTGACATACCCAGCACCGTGAAACCTTGTTTTGTATCTTCATTTGCCTCTAACAACACCCCCTAGTGATCGGGTTGTTTGCACCTTCCATCTGTGCCATCAGTGTATGGGAACTTTCTTCACCACGTAGTACTATCGTATCTATTGCTGACTGCTCATTGGACATTCTATTAGGTTTACAATGCTGAGTGATGTCCTTCCCCAGCCATGAACGTTCTTGCGGGAATCTTGTTTGTGGACAGCAGCTCGTGGGAACCAACCTGCGGGAACCAGCCTGCGGGAACTTTCCCGCTTCCGGAGAGTGCATCATCTCATGACGTGTCAATTTCAGTAACACGGCAGCCTAACTTGGGAATGACTACCAATTATTCAAGTAACTATACTCCAGGGTTTAATTATTTCTCTATATAGGTTTTTTTAATTATCTCGTATCCATACTAACGGTTCCAATGACTAAAAGGAACCGTGATGGTCTTATAGTAATAATTTCTGTATTTGTTAATAGTTATTATCATTTTCTTCAATGTGTTGCTAACCACATTATAGTAGATTCGTTAACCTGTATTAATATATATATATATATATATATATATATATATATATATATATATATATATATATATCTTAATCGTTTGACACTGTGTTGTTTGTTCTGGTTAGATTATGTATGTATATGGCCAGTGACCATGTAGGAAACACTATACAGCAACATTTATATATGCAGCATTTTCTCCCGCCACCAACAATTTCTCACTTAGGTCGCTGTCCGTGCTATAAATCTGTTTAGCCCGGCATGCTACCGACTAAACCTTTTCTATTCAGCTCGATAGGATAGGTTCAAAATGATTAGAGACACTTTCTTCATTACATACTGTGTAATATACTCTTCTCTTCCGGCAGTGCGATAATCTAGCCCCCCCCCCACTCCGGTAAGACTCATAACTCTAGGATTTTGTCTTTCTTCATATTCCTCTTAGCCTTGTGGCTTCTTAATTGTTTGGATGTCCCTATCCGCACCATGGGCTGATCCGACTCTGGGAAACTATTGGGGTTTCCGAGCGGTGATGACTAGGGTGTGGTATCACATACACATTCCCATGTATCTTCGGATACTTAGTAGTTAGCACTTTAAGCCAATGTAGGAAAGCACTGCAAAAACACATGTATTAATTATTAATTTATTTACTGACAATCCTCCCGCACCGCAGTGCAAAACTGCCAACTTGTATATAAACCTAATGACAGGTTAAACGGTTAGTTCCATAGGACCCGGTAACGGGCGATATACGTATTCTAACCGAATTCTGTTAAAATGTCTGGGCATGATATTTAGATCTGCTACGCCCTTACGTGAAGGACATTTACGGTGTGCATTCGTCTCTCTTACCACCACCACACCGATAGGAGATATGGCCTAATAATGCTTTCGTGAAATGTAAACCATATCTTGTAATGTTTCATGTGGTTGTGAAGCAGAATGTCCGGATTCTCACCCAGTTCGGAGATCCCGCTAAGTAACATGTATGAACGCTGTCTACAGTATTGATGTCCTCGGCCATCTGTTCTCCATGACAGCCGTGTCTAATAGCTAGGTAGATATCAGCCACTTGTGGCCTAAACTAATTCTTGCTTTGAAAACAACTAAAAGGAATTAAGCAAAGCAGAAGGCCGCAGAAATAAAGTGGCAACTACTAACTCAGAATATTAGGAATCACATAAGACGGTGACGAAGGAATCCATCAAGAATCTTCCGTTCCATCTTCACGTAAAACAGTAGGCACCCCTATAGCCATAATCTCACTAGGTATGGTCTTTTCTTTCTACGACATGTTTGCTTGAAATATTAGAGTGGGCCCATTTTTGCCTACTGTTCTTCTCCAACTTTAAGCTGTGGCGACACCTTCCCGAGACAGAGGCCTGTGCGAGGCACTTGCCTCTCACAAGGATTCAGCGATGACGGTCCACGCCAGGATAATACGCCTCACCCAAACTAGCACTAGAAGTAGTGCCCGTGTGAGGCACATCACCTTTTCGTCTGAGATAGCCTTCTTCCTTTCAGCTTAGAGGTATAATAACTTATATTAAGTTAAATAGCTATGTCTCGTGTACGGGAGCCTCCCTTGCAGGGATACCTCTGCGGACCTACGAGTCTGTGTGGTACCTCTGGGAGCCCCATGTTTAAAAGTTTATCTACCTGCCTCTATGTCTTATATTTTCGTATGCTCTTACTGTAGTTTTATCTAGCATATTTTTAATTAGTTAGGTAAACGCATTGTATAGACTTATATTTTTAGGTCACCAAATCAAATCTTGTAAGTCCATAGATCACGAAATTGCTATGGACAGGCATACTGGGGACACAAATTCTTGGGATGAGACTGTTGTGTTTAATGTTCGCGACAATGGTCGCACGGCCCCATCGGAACAACTGAGTTCCACCGGCCTTAGGAGCCAGTTTTTGTTTGCCGCAGGGCAGTCTCGTTCAAGGTCCGTCACCGCGAGACCAGATGCTAACCAGTGTCATCACTCATTGTGCAGTTGCGGCATGGCGATTCGACATGAGACATCGGAACGGCCCGAGACTACCAGGTGAGCTACAACAATAAGAAGTGGCGAAGGTAGTTTCGCAGTGGTGGGTCACGAAGAAGTGAAGCGGCAAGTTACAGTCAAAATAACTATTCAATGAGATGAAGAAACAAGAAGAAGTGGGGACAAGAGGTTTTAGTTTTTATCATGACTATGACATATAAGTGGGAGCGGCTGGCTCCCGCAAGGTCTGAAAGAAAGATTTTCTCGCATTCTGGTTGCTGGATATCCGGTTAATGTTTTTGTTCCCAGGCGCTGAATAGGTTTTGGTAGCGGGTTGGCAGATATCTTCTGTGTTAGCTTGGTGCGGTAGCTCACATCAAATTATGGCAGCTACCATAAGTGAGACCGGGTGATGGCAGTTCAACTGCTTGGTGGAGAGTAGGTATACTTTAGGTTGTTATTTTGCCTTGCTGGATCAGTGCAGGGCATTTCAAAATTGACACCACATCTGGTGGTGCCGCGTGGAGTAGTAGCTCCATGGTTTGGGAGATGCTGAGTGATGGGCTACTCGAGGAGGGTGGAAGATTATTGTGTTGGCCTCGGCGGCTCATACAACTCTAGCTCTTGGTCAGAGCTGTGGTAGTGACAGCGGCACATCCTCTCTGGTGTTGATTCTGGTCTCTTTGTAGGCTTATACAGTTGAGGTCAAAATTGGTAGCCCTACTATGAAAAGTGGAGAAAGTCCCTATCTTTTTAAAAAAACTATAAAGCACCTAAAATATATTTGGGAAAAATCAATGTCACTTTTACTCAGCAATAACATAAACAGCTTTTGCAACAATATTTTAAAAATTTAGTTCATTGCAAAAAAGAAGCGCAAAAATGGTGGGGGCAAAATTATTAGCCCCCATATGATTAATAGTCTATAGCATGGCCTTTTTGTTGAACAACCGCATGAAGCCTTTTTGTGTAGTTCTTATAACTAGGTTGTAGCATGTTTCTTGATGAATTCTGGTGCATTCCCCCATTGCAAACTGCTCTAGCTCCTGCAGATTCGATGGCCTTCTAGCGTGAACCCTAACATTTAGCTGATGCCACAAGTTCTCTATCGGATTAAGGTCCAGGCTTTGCACAGGTGACTGCAAGACTTTTACATTGTTGTCCTTCAAGAATGTCTTCACTAAAGCTGATATATGCTTTGCAGCATTGTCGTATTGAAACACCTAAGGACAATTTTCGTGGAGACCGTTTCAAGTTGTGTCTCAAAATTTCTCCATAATCTTCTTTTTTCATATTTTCGTTGACCATGACAAGGTTTCCTAGAGCTGAGGCTGCAAAACAACCATAGGGCAGTGTGTTACCACCATCATGGTTCACTATAAGCACTGTATTCTTTGGGTTATAAGCCTCACCTTGTGTTCGCCAAACATATGCAACATCCATGTGCCCAAACTGCTCTAATTTTGTATCGTCTGACCAAAGCCCTGACTTCCAAAATCCTTCTCTTTCTTCCAAGCTATCTTTGGTAAACCTAAGTCTGGCTTGGAGGTATCTTTTGTTGGTATGGTGGGGTGGGGTGGGGTGGGGTGGGATGGGGTGGGGTGGTGTGTGTGTGTCTTTCTTGGTCGATAGCCATTTTATGAAAAGCTCTTGTAACTGCCTCTCTTGACACTTCTACTTAGCAGTTCTTCTTTCTTGACATCTCTAGCAATTTTCCTCTCCAGAGTCTTTTGGTTCTTAGCATTTATGACCGTTAGCACATACGTTCTGTTATAGTCTGTCTTTGTTAGTTCATATTTCCTTTAGAGGGCTAATAATTTTGTCCACTACAGGTTTTAACCTTTCATTGCTTTCAATGAGAAATGAGAAAGATCTACAAATTATGTAGTGTGGGGGGGGGGGCGCTAACAATTTTGACCTCAACTGTATACCTTTTTGCGAAGGTCACGTGACTCCCCACTCTTTTCAAGAGCGAATCAGTGAGCTTGTTTCCTCGTTAAGCTGCTTTAATCTCTAGCTTGTAGCCTAAGCACTTCAGCAGCAGATCCTGAAGAGAAGGCTTTTTATTCTCAAAATATCTCGAAAGTGAGGTACCGTAGAATGATTTCAAGGACAGCTTCAAAATGCTTTTGAGGAGTCGGTTCCAATGGTACCAA